>OZ025879.1:6477367-6654867 GCA_964019415.1 Ianthella basta
GGCTTCTAAAAGTCAAGAGTGAACTTTACCGGGGAATATGTTATCCCCTGAGAAGATTGGGCTTCTGATAATCTAGAGTAAACTGCACTGGGGAATATGCATCCCCCAGGGATTCTGGCATCCCCTGAAATAATTGGGCTTCTGATAATCTAGAGTAAACTGCACTAGGGAATATGGCATCCCCGAGGGATTTTGGCATCCCCTAAAAAGATTGGGCTTCTGATAATCTAGAGTAAACTGCACTGGGGAATATGGCATCCCCCAGGGATTTTGGCATCCCCTGAGAAGATTGGGCTTCTCAAAATCATGAGCAAACTTTACAGGCGATAGGTGCAGTCACACAAACAAATGGTGATGTACTCAGGAGACACAGATCACTGCTAAATGTTAATGTACAGTAGCTTCATGGCCTCTTGTGCAATTACCCAATGCATTCTGCACTCAATCTCACATGAACACAGTAATAGAAACACTGCAAGTGTGAAGGCGTCAGTGTATGATGGAGGCACACACAAATCTGTACCTACCATCCAATACTTCATTCACTTGATTGAGTGCAGAGTGCAAATGTCAATCGGGACTAGACGCCCTAGGACAACTGTAAAGTGTGAGACCTACATACGTACGTACGTACCTTTGGTATAGTTGGGAAAGTGGAGGACAATAGGCTCCAGGCACCCTGCAGACCCCCTGAACTGCTCCCATGTGAGTGAGCTGACGAGGATGACACACACACTCGGGTGGCACTGGAGGAGGAGGGAGGAGAGAGGACAACAAACGTATGTGGGATTGTAAGGATGCAGCAGGCACCGTTTGGCTCACAGCTCCATCATTCACATAAGCAGTCAGAGTTGATCACATTGCAGTGTTCGTGTTAGCACTACGTACATACGTACGTATGCTAACGATCATGAGTAAAGTGTACTGGGGGACTTTGGTGTTGTCTTGCATGTCCTGCAACATGTCACCACTATATCACTCTGTTCATATGATGGATTGATAGTGCTAGTAAACGTGGACTTATCACAATTGGTATACGTATGATGTATCTAAGAATCATTGAAGCTATTGTACAGATTACCCACCCACACTTCGCACTCTCTCGCATGGTGTTATGGGTTATGACACATGCAACTTGAAAATGTGCACACGTTTCAATGTCAACTATGGCACTGCATGTTCAACACATGCATGCATGCACACACGCACGCACGCACGCACGCACGCACACACGCACGCACACACACACACAGTACACACACACACACACACACACACACACACACACACACACACACACACACACACACACACACACACACACACACACACACACACACACACACACACACACACACACACACACACACACACACACACACACACACACACACACACACCAGTTCTTGTAAGCGGACAAATGCTGGGATGAGAGTGGCCTCCATAGACCTTAGCCTGTCTGCTTCATCCAAAACCTACACAGAGAAAGGAGTGAGAACAATCAAAGCATCCCCAGCACAGAACATTCCTCTCCCATTTCCTCCCCCTCCCCCTCCTCCTCCTCCTCCTCCTCCTCCTCCTCCTCCCCCTCCCCCCCTCCTCCCCGTCCTCCTCCTCCTCCCTCCTCCTCCTCCTCCTCCTCATCCTCCTCTTCCTCACCCTCCTCCTCCTCCTCCCCTCCTCCTCCTCCTCCCCCTCCTCCCCCTCCTCCTCCCCTCCTCCTCCTCCCCTCCTCCTCCTCCTCTTCCCCCTCCCCCCCTCCTCCCCCTCCTCCTCCTCCTCCTCCCTCCTCCTCCTCCTCCTCCTCATCCTCCTCTTCCTCACCCTCCTCCTCCTCCTCCCCTCTTCCTCCTCCTCCTCCCCCTCCTCCCCCTCCTCCTCCCCCTCCTCCTCCCCCTCCTCCTCCTCCTCATCCTCCTCCTCCTCCTCCCCCTCCTCACCCTCCTCCTCCTCACCCCCCTCCTCCCCTTCCTCCTCCTCCCTCCCCTCTCCCTCCCCCTCCCCTTCTCCTCCCTTCCCCTTCTCCCCCTCCTTCTCCTTCTCCCCCTCCTCCTCCCTCTCCTCTCCCTCCCTCCTCCCCTCCTCCTCCCTTTCCCTCCCCACACTCACAATGCATGAAGTCTTGTCAGCAAACTGTGGTGCAGCGATAATCTTCTTGAGGTGGTTAACAAATGCTGCAAAGTTGTCACATCGTGCATAGCTTGAGTAGCCAGTGTCAGCCGACGGGCGGTGACCTAGTGCAGCAAGTGAAGGGAAGCAGCAAGCAAGACAAAAGGGCCGGACAGCATTACTGAGCCTAGTAGGAACGCAGAGAGCAATAATCATACCAGTGACAGACTTACGTACATACGTACATACCAAGCAGTTCATACGTATGTATAACGTAAGCACATACATGTCACCATAGAGGCACTCTTTTAAATATGTACGTACATATACATACATACAGTACAAAACATTTTAGGGTGGATGGAGCTGAGGTTCCAAGATATAATGGGAAATAATGACATACGTTTTGCTAAATTTCCAAGGAGATGGGGGCAAGATTAAAGCAAGGGGACAACCCTAAAGTAACCGCACTCCTGACATTCACATACATAGGTCTTTGTACACGTGCACTCAAGATACCCACAAAGGACCCACAGGTAGACACACGTGCAGCGCACCCACACCCACCAGTAAAACTGTCCAAGACACCTTCAAGAAGAGTCCTCATGGAGTAGAACTCTCCACAGCTCACGTACGCAGCATGCACCTGTACAGGAGAAGTAGTACCACCAGTCTGTACAGTAAGAGTGGCAGTCCGGTCAAGTGTGTGTGTGTGTGTGTGTGTGTGTGTGTGTGTGTGTGTGTGTGTGTGTGTGTGTGTGTGTGTGCGTGTGTGTGTCTGGCTGGCTGGCTACACGCTGACCTGCATGGCACTAGTGACAGCTTGTATTGTCGCAGTCTTCCCTACTCCACTGTGCCCGTAGACAAAGAGGGAGGGGTAAGAGGGACAGCCCGGCTTTGAGGAATGGAGGGGAGGGGAGGGAAGAGGAAGAAACAGGTAAGGACAGGGATAAGAACAAGGGGAGAGAGGGGGGACATGAAAGGAGTCTCATCAGGTCGCAACATGCAATGAATTTTGCAAATACGTACGTACCTCGTCCAACAGTCGAATGAGCGTTGCTACCTGTGCCCTTCGCCCAGGCAAGCGGGAGGCCACCTTGTCCACGAATTCAGCGGAAGAACCACCAATACTGATGCCTAGGTCAACCGCGCACACGCTGTCCACCTCCCCCATGCAAGCAACATCAGGTTCCTTTGAATTCTCATCATCCTTTAAGGTCCTTCTCTCTCCGGACCTAGCTTTACGCTTTGCGGATGGTGTTCTTGTCGACGCATCTTCCTCTTCCTCTTCTCCTCCTTCATGTGTTGGCGCCTCCGCGCGTGCAGCAACGTTGATTTTGGCTGACGTCTTTGCCCGCGCCCGCTTGCGCCCCATTTTGTGGGCGGAGCGTCGAATTTATAAAATACGCCATATTAAATTAAATCATTGGAACTGGTCGATACAAAAGGGTCGAGTAGCTATATATCTGTGATGCAAAGCATACCTGCACACATAATCCGAGTCATGCAAAGTATATATAATTTATGTATCTCTGATAGTGTAACAAGGATTGAGAATGTAAAAAGTATTCTGACCATTGGACGCCATGCATATACAGTATATATATGCATGTACGTATATGAACCAGCTGCCTTCACTATATATATAGATACAGCAGTCTGGGAATAATCGAAGATTCTGCAATATGCCAATTAATGTGAAATACTTACTATACGCAAGGAAACCTTTAATACAAGAAACAATGGCACGGGTGCACTGCATTGGAGTTATTCAAACATGTCTCAGTGATCACTAATTAGAACCGATGAAGTGTGCATCTGTTGGATTACAATACTTTATAAGATATTGGTTGCCTTGGCTACGGCTCATACTCAAAACAGAGCTTTCCGACTCTGACTCCAAACTGCTCGTTACGGTTCTCTCCCACCCAGAATTTAACATCCATGATTGGCAGAGAGGTGGGCTCGGCTGTTGTGATCTTGTATGAAACTTCGCCTTCCCTTGAGGGTGCTCCCTGAATCAGTGAGGGAATGGAATACTTTGGTGGTATTGTGTGTTGGAAGTGTGTGTGGGTGTATTACGTGTGTGTGTGTGTGAGACGTACATACGTATATACATGTGTGTGGGTGTTTGGGGTGACCAAAGCATGCGAGCATACACAAGTGTGCCTTACCGAGCAAGTGTCTCCAAGAACTTCGTAGTCGCTATCACGTATGTCCATATCCATGAAGTCGCTGAACGCTGGCCGAACTACCCCCAAGAGATCCGCCTTCCTGCACAGAAGGTCCACCCGCTGATAGGCTAGCACCGCTTCTGCTTGAATAAATTTAATCTGAGTTGTTGACTCGTAGCTGTGTAGCTGAAAGACAAAGACCAGACACAAAACAACAGTCAAGCACTTAGAACGATATTATTATACAAAGCTAGCCTAACGTGCCCAAGTGCCAAATATGAGACATTCAGAACTTGGGTGTATGGGCCACTTGAATGCTTATATGTACATTAAAGTTTGAGTGAAAAAACAAACAAGCTCCGCACTGCGTTACTATAACACACTGACTTCAATACAAATACAGTAAACATAACCACATAACAAACAAACAAACAACAAACAAACATCAACAAACATACTACGAGTCACGTACTGCAACACCACATTTGTGTCAATTGCATAACTAATAAGTTCCCATTCACTGATAACAAAGTTCTGAACAGAATTAAAATAACTGTTAACAAAGAACAATTGCAAGACATTTGAACCGAACGTCCTTGAACTACAGCATCCACTGCAACATCCCATTGAGCTGTATTGTGTGGCTGATTAAAGGAACACGTACCGCTCTGTAAGGCACCAACTCCGTGAGGTAGTAGAACCTGGGTGGTTTGGAGTGGGACTGGCCAAAATTCCGTAGTGGCACTAGAGGGGACTCTGTGTTCAGTGGGTCCAGGCAGAGCGAGATGCGAAGTGGGTCATTAAAGTTGCAGTAGGCCAGAATTGAGTCATTTTTGCAGCCACCATTGGGATCTATCCAGTACCACCCTGAAATACAAAAGAAAGAAAGAATGTGTAAAAAAATCCTGTTTTCTCAAAATTTCAAATTGTAATGTGCAAATTCAAAGATTCTAATAAAATTTGTGACACTGTAATTTGTGCAACAATAATTTGTAATAGCAATATTGTGTGCTGCGCACATTACTGCAAATATCAGCACAATAATTGACCGTAAGCATAACAACATACGTACATACACACATACGTACGTACATACATACATACATACATACATACATACATACATACATACATACATACGTACATACATACATACATACATACATACATACATACGTACATACATACATACATACATACATACATACATACGTACATACGTACGTACACACATACATACATACATAGATAGATACATACATAAATACATACATACATACATAGATACATACTGTACATTAGGACCACGTAAGGCTCACCATTGGTGTAGTCTGGATGGTCACTGTGCAGGCACTTGCAGTTCTTGGCGGGGTAGTCACGGGAGCCATTAGGCTTCAACCTGAACTCAGCAATCTCCTCAAGTTTTCCTACGCTCCACAGAATGACTTCCTGCTGTTTTTCCACAGGTACACTGGAAGAGAAGAACTGGCTGGATGATGGTTGCTTGATGAACTCTCTGAATGTCAGGCCATCTTGACCTGGTATTCCCTACAACAAACGGAAGGTCACCAAGAAATAGTAATTAGTCGATGCTCAAGGAATGTGCTGTGATGCTGTGATACAAGAGATACACTATTGTATGGTCACACCAATGAGCAAAGGGTGTAAATATTGTGTGAATCAGGCACTTGCTCCTATTCATTGCTGCTATTGTTGTTGTTGCTGTTGTTGTTTGTTACTGTTGTGTGAGTGTGAGTGTGTGTGTGTGTGTGTGTGTGTGTGTGTGTGTGTGTGTGTGTGTGTGTGTGTGTGTGTGTGTGTGTGTGTGTGTGTGTGTGTGTGTGTGTGTGTGTGCTCACTGGTGGTCCCTGGGAGCCAGGTGCTCCAATTCTGCCTGGATGACCAGGGTCACCAGGTGGGCCCTTGATGCCATCAGGACCGGGTCGTCCCTGTAGAGGACAGCAGTAGACTTTGTGGTCTCAACTAAGTCACACCAAATATGCACCATTGCACACAACCCTAGACACTTGAGCCCTTGGGGCCAAAAACACTCAGGTGAAATGGAGACATTACTCACTGGAGGACCTGTGAGTCCATCAATTCCAACTTGGCCTGGTTCGCCCCTAAACCCAGGAGATCCTGTGCGCCCTTGCAAACCAGGGTCTCCTGTAGCACCTCTCCGTCCATGTAGACCTCTGGGCCCTTGTGGACCAGGTGCCCCTTGCTCACCAAAGCGACCTTGCTCACCCTTCTCGCCCACTGGTCCCTCAGGACCTGTGTCACCAGGAGCTCCCTACATGCACAAAAGAAAGATTCCACTGTAAAGTGCAATAAATTTCACTAGTGTTCTGGGAATTCATCTACAGATCATTGATGATCCAACTCACAGTTGGTCCAGCGACGCCTGGTTGACCCGTCGATCCTGGATTACCATCACCACCCTGAGACAGAAGGACAGACATGCTCACACTATAGGACACAGTAGAATAGGCCTCGTGCTAAAGGCGTGTGTGGGCTAGGAACACAAAGCTAAATCCATCTAATTCATGCAAGCAGAGGTAGAAATAGCCACAGAATGTGGAATTTCCATCAATGTATGGAGGGAAGCTGGATTCAGTGAAATGGCTGCCAACAGTGCTACACTCTGCGTACAGCTACATACGACTGTGCTCAGTGTCCACACATACAAGCCAAACTCACCGATTGTCCACCAATACCATCTTGTCCTCGTGCACCAGCCTGACCTGGGAGTCCCTACACACACACAGAAAGTAGAGAGAACAATCACAGTGACATCTGCAAGGAGTGTCACCTACACAGTGACATCTGCCAGCAGTGTCACCTACACAGTGACATCTGCCAGCAGTGTCACCTACACAGTGGCATCCTCAAGGAGTGTCATTTATGTGCTATATGCGTAGCTCCTAATCATCACAGCTACCAGTGGCGTCAACTGGCAGAACATACCTCTGATCCTGGTAGCCCAGCGTCACCACGTTCACCAAAGTCACCTCTGTCACCCTGATAGTGTCAATCAAAATCAGACAGTTATGTGTGTGCATACGTACGTATGTGCTAGTGTGTGTGTGTGTGTGTGTGTGTGTGTGCATGTGTGGTATCATGACTTACAGGAGCTCCTGTTATTCCTCTCAAGCCAATCGGACCTGGTGGTCCAGTTGTACCCTAACAAACAAGAACAGTTTAATATATCACCATGACAACCTCTCTGTTCTGCACATGTCCGTGTTACCTATGGTGTTACTCACCGGATCTCCTCGGGTCCCACGGATTCCCTTTTGTCCGGTGACGCCGATTGGTCCTGGGATACCTGCTTCACCATCTTCTCCTGGCAGGCCATCCTTGCCATCCAACCCCTGTGAATGAAGAAAGGGGAAAAGGCCATATACTTTGTGCAAGGGTACTTGGGAGACATTTTAGTAGCAAGGCAACCTCCGTACCTTGGGACCTTCAGCGCCTTGTTTGCCTGGTGCACCGACTGGTCCAGTTGTACCCTACAAGACAGGACACTGGCATTACTTCATACACAGCACAAGGACAAGGCTGCCATGATAACTGTAGGGTAATGCATGTTACATGATGCATTTGACTGCTTCCATCACCTCCCTCTATCACCTCCTGCCTTCCCTCCTCCCCCATTTCATTGCTTACAGGCAATCCCCTGGTGCCCTGTGCTCCTGGATTGCCAGAAGGTCCTTTGGGTCCTGGTTCACCCTGAAGGCCTGCCTCTCCTCTGTTTCCAGGCACACCAGGGTTGCCCTTCAACCAGAGAGTACCATGTAAATGTCAAGAGACTGTCAGCTGCACGAACACACACACACACACACACACACACACACACACACACACACACACACACACACACACACATGCATGCATCCACTCACTTGTTCGCCTACAGGACCTCGGGGACCAGGATCTCCACGCTGTCCAACAGGGCCCTGAAAAAGATGACGGAACACACAGATGAACATCAAACACATGCCCTGGTAGTCTTGCAAGCCAGACTCCTACCTTGCCTCCATTTTTTAGATTACATCATCACTCAGCAAGGTGATGATGCAATATGATAAAATGGAGGCAGCAGCTGTCTGGCTCACGGACTAATGCCCTGGATGTTAGCAACATGACAGTTGTGACTGTCTTTCAACTTACAGTTTCACCAGGGTGTCCTGGGGGTCCAGCATCTCCCTGTGAGCCAGGGGCACCCTGCATTGCAATATAACAGAAAACACCACTGATGGATGGCTTGGTTAAGGGGGTGACCACTCCCACCCACCCCCACATACACCAACCAATGCAGTTGAACTTACCGATGACCCTGTATCGCCCACTGGACCAGGACTACCAGGTTTTCCTCTTAGTCCCTACACACACACACACACACACATGGCCACACATGCACATATTAATTTCACACACACACACACACACACACACACGCGCGCGCGCGCGCGCGCATGCACACACGCACGCACGCACATGACACGCACACGCACACGCACACACACACACACACATGCATATGCACATGTTAACACTGAGGTAGAGTAACCCAGTACCCTACAGTATGTATGCCCCCAGCTCACGTCAGGTCCCCTGTCACCCAACTCTCCCCTTTCTCCTTTCTCTCCTGGGCGGCCCTGGGTAAGAAGGGAGTAGACACAAACACCAAAGACCGTGCAATACAGCTTGCTAGCGTCATTACAGCAAGTGTCATGCTACCTACATCTCGTCCAGGGACACCATCAACGCCAGCACGACCAGTTTCACCAACTGGACCCTAGTGAGTAGAGTCATGCTCATTAATGTTAGCAAAGATCAAACTTAAATTTTGTGCACATACGCAAGTACTATACAACATACACATTGTTTCTGTGATTAAAGATTGGTGTAATTTAAACTAAGCAAGCATTGATGAGAGACACACACAAGTCAGCACTCTGTCTGGCTTTCGCTGCATGCATGACCAATGACACACACAGATGTGACCACAAACTCCTCGAGCTACAAGCTCACTCTGCTTCCTTTGGAGCCCTTGTCGCCAGCAGTACCGACAAATCCACTTTGGCCCTGAACAGGAGAGTAAAAATTGCTGCAGTAATAGAAATACCCACATGCTTAAATTCCTTGTGAAATGTAAAATACACAATAGTATCCCCCCTATACAACTTCTTCAACGGCAAAACCAGAAATCAAATGCACAAATGCAAGCAAATACATGACATGGGTTGAAGCTAAACAAATCTATGGTAACGCACCAAATCTTCCTACAACAAATATAGGTGAACGCCATGTAGAACAGTCCACATACCGCTGCTCCATCTGGTCCAGGTTCTCCAGGCTCACCGATCAGACCAGTGACACCCTTAGAGGGGGGAGGGAGAGAGGAAGTGAGAGAGAGGAGAGTGGGGGAGGGAGGGAGGAAGAGAGAGGCGGAAGAGATTACATAATAATATATATAGTACAATAAACACTACCTTAAATGTACAAGGGGATATACCTATAATTACACAGTTCATTGAACTCACCTGCTGACCGGATACTCCCTGTTCTCCCCTGACACCTCGGTCACCTCTTATGCCCTATGCCAGGAAGGGAAACACAGGTCAACACATCAGTAGACACAACACCCAGTGAAGAAGAAGGGTGCACACTCTAAATACCTTCGGTCCTGGACGACCAGTGGCCCCAGACCGTCCAGTGATACCGATGGTGCCCTTTTGTAGAGAAGAGAAAGAAGGGACTTGAGTATATTGAACATGTTCTATGGCTCATAAGAACAGCTAGTAAGCATCTGATCTTACCCTTTCTCCATCCTTTCCTGCCCTGCCCTTTTCACCTTTCTCACCGCTGTGGCCCTGCATGCATTAATAGCACCATTCTCATAGACCTGTTGCAGACATACATAAGCAACCAAGGACAAAGGTGCCTCAGTTGTATGACGCCACCTACCTTCACCCCACGAGGGCCCTGGGTACCATCTGGGCCATCTTGGCCAGGTTGTCCCTATAGCAACAAGGTAAGCAGATCACAGTAGTGAATCAAGCAACAAGAAGTGTATACGTACTTAGGCACGCATGTTGAACTAGCTTGTTAAGGCCTTACCGGTGTTCCTGGGTGTCCGGGAATTCCTGGGTCACCTGGGTTGCCTTGAGGGGCCTAAAAAGATGGGCACAAAGGTAATTACCAACACAGTATATCATGGCTACCCTTTTCTGTGTACTACCTCCACACCTTACTAACACATATAGTACATACAGTACGTATGGATTTGTATGCCATAGCATGTGCCTCACAAACACAGTATACAACTCACAGGGTCGCCATCCCGACCAGGAAGACCTGGCTCTCCTTCATCGCCTCTTGGCCCCTGCAAGGGTACATAGCACAATCGAGATGAAGAGGTCTCTGCTACCACTGTGTCAAGTGGTGAAATTCCTGCATGGTACCTTTGCCCCTGGGAATCCAGTTTCACCTATGTCGCCTTTAGCACCCTATACACACAGAAGGGAAGAGGCAGGCAAATGTGAATGTGTGCATGTGTGTGTGTGTGTGTGTGTGTGCGTGTGTGTGTGTGTGTGTGTGTGTGTGCGTGTGTGCGTGCGTGCGTGTGTGTGTGTGTGTGTGTGTGTGTGTGCAATGCAGTAACACACTATTGGGCCCGGCTCTCCAATTTGTCCTGGTGGTCCGGCTTTACCCTACGAAGTGGATGGAGGAGAGAGGGAGAGACCATAATAGAGTATGCTGGAGTGTACGAGATAACACACAGATTATACCTATGTACGTGCATATCACCACCACAAACCTGTGATCCTGGAGAGCCTGGTTTACCAGCTGGTCCCTCTGGTCCAGGGTCACCCTGTAAAGAAAGTACAGTAAGGGAAAAGCAGTGATAACTCACTTACAACATGCACACTCTCAAGTAGACTGATTGAGCTTCACTTACATCTCTTCCCTGTAGGCCAGGTGGTCCGACTGAACCACGGTCGCCAGACTCACCCTATGCATGTCCCAAGAAGAACCCCTCAACGCATTGTCACATTTATCAACTCACGTAGCCAGGCCACCTTCTGGGCAAAGTGTTCTGGCAACGTGAGACTATTCAACTTCCTCATGTCATGCATGTAAGATGCTCAGAGGAACTCACGGATCGGCCTGCCTGCCCAGGTGCACCTGGTAATCCATTTCGGCCCTCAGTTCCCTGGTAAACAACAAAGAAGGATGTAACCCATTGACAGGTTCACAAACACACACACTCCAGAACAATCATGTCACCAGCCAAAGAGTTGTACACTCACAGGTGCCCCTCTTGCTCCTTGAAAGCCGTCATCTCCAGGGAGTCCAGATGCGCCCTGCAAAAAGGGAGAGCCAGGTCAAACTAGCAAATACCCAGACAATGAGTGGTATGTTATTGCATTCGATTATCAACAGGAGTGTTTTTGCAACGACACTTAAGTACATATTTTGAGTATTACACAAGCATATACAAGTATAGGTGGAGACAAAATTGTATTGTACATACATACTGTAAATTTGGCTAAAATCATAAAATTTGCAAATGAAAACTCTAGTCAAAATTTCCACCCATTCAGTAACACAAACTCACAATAGGTCCCGGTTCACCGGGGTCGCCCTCCACTCCAGATTGACCAAGGATGCCCTGTGGAGAAATAAGAATCGAGGACATTAGCCCATGCACACCATACATACATACATGAGCTGTAATACAAATGTACACGATGGAAGCATCAAGAGCAGAGGCAGAACAGGGAATGGCTTAGTCTTAGCTTACCGGTGTGCCTGGTCTTCCAGGTTGCCCAACCTGTCCAGGTGCCCCCTAACAAGGTGTAGACAAAAGCAAAGGCACAGGCAAAGACAGAGGCAGTGCATACACTGCACCATACCATGCTGCAAATACAGTATACATGGCACAGATACAACAGCTCACTGGTTCTCCCTCATCTCCAGGGCTGCCGGGAGCACCCACTCCACCGTCCTCTCCCTGAAGTTGAAAGGAGTAAGAGGTACATTACACAGTGTGTATTCACACCACTCTACACACCATTTACATACATACGTACGTACGTACATATTCAGTGCCTGCACAGGCCATCACTACATCATGGACTTTGTATGTATGTAAGGTTACATCCACACTTACCAACAGTTTAAGTACATACGTAAAGGGTAACATATGAGCACTTACACCAAAGCCATCTGCTCCAGGACGACCAGGCAAGCCAATTGGTCCTCTGCGACCACGCAGACCAGTGTCACCGACCTTGCCTGGATCTCCAGCAGCACCCTTTGAGGGCGGAGAGGGGGAGAAAGAGAGGGGGGGAGGGAGGGAGTAGCGCATTAGTCTAGTATGCATTCAGCTCTAGTGTTTAGAGTCCAGCATGTGGTAGACACGGCTTGAGTTCATGTGGAGTGGAGTGACTGCCATGGTGACAAGCAATACGGCAAGCTTACCGTCACACCAGGAGAACCAGTTAAGCCAGGAGGGCCTTGGACACCAGTTTCGCCCCGCTGTCCCGAACGACCAGAAGACCCCTGGGAGCCAGTCTCTCCTTGGATACCTCGACCTCCATCATGTCCATCTCTGCCACTCTCTCCGGTCATTCCAGGGTTACCCTACACATTAGTCAGGGAGGGACAGTCTGACAGAGCACATACATCAGTGACTCCTCAAAGACACATTTCTGTAGGCAGTGCCATGCATGCTATAAACACTGCATGACTACACACACACACACACACACACACACACACACACACACACACACACACACACACACACACACACACACGCACACACACACACATGAGTACAAGCAGCAACCTACCCGAAGCCCTGTCTGTCCCTTAATCCCTGGCTGTCCATTCTCACCATGTTCACCGTCTACCCCATATGGACCAGGTGGCCCTGAGGACCCTGGTGGTCCTGGCTCACCCTGAGATCCAACAGTTCCTTGGAAACCTTGGAAACCATCTTCACCCTGTGTACATGACAATGGAAGTCAAATCTACTCTACCTACAAAGTGAACAGAGATCTAGCGCAGACTGGTACAGTGTACAGAACATTTCTCAGTGCTTGGAAGGAATTTAAATCACTACATATATGGCAGTGATTCGTAGAGTAGGTTTGAGGCTTACTCATGTGTGTGTTTGTCATGTTTACTCACTGGAGGACCACGAGCTCCTTGGGGACCAGCATGGCCGACAAATCCCTGTTAGCAGGAAACAATGCAGAATGTCATCAAATACATCACATACAGGTGTAAATCCAATGTGTAACAGCTTACGAGTCTGCCATCTTTCCCAGGGGCTCCTGGGCGGCCATCTTCTCCAGGTTGACCCTGCACAGTGGAGGTACGTAAAGTGCTTAACAGCTACGTACATGTTTCCTCTGCATACATTATACAGACCCCTCCCCCTGCCCCTCCCCCTTGTATTTGCTTCCATTAACGCACCCTTTCACCAGGGGTCCCTGCTTGGCCACCAATTCCACTGGTGCCCTATAAATACAAATTAATGGGAGTAAGTGGTAGCAGTTTGACGACTGGTTGAGGAATTTTACCACCTCCTCCACTCACAGAAGGTCCACGAGAACCTTGCACTCCAGGTGGTCCAATCAAACCAGGTGGGCCCTAAGTAAGAAACACATTCAAATTGCACCAATCTGCAAAAATGTTTGCTGCATGACTGACTGGAGAGTGGGAAGCACAAGAACAGTGCATTCACTTACAATCACTCCTGGAGTGCCTGGTTGCCCAGCAACACCAGGTGGCCCAGGGTTACCCGGGGGACCAACAGGACCACGGCCACCTGCTTCACCTGGGCCTCCCTAAACAACAGGGATGGCAAGAAACAAGTGAAGGGGAGGGCCAACAGCAGTGTATACAGCCACAAGCTTCAAAACTCACTTCTGGTCCTTGTGGCCCTGTGCTTCCTTCACTCCCAGGCTCTCCCTGTACAATAGGGGAAGTGAGTGTACATGTAGAATTCAATATTATAAAGAATAGCTGCTTGGGATGAGGGAGGGTTTCCTTCACTCACAGGAGATCCAGCAATCCCTGTTGCCCCATCTGTACCGGCAGGACCAGGCTGGCCCTACAGAAGATACAACTTACACACATGAGTTCTGTATAGCACACACTGTAGATGCACTAGTGTGTTCTGCAGAATGTCCAAACTATCACTTACAGGGTGACCAATGAGGCCTTGTGGGCCAAAGGGCCCTGCATTGCCTGGAAAGCCCTAGACAGAGAGAAATGCAAGCTCAGTGTGACAGTCTACATACAAAGATGTGCAGACACATGATGCTATCCCCACAAGCTCGTACCGTGTCTCCTATTGGACCAGGGATCCCTTTCTTTCCCATCTTTCCTCTTGGTCCCTGCAGTGAAATACCAGAATAATTGTAGCACACACGCAACAACAGCTTGATAAACAAATTTCAAACTTACAGTATCACCGTCCTCTCCAGTTGCACCGGGAGGTCCTTTCAGACCTATGGGACCCTTTTAAGCAAAATCAAGCACAAGCGGTTCAACAAAAACATCAAATAATTGTATAACTGCAAAAGACTCCTAATAAAGTTCCCACCCCCCACCCCTCAAAATTTCGAGTGCAACTTACAGGTCCTCCCTGATCACCACGGTGCCCTGGGTCGCCAGGGTAACCAGACTGTCCTGGTGCACCTTGCTGTCCCTGTGCTCCAGCAGGACCCTCAGTACCGGGATTACCCTACAAGGTACACAGAGGGGGTGGGGTAAGGGGGTGGGGTCTTTAGGAAGCCTCAGACACACCAATATGACACAGATTAAGTCACGACTCATCATGGTTTCATATCACATACATGCAACACTGTATCAACCCAAGCGCACGTAGTAATCCTCACAACCCATGAATTAATAACTAGCATTTCCCCTTACACGAGGAAGAGGCAGAGCTGTCTTCTGAGAGCCAACAGGACCCTTGCCTCCAGTGGAATACACAGCATACACTCCTGGCCTGTACAGAAGAGGTCCTGGGTTGCCTGGTGGCCCAACTGGGCCAGATGCTCCATCCAAGCCGGGACGGCCAACCGTCCCAGGACCTCCCCTCTTTCCAGGTTTGCCGTCTGCACCCACCGCACCAGGGGGACCAGCTGGACCAAAAGAACCAGTTACTCCTTTCTGTAGTTGGGAAAAGGATGAATTTGCCAGCATGACATGCAGAGCACAGGAGCATATGCACAATCCATTGACTGTAGAATGCTCAATAGACTCACATCTCCAGGAATGCTAGCACCAATCTGGCCAGGATCTCCTGGCGGACCTGGCACAAGAATAGCCTACATACAACAGAACACAATTAAAAGACACAATGAAAAATGGACATACATTTCTGCCCACACTATTTACACAACTGCCATACATAGTCTAGTAGAGATATTGTGTTATAAACACTACACGTAAATGCCCACCCACCCCACTTCCACTGGTGACTAAAGCTCCACTGGGAATGACAGTCTGCCTTCTCAAGCGGCTCAGATCAGGCTGGTTTCTTGGAGCACATTTCTCCTCGTGGTACAGGTGATGCTTCATTGGGGCATCAGTGTCAGGTACAATCACCATCTGCTGCACCGTCATCTGGACAATGAGCATACAATACATACAATGTGTATTAAAACTGGTGGGTCAAGATGCAGTATTCGTCAATCTCCTACAATTTAGTTAGCAAAGCTACACATTCTAACGCCACACCCCTCACACAAAATGCCACACCCCTCACACAAAATGCCACACCCCTCACACAAAATGCACATACGTATGGTCACACCCTGAAAGCTTACATAGGTCATAGCATTTTGAGCCATGTGGATGTTGTTCTCCTCACAGCGGAAGGTGCAGATATCAGACTTTGTCAGAGCAGCTTCTCCGGCAGACTTACCATCAAATGTAAGTGCAATGTTGGACTTGGAGATGACAAAGCCCATTTTGTGCCAAGCATTCTCCTTCAACTTGGACATGCCCAGTTCAAACTTGGCAATCACACTGGAGCACTCGAACATGATGTGGTGGCCCACAGTGTCAACAGTGATGGCTAAATCCACTCCACCGTCACCAGAGATGTTCAGCAAAGTCACAAGTTGAGGAAACTCGTCTAGACGGAAGGTGGTGAGCAGTGAGAACTCCTCTGGGAGTCCCACAGGACACAGGTTCTTCCCTTCATCTGAAAGCTTCGCTGTAGGGTATACAGTGTATGCTGGCAATTGGCTTTCACCAAAGTCATACCCGGTGGGAATTACAGAATCTGGCAAATCTTCCAAACGTAGACCCTTTACAAGGTCAATGCTTCCTAGTAGGACAAATAGAAGATAGAGTGTTGTGAGATGAGAGTTTATGCAATTGATAGACACCGTCCATCGATACATCTCTACCTATACAGTGAAACCTAAACAAGACAGCCACCTATAGGCCAGGTAGAATTGGCTGCATTACAGACTGAGGTAGGCTGGAATGTTTTAGTGCTATATTAGTGCTGTTTGGGGTTAGGGGAGCTGACTGCTGGTGCTCTTGTACAGTGGCGATATCTTAGACAGGTTTCACTGTACTATGCAGAGTCCCGTGCTCACAACTACTAGTGTCCAAACATAGGTCTATGGTCCAAGTGGCGCACGGCGATCCTAAGCAGACGTACGCGACATGCACGAACCCTTGCCTCCGCAGTTGAGTTCATGGGTGTGCGGCCGCATAACAACGTCATAGACATGAGCAGGGCTTCTAATGCACTGCGCACAGAATGATGCAGCTAACAGGGTCAAGTAACGTGAGAACCTTTGCTCGAGCAGCGCTTACCTTTGGGGTAGACATCGCAGTTCTTGTCCTCCGTCCAATCCCGGTCAAAGTCGACAATGCCTGCTAAGACGTTGCACGCCGTCAGCAAAAGAAGGAACGCCAGTTGCAGGCTCCGTAGAGCCATGACTCCGCTGTTGCTGCCTCGCGAGCTACTCGCCCGGCTAGCAACACTCGAAATGCCCGAGAACTCCCTACCGAAGGCCCGGCAAAAAGTTGCTCCGACAAGTCCGTCAAGATGGCCGACAGACCTACTGCAACTACCTCCAACGTACAGCAAGCATAGAACAATAGTCCTTTAGGCGGTCATCACCCGAGGGGCCAGCGTCATCACAATGGCCTGTATTCGGGGTAGCGGCCACTGTGATTATCTATGGCACGTGCTCGGGAATGCAATGAATATGATTAACAGAGATGCACGAGAGTGCAGCTAAATGGCAATTTCGCCTTCTGGAAGACGGTTGGCGAGGCTTACGTTTGCGCGTACGTAGTTGCTACCCTTCAAAATTTGCACGGAAGAGCTTTCCCCTGGTGAATGCGACGCCGAACGCCCCTCTCTTCATCCTCTATGGTCTAATATTGAGCTGCTCCGTGCCGCCGGAAGTGCATTCCAACTACATTCTTTTGGTCACCAAGCCCATCCCACTGACACCGCAGCTTTCGCAGGCCGCCCGGGGCCTTGGAATCCTTTGTACATTCCCCACAAAGGGGTGTGCATATCTATTGTCTCCGGACTTACTGCAGGGCAGCCATTGTGGTTCATGGCTGCTGCCACCTGCCGCTACAGCAGGTTTGGTTGTACCGTGGATCGAAGAGCAGCTTCCTTCTAGTCTGCTGTCGGTTCGGCGGTTCGTCTGGCTGTAGTGGGCTGCATAAGCGAGCACCCGCTTGGCGAGCATGAGGTGAGTGGAGGCTGCAGCAGAGCAATTCTCGCATAGATTGAGAGCAGTGCAGTGTGTGAGATTCCATTGCGGAAGGTGCATTACCCGGCTACCTACGTAGCTACTATAGTACCTCCTTGCACATCTCTTCCACAGACCTGTGCAGCTAGCGGTGCTGGTGTTGGGCATAGCCCTCACAGCTGATGCGCAGCAGTTATGCGGTGAGTTAGTGTCGTGCGGGTGTTTCTGTGCACAGCTTGACTAGTAGGTGTGTTTGCAGAGCAGCCGTTATACGGTAATAGTGCTGCCGTCGTTTTCCCATTTGTGTGACTCCCCCAGTAGTAAGTATTTAGTCAGTTCTTTGCAGTAGAGCGAGGACACTAGTTTAGCTGCATTTGAAGGTCATTATGGTTGTGCCAGTGTCTTAATATTCCGCGGTATCAACATGTCCAGATTTATTTTCATTTACGTATAAGTTCCACTGAATCCACTTAATGTATAGTTCAAGACAATTATTGCAAGATTAGTGAGCATGTTCAGTGATGTACTGTTACTGCAGGATGTGCCTCTGACCTGCTGCGTAACACGCCTGGCCTTGTCTCGGTGACTGGCTCCTGTGGCCTCAGAGGAGATGTGGCATACGAGCCAAGTACAGAGAATCTCTATCCATTCCAACTAGCAACTGGTGGAATGCAGGACCTGGACCCCCCATTTTGTTACTCAACCATCTTTCAGCATGAATTGGGGCCAAATGCTACCAATCCAATGGACACTATTGTATCCGTTGGATTTCGTGATCTTGGTTCACAGATTCTCCAAGTTCCCTTCATGATTGAAGTGGGCCCCATCGTGAGAGTGAGGTACTTTGGAGCCACAGCTGACTTCCCTTATGTGACTCGCCTGGGCCCCGATGAGTTCACTTACCTGACAGTGTGCGTAGAGGAAAATGGTCCTATTAAGATCTCAGCATACGTGGAGGGCTGTCGAGTTGATCCTGTCTCACTGCCTCCTCAGTCAGTGACTCCAACCACAACTGCATTTAACTCTGGTACTGCTTTTGTATACATGGGAGAAGAGCAAACTCCTTTTGATGTGAGCTCTGTGTGCCTTCGTTTATATAAATCTAGTGCATATATTGGTAGTAGTACTTTGTGTAGTGCATATGTTGCATATTATGTCCTATATTAATTATGATGTACGTACGTATATACCCTGTATATGCAACAGTAGAGGTTCAGTGGTTGTTTACACCATTATCCCAATGTTCACTACAGGGTGCCATTCAACTGTCTTGTATGCGCGAGATTGCTGATGTAGCCGATGTTGAGCAGCAGTTGCTATGCCAGGCTGCCCCCTTTGAATGCAGTACAGCTCAAGCTGTTGCCTACTGCGATGCTCAGACGGCAGTTACAGAGCAGCCTTCTACCATACCTGGAGTAAGTCAAGTGGATTAGCTGTTCACCCGTGTCTACTGTGTCAGAGATAGGTAGTACATAGGTGTAAAGTATGCATGCAAGATCTTCTCTCTACGTGGGTGGTGGATGCATGCAGAGACTTTAGCAGAGTTTGTGGAACAGTGGTACAGTATACGTAATTGTCCTAGTCTTGATACACACTGCGCTCCAACTTCAGTACATAGAGTGACATATTATATCAAACATTGAATATTGGGTATGTGACAAGACTCTGTGGCTAGCGCAGCATGTATTTTGGGAATTATTAAAATGATTACACAGAAAATAAAGTGGAATAAGGTGTTTGAATGAATGTGTAGCAATTCATTGTAATTAATTAATTTAAGGCAGCACCCATTTTGAGTAATGCAGGTGAACAATGCACCACTAAAGTTGTCTTGTCAATGATGTGAGTTGTACTGTTATTGCATGTAGCCTAAGGGACAGAAGGGTGCTCCAGGTGATGCCATCCAAGGCCCTCCTGGCGATATTGGACCACCAGGGCCCCCTGGTGCTTTTGGCCCACCGGGCAAGAACGGAGTCCCTGGTCAATCTGGACGGACTGGACCTCGCGTAAGTCATCATATCAGCACCTGAAAGTCGTACTTGTACGGTACATAACTGTGATGGCCGGTCCAGCACACTAAGCACTTCACTGTCCATTGACAGCATCCTTGTATGGTACTGTATGTATTTTACTGACAGTTCAGTATCCTATGTATATAGAGTGCAATATGAACAAGCCCATGCAGTCACAATGCTTCCATGCACTAAATTAGTGCATGAGGTACTCGTTCTGTGACTGACTCATTTGCTCAAGAGTCAACATCATAGTACATGCATACAAGAAACTGTTCCTTTACATGACCTGCTGTGGATAATGCACGAATATTCCTTCCTGTGATTCTCTTCAGGGAAGTCCTGGCTTGGCAGGGCCACCTGGCCCTCGAGGCCCTCCTGGATCCCCTGGTCCACCATCATTTGTAAGGATAGCACCCCCCTCCCCCCACTTGCAGACATCGCAGTTGTGTTACTTGCTCATGTTTCTGCTTATTCTCTCATGGTGTGTAGATTGAGATCTTTGGCAGTGATGGAAAAGGAATACCTATTGATCATGACTTTGGAGACTGCCAACCTGTAAGTGGCAAGAAGAATCTATAGTCGCAGTGTAAATGGAAATCCACATTTCTATCTGCCGCTAGATCTTATGTCAGAGCACATGTACGTATGCATACCGCAGAGTGATTCTAATGTCAGTAATGTGACCTGCTTTCTCTTGGCCAGGGAGACATTGGCCCTCGTGGTGTTCCAGGGTTGCCAGGACCACGAGGTTCTCAAGGAGATGCCGGCACTGAAGGGCAGCAGGGCCCGCCAGGAGAACGTGGGCCCCCTGGACCCATTGGAGTGCCAGGTCCACCTGGGTTGAGAGGTCATGAGGGAGAGCGTGTAAGTGATCAGCAGAAGTACCGTTGTGATGGGAACAGCACATTTTGTGTGTGCATCTGAAAGGATAGCCACTAGTGTGTGCTTCCCGTCCCCTCAGGGGTTACCTGGGAAACCAGGTCATGCAGGACCACAAGGTCCACAAGGAGACAAGGGCATTCCCGGCTATCCCGGCCCACGAGGACCTATTGGACCAAAGGGACCCACTGTATGCAAAGCGCATCGTGCAATCACCACACATGTGGCACTTAAGAATGATTGAAGTGCTCCCCACCAACCCCTTACCCACCTTCACCTCCATACAAACATAGGGTCCACAAGGAGAAGCTGGCAAACCAGGCAAGCCAGGAGTACATGGAGATCGAGGTCACCCTGGATCACCCGGAGGTCAGGGAATTCCTGGCAGAAGGGTGAGCTTCGTGATATCAAGGCGGCAGCATGGAATGCATGTGCTTCTGGACATGCAGCCGCAAAATTGGCAGTTTTCCTAGACAAGGTTGCACACTTTTTGTTTTGTCTCTCCACAGGGCCCACCAGGACCTGACGGAGCCCCTGGTGATATTGGACCTAGTGGACTTCAGGGCTCCCCTGGACCTTCTGGATCTGCAGGAACAAAGGGTTCAGTTGTGAGTATATGGGGGAGTCTAATGTACATGCGCAATGTTGACAGTATTGGCAGATCATACTATCAAAAGCCACAATATGTTTGCATGTGCATACAATGTGTACAGTATGTACATGTGTATACAATGTGTACAGTATGTACATGTGTATACAATGTGTACAGTATGTACATGTGTATACAATAGGTACAGTATGTACATGTGGTTTGCAACAACTAACTGACAGTTACCAACGTCAGGAGATATGTAGTACTAACAAACTGCCAGCAGTTTGAACAAGGGACACCTTTCTGTTGTACACACATGCACACATGCGTATGTGTACACATACATCTGTGCTTTAGTCAGAAACTACTGTGTGTTCATCTGAGCTACTACTGTTGCTGTTCACTTTGTCAGGGTCCCCCTGGTG
Source organism: Ianthella basta (assembly GCA_964019415.1). Taxonomy (NCBI): domain Eukaryota; kingdom Metazoa; phylum Porifera; class Demospongiae; order Verongiida; family Ianthellidae; genus Ianthella; species Ianthella basta. The sequence continues at coordinate 6,499,328 of OZ025879.1, forward strand.
CTCGAGGTCTTCCTGGTAGGGCTGGCAACCCAGGTCTTCCCGGCACACTAGGACAGGCTGGAAATGACGGGCAGAGTGGCGAGCCTGTGAGTTCAACTAGTGGTCAGAGAGCACTGCACGCTGTCCTGATATTAGCTGCAGTCTCCACTTTATGCTTAATAATGCGCACATACGTACACACACACACACACACACACACACACACACACACACACACACACACACACATGCACACACACACACACACACACACACGCACATACACACACACACACACACACACACATACACTGGATTACTATTAAGCTGTCTCCTCATCTAAGGGTCCACCTGGTCGCGATGGTACTCCTGGCCCACCTGGTGCAGATGGCTCACCTGTAAGTTAGCGCACATTTTGCATCATTATGCCACTTCACACATGAACCCATTTGCATTAGCACTTATACACACCTGCTATTCTACTTGTTCCTGTCGGCTGCAGGGATTCCCTGGTACAGAAGGACCTCCTGGCCCCAAGGGAGAGCCTGGCACAGATGGTCCACCTGGTCCAACAGGACCCCAGGGCACCAATGGTCTTCCGGTAGGTAGCACACTTGGATGTGGTTGGTTAGTAGCAATCCTGACTGACCTTCATGTCATGTTGGCATGCACTTTTCTTGCAGGGTCCACCTGGTCCACCTGGTCCAACCGGTCTCAAGGGAAATCGCGTAAGTGTTGTCCGTGTGTGTGTGTGTGTGTGTGTGTGTGTGTGTGTGTGTGTGTGTGTGTGTGTGTGTGTGTGTGTGTGTGTGTGTGTGTGCATCCTTTGTGAGTTGGTATGACCAAGGGTACAGAAAGATAAGCTGATCTCTTCTAGTCATCAGAGTCTACACAATGGTCCCTGTAATGTGATATTCATGCATTGTCTAAGAAATTTACTGTTATTACCATGCCCACGTTTGATGTGTTACTACATCATTTGTCAAAAATGTAGTTAGCAGAGAGTGTAATTATACAGTTTCATACTCTTATCTCTTATGTACCCTTGGTATGGCCTGTGTGTATGCATCATCTACTTTGATTTGGTATGTCTTTGTACCTCCAGGGCCGTGATGGTCAGGCAGGAGAGAGGGGACCACAAGGAGATGTTGGAGAGCCTGTAAGTTGTTCAGATGAGACAGTTATTGCTGTCACTCTTCAGGGGTTAGGGTGTATGAATGCACGCTTCTAGGATGCACTGCTTTGCCATACTTACACAGGGCCCACAAGGTCTGTCTGGTGCTCACGGAAAAGATGGTGAAAATGGACCCAAGGGCCCACCTGGTCCAAGTGGCAACCCTGGCCCAACTGGTCTTCCAGGAGAAAGAGTATGCTTCTGCAGTCGTCACCATCACCCACAGTACCCTACGACATTTGCTTTCAATGCTATGATGTTAAATTTATGATTCTCTCTTCCCCCAGGGACCTGAAGGAGCTCGTGGTTTCACTGGTTACCCCGGTGACCCAGGCCAGAAAGGTGTTGCTGGAAAGCCTGGTGAGCCTGGCTTGACTGGTGCCAAGGGAAAGAGAGGGCCACTTGGTCTTCCTGGTGAGCACGGTCTTCCTGGAGGAAAGGGACCCAGAGGCCCTCGTGGTCCACCTGGCGCTCCTGGAGCAACTGGACCAAAGGGAGACAGAGGAGCAGATGGTGTTCCCGGTGAAAGTGGACAGCCTGTAAGTACCTAGCTATGCTGCTCGTGCTCACGTCACAAGGGCATTGTATGCATTGCAGCAGTTATACTGACATACACCAGTGCTGCATTCAGCTAGTGTACTATACAGTACAAGTTTCACATCCGTTAGATGCAGCCATGTGTGCATATACAGTAATGTTAAGTTTAACAACATGTGCAGTGATGCGTGCAACAGGTGGGGCAATGTGTGTTACCCACTGAATGTGAATACGTAGCTACTGTACAGTGGAACCTGTCTAAGAGGGTCACTGTGTTAGATAGTCACCTCTCTAAAACAGCCAGCCTCCCTGGCTCCAAATAGCACTAAAGCACAATCCACCTCTGTAGAGCAGCCACCTCTCTATACAAGTCAGTTAGAACCGGCCCACAGGCGGCTGTCTTAGACAAGTTACACTGTACACGTATAGAATGGACTCCAAGCATTAATACCTGTGCATGTAATCTTATTTAAACTGGGCATTCCTTTAGCCGGAAGACTACTTTTCAGGGCACCCAGATCAGAAAATATACCCATAAGGCATTGCAATATGGTGCAATTGGAGTAAAGATGACAGACAATTAAGTATAATTATAATTCTAATAGTAAATGTTAGTCTTACATCACATTGCAGCACCCGTCTAGTCTGATAGCCCCTTTTGATGGTCTGTACTGTATCTCTTAGCCACTGCTTGTCACTGTAGAGTGGTAGTCAAGTGATGCTCACAGCTGCCCTGGCACCACTGTAGGGTACGTCTGGGCAATCGGGTACTCCTGGTCCACGTGGCGTAATTGGTGCACCTGGTGTGAGGGGCCAGGATGGCAGCACGGGGCCATCTGGTGCAAGAGGTCTCCCTGTGAGTTATGCAGCATGGCTCTGCCACTATACGAGTGGTTATGTGGTACGAATGACACTGTGTAATTGGGCGGCTTGCATGGGTTGTTCCTTCAATATTTGTCTATGTATTTTATTGTATTTACCCATGATATTAGTATTGCCAGAATAGCGCACAGTACAATTTGTACTGTGGATTAGGAAGTATTTGTAAGTATTGGCTGGAAAGCTGTAACTGGTTGAATGTGAATCTCCTGGTGTCAATCGTGTGGGATTGTGTACATAGAATTCTCTTCATGTGTGGCTGTACTTGTGTCTTCACTGTCTTGTAGGGCCCACCTGGTGGTGATGGCATCCCTGGTGTACCTGGTCTTCGAGGAGAGAAGGGTAACACCGGAGAAAGAGGTCCTCCTGGCAATCCTGGAGACAACGGCCGCCCTGTAAGTTCACACCTGTGCTCTCACATGCTTCATGTAGCTCTTTAGTCCCTGTCTGCCCACAGTTCATTTTACAGCACTGGTCTTTCCCCTCAGGGTCCACCTGGTCCATCAGGTCCAGCCGGTAATGACGGTGATGATGGCTTGACTGGAGACCAAGGAAATGAGGGTCCAGCTGGACCCCCTGGCCCACAGGTACTTACAAATGTTATACTGAATACTTTGGCAGCATGACACTGCTCTGCCAGTATGTAGATAGATCAAACTAGTGCATGTGTGCAATGGTGTAGATATGCACACACAACCTCTAGTGTCCTTGCCATTGCAACGTACAACTTGTGTTTGTTACATTCATGCAGGGTGTGCCAGGTCCGAGAGGTGAGCAAGGGCAGCCAGGCCCTTCAGGAGACTCTGGCCCACAGGGTTCACTGGGTGCGGCTGGCAAGCCTGGGACAGCTGGACAGCCTGGCCCCCCCGGTCCCCCTGGCTCATCTGGACAGCCTGGCAGCCCAGGCTCCCCAGGAAAGGCAGGCACACCTGGAGCCGCTGGTAACCCAGGAGAGAGGGTGAGTGGCCTCGGTGCCCTGTGTGTGTACAGATGTACTCTTAGTGAAACAGCCACTGCAGCATTGTATGGAGATAGTGAGGATCTTTCTCTCTCTGTGTAGGGTGATAGAGGTGATCGTGGTGATCAAGGTGATGATGGCAATCCTGGCGCTCCTGTGAGTACACAGCCCATAGCACGACATGACACACAGTAGTTCCCATTTGCAGCAATTCGCATACTTCCAAACACGGCATCAGTTTATTAAGCAACATTGGATTTGTCCTTATGATGTTGTAGAGTCTCATTGTTGTGTGAAGTTGTGGTGTGCATGGTTAAGTACTGATGGTTGTGTACAGCTGGCAACCCTCATGGTTGAAACTTCCTGTTTTCAACTGGTTGCTATACTATGTACATCTGTAATGGAAAGTTTGCATCAAGGCAATGTCACATGACAATCATGTGATAGCCATGTGATAATCTCTGCTTGTTTCATTGTAGGGAAGTCCAGGTGTCCCAGGTGAGGTAGGTGAGCCTGGTCCTCCAGGTGAAAAGGGAGAGAAGGGGAACCTAGGTGAACCAGGAGCAGAGGGACGACTGGGATCCCCTGGAGAACGTGGTCCACCCGGCCCTCCTGGTGAAAGAGGAGGCAGTGGACCTGCTGTAAGTGAAGACAAACACCACTTGATAACAACTTTGTAGCAGGTGCTGCCTTTCACACAGGGGGCACCATTGCACAAACACAGACAGAGGATAACAAGGAGATTTGCTAGAATTCTAGTCATCACTTTACCATTCAACCTTCCTCTATCCTGCAGGGTGTGTCAGGACAATCTGGTGAGCCTGGTCCCAAAGGTGACACTGGCCCGCAAGGTGATCCTGGACCTTCAGGACCGAATGGTCGTGATGGCAATGCTGGTCAGAATGGTGCAACGGGAGAGAGAGGGCAGAAGGGCAACACTGGGCCTGTCGGAGCACAGGTATGCCCAGTGTAGGCTTGGGTGGAGAGGTCAACCCCATGTATTCGTCTTTCTGTATGCATATGTGTTAATGAGCATGCATGCACATACATGTGTTATGTATTGTGCATGTGTACATGTTTTGTATGTCTTTTTGTATGTACATACGTATGAGTGTTTGTGCTGGATTGCTCATATTCGCACACCAGCAGCTGCACGCTGACACTCCAGCACCAATTCCTTAATGTCTACCCAGCTAAAGCCATCCAGTGCATCTTACATGGCTACTCTTTCCCAATTCCCTTTCTTAGGGTAAAGAAGGACCTGATGGACAATCAGGGCCACGTGGTCCCCCTGGAGATAGAGTGAGTTACTGTATAAGAGTCTCTCACATAGAGCACCAACTTCAAATGCAGTTTTGTGTGTCACTTGTGAATGTACAGTATAGTTCTTTGTACATACATAATTGTTTTATGTGAGTCAGCAGGTTTAGCACTAAACCACTGCATGTCATGAGAGGAAGAGATATGCATAGGCTTTCTACAGTAGGCGGTTTAAATTATATTCATACTATAGAGAGTGTTATGGGTCAAGACGTATGCTCATGGTCTGACAAGCTCAAACCGTTCCATTCATTGGGCTCCTGCACATGACAACTACCTGATGCATTTTCTATGCCACAAAGACTGAAGTGTGTCTTTCTCTGCTTGCCTTGTAGGGACCTCCTGGGCAGCGAGGACCGGCTGGAGTGGACGGCCGTCCTGGGGAGAAAGGAGAGCGTGGACCTCCAGGAGCACCCGGCCCCCAAGGTCCGCAGGGACCCAAGGGCGATGATGGCAGACAGGGTGACCAGGGCTTCCAAGGTGCTCCCGGACAGCCAGGTGTGGAGGGTGACACAGGAGCTCCTGGTGCCCCAGGAGAGGTCGGCATCCCGGTAAGTGTGAGGGAGTGGTCCTGAACTCTATGTTACAAGGTACTAGAAATGGACACATACTATTAAGGCTCAGGTACGCGTTGAACTTAATTCACATGCAGCCACTGGAACTGGCAGCCAAAACTTATATCTTACTTACAAAACTTACAACTTGTTCATCTCTGCATGTCTGTGGGTCATGCACCCATTGTGCAATTATTGCCACTTTGTCACTTTGTGTCATATCTGCGTCACTACCATACCTGTGTCACTGTCATTCCATATTCTCTCTTCAGGGTAGTCTTGGCCCTGCTGGTCCACCTGGACCACCTGGTGCAATCGGCAGACCGGTAAGTGTATTCATACACAGTGCACTATTATACATAGTCATACAGTACTGTATATTGGAATACAGTTACAACTCCCAATAAGGAGACACACTTCTTCCATTTACTCACATGCACTCTTAGTCAGAAGGAAACATTTTCTTACAGCTCGGCGGTGCTTGAAGTACTTCTAATTGCTATTATGTGCTTCTTGTCCACAGGGAAGAGATGGTGTTGACGGAGACGCTGGTGAACCTGGCCGCAATGGAGAGCCTGGTCCTGAGGGTCCAGTAGGTCCACCTGGTCCTACCGGTGACCAAGGAAACGAAGGTCCCTCTGGTCCACCTGGTGGCATCGGGCCAAAGGGAGAGAAGGGGGAGAAGGGCTCCCGTGGCATCAAGGGAGAGCGAGGACCACAGGGAACAATCGGTGCAACTGTGAGTTCACCTTTAAGATGGGGCTTGTTTTCACTTGGGATAGCGCAGGCCTCAGTACTTGGTTCACCTTAGGCATCATCCCACCTATCCACATAGGGTCCAGAAGGATCAGATGGGCCGCCTGGTCTACCAGGTGTTGGTGGACAGAGTGGATCCCAGGGTCCCAGTGGACCTCCTGGCCCACGAGGTCCTCCTGGACAGAAGGGAGACGAAGGTCCTCCTGGCCCACCCGGCCCCGAGGGTCCAAAGGGAGACCAAGGAAAGAATGGCAACAGAGGCGACCCTGGAGACAGAGGACTGCCTGGGCCTACTGGGGACCAAGGCCACGATGGCCCAACAGGACCTGCTGGACAGCGAGGACAGAAGGTTAGCTGGAAACGGCTGTACTAGCTGTGTGACAATGGTTACCACAACCACTGTGGATATACCACAAGCAGGCTGCACTGTTGTGCTTGCAAATTTGTGTTGCCATGGCAACAGTTTCCTTAGCAACTGAGAATGGCAGAATGTATATATTTCTGGGCTGAATTTGCAAGCCTGTTCTCACTGGCTGGTTGGTGGGGAAAAAGTACATAGATTACAATGTACATAAGTTATGTCTGTATTGTTTCATTTTGTGCTATATAGGGTGATGAGGGAGCACCAGGTGATCCAGGTACTACTGGACCAATCGGTCTGGATGGTCCTCAAGGTCCACTTGGTCCCAAGGGAGACCATGGCCCACCTGGCCCCATCGTAAGTGGGCCACCGTAATCCAGTTGATCGCGCATGTACTGAGTGTAATCATACACGACTGCCCAGTATGATGGGATGTTAAGGAAAGTGCATGTATTTGTGGCTGTAGGGTCTACCAGGACCGCCCGGGCCCCCTGGTCCACCCGGTGTGCCTGGACAGAACCAGAACAACCCCACACCAGACCTCAAGGGTCCAGGCTTCTTCAGTGGTGGCAATGACAACGCAGCCACTGAAAGCAGTGATGGTCAGACCATCTACGGCCGACTGGTCAAGGCTGAGAAGAAGATTTCCAAGAAAGTGCTTGCTAGAAGCTGCAAAGACCTCTTCCTATGCAGCCCCAAGAAGAAGGATGGTGAGTCCCTTGTCTGACCTGTACAGTCAATACACGAAGCTGTGTGAAGCGAACAACCATGATTTATTTGGTGTCCATTCTCATGAGGCTTGCTATATACTCTTCATTTACAACTGTTTACACAAAAATAACGTGTCCATTTTGTCATCCTCTGTTCCACTGTCACATGTGTCACTGTAGGTAAATATGACATTGATCCCAACATGGGGTGTGATGCTGACGCTATGAAGGTTACCTGTGAGAAGGAGACCAAGTGCACATGTGTGGACTGCGACTTCGTGGTAAGTGCAGAAGACTGTACGTGGCTGCTTGGCCCCTGTGCTTGTATCAACTGACTTACGCATATACTATTCAACTTGTAGAGGGATATAAGCGATGTTCAGATGTGGACAGCTCCACGCAACCTATTGAACGTCACCTTCAGCAGGGTCATCAATGGCTTCAAGGTGGGTTTACTTCACATAGATGTGCTGCACATGTACAGCTTGCACTTGCTACACTCAAGGAAGCACCGAGTTCTTCACTCTCCATGTCCCCCCTTTCCCTCACTTCTTCAGCTAAATTGCACCAATATCAAGCGTGGTCAACAAAGCTTCTTGCGAATGCTCAGTTCCACAGCAACGCAAGTGATTCAGCTCAATCACCGCAGTTCTGCACTGAACATCAACCTCAAGTTTGCAAACGGTGATAAGGTGCCAGCATCAGCTATGACTATTACCAATAAGGTGAGCTGATCTGCCTTTAATTTTCAGTGCATTGAAGCATCCATCCAACTACTTAGTGGCCCTATCCGGCCCTATTGTTCCATTTGCTTACAAGTTTTGACTCTGTTCTGTCCAACATTTTTTCAGGGATCTTATACAGAGTACACAATAAATGCTGTGCCTGAGCTACTGCCAGTCAAAGACATCTACCTCCCAGAGTCACCAGACAACACCTGGAACTTTGGTCTGAAGAGCACTTCCATCTGCTTCTGTGATCCGGAGTAGTGAACCTATTGACCAGCACCTGATCAAGATCTGCATAATTTTTGTACACATGTGCTGATTTTTCACTTTACACAAATTAAGTACTCTACGGTACACTACTCAGTTCTGCAAACAAAACAATGTTTGTCATATCCTCTAGTATTGTTCTGGTTGATGTAGTCCTAATAATATAATTATGCACACCTAATAACTATATACAATATACGTCTATACAGTGTCATAGGTTCAATTGAAGTGATGTATATAAATTAATACATAATGTACTGTACACAGTCTCATTACAATGCATTACAGTGTACTAAACGCCATGCTGGGGTGGAGTACTAGTACTGCATTGGAATATACTGAGGTACAGTAGAACCTCCCTTAACTGGGCACCATGGGACCCGGCAGTGCCCGTAACTCAGAAATGTCCGTATCTTAGAAATACCAACAATAAAGATTAAATGCAATGTAATTATAATTAAGCTGTAATACAGTACATATAGTACTGTACTGTAATACAGTACGTATACAGTAGTACTGTAATATACAGTACATACACATAAAAGTTTTTTAAGTTATAAAAATGTTTTTGATTTTTTGACGGTGTTATAGTAGTACCATGGACGAGTGGTAGGCTCCGACCTGGTATGGGATGCGACATGCCCCGATACCTTTGTCCCTTCCTACATGGCCGGTGCAACTAGCCGTGCAGAAGCTGTAGCGGCTGCAGCAGAGGAGCGGAAGAAGATCAAATACATTTCCCTCAGCCAGCATCACTCTTTTGTCCCTGTGGCCATTGAGACGACTGGTGTGTTTGGTCCAGAGACTTTGGCCTTCCTGAGAGAGCTGGGCCAGCGCCTCCAGCAGGTGCATGTCTGCTGACACCAGATCTTTCAATCACCAGAAAGGGTTGGTTCTCTAATACCAGCTTCGAAGATCTTCGCCCTGAAGAAGACCAGAGCATCTGGTCGAAATGTCGGCAAGGTTTTCAACCCTGTTGTGAAGCTGGTATTAGAGAACCAACCCTTTCTGATGCCTGAGCCAGCTGAGAAGCCCTCACTTCTTTCAATCACCATTTGTCGGTGGCAGTGCAGAGGGGGAATTCATCTTCTGTGCTGGGCAGTGGGCTGACAAAGGCCTTCACTGCCAACAGCTGGTATTGATCTTTCCACTTCTACATTTGCTGTTAGCATTTTGAAGTGGTGAATTGATCTGTACATGCAACATGGCAACTATCACGACCAGCTACGGACAGCTTGGAATTGGCAGGGAGACATGCAGACAGAAAGAAGGAAGTAGAATAGCCTTCTTATGGAGAACAAGACAATTGATCCTCCTCAAGTAAAGTGCAGCATTATGGAACATGGATTATTAATTATTAATTATAGAATAATATAATAATTAATGTCAACTAAATTAATACAATAACTTAATTGATGTAATATATAATTACAGGTATATATATTGGAACTTGCACTGTATGTATATAACATACTGTAAGTGTTGAAGTCAATAAAAGGATCATGTCCAATTGTTCTAATGCCTGCATGATACAGTCTCACCAGCAACAGTGTACTGTGTATGTGGTGAGCCAGTTCATTTAGTTGGGGGTGGAGTGAACATGCCCGTGGAGAGCTTGTTGGCTGCACGAGTTGGCTGGAAACCAAGAAGCTTCTGAATAGTCTAGAGGAGGGGAAGGGGGAGGACGGGATGGATAGTTGCAATTTCTACAAATACGTACATACATACGTACCATATCAAGACATCAAGGTGACTACTTAGCTGAGCAAACAGTCTCACTCATCACTTCACATGGGGGTGCCCCACATGAGCTAAGGAAGTCTGGTTTATAGCAGCTACATTACTGTACATTATAAACGACAGTGACAATGACCAAGAACACTGACGGGTAGATACACTATAGTAGTACACATACAGATGCACAGTATGCACAGTACATGCAACCACAGATACTCGAGTATCTATGATGTAACAGCAGAAATATTTGCACAAGCACAAATACACACACTACACACACTACACACACACTACATCACATAGCCTGTACCTATCTGACCCTATAGCCACATCACCCCACACACTAACACACGCTCACCTCCCTCAGTGACATTGTGCAGAGGATGTAGAGGAAGATGAAGGAGCAATCAGTGGGGTCCGTACCCATCAGGTTGCGCCGAGAGATACCTTGCAGAAATGGAAATGGCTGGAAGGGAAGTCGAGCAACTACATGGCCGTCAAATCTACAGCAGCAGAGAGTACAGAGTGGATCAGTGGATGGTGAGCAGAGCGGAGAGGGGAGCTGCAGTGTGAACATACACACATGATGCCAACACAGCACAAACTACTACCTTACATGTGCATGGCCAAATACTACAGCACTAGCATGTTCTCTCCCTCTCCCCCTCCCTCTCCCTCTCCCTCTCCCTCTCTTTGACTGTGTGTGGTGTATTGTGGTATGCGTGAATGGCGTGTGGTGTGTATGTACGTATGTGTGTATGTGGTGTGTGTGTGGTATGCGTCAGTGGTGTGTGGTGTGGAAGTGTGCATGTGGTGTGTGTGTGTGTGTGTGTGTGTGTGTGTGTGTGTGTGTGTGTGTGTGTGTGTGTGTGTGTGACATCAGCAAGATGGTGGCGTGGAGGCCATAAGGTCGATGGAGAACGGCAATTTGCACGGAAGTGGAGCATTTGTGTGTGTGTGTGTGTGTGTGTGTGTGTGTGTGTGTGTGTGTGTGTGTGTGTGTGTGTGTGTGGTGATGTGTGATGTGTGTGGACTCACATGCTGTTCAGCATGCCCATGAGTGCCATGAACGTGAAGCTGAGTACCATCATTGACTTCATCTTCACCTGTTGCAGCAATAAGGTGTACCCAGAGCATGTTATCACCACAGTTGTGCATATGTGCAGCGTACAGTACAGTAACACAGTTGTACATATAGTACAATATACAGTTACACATACGTATACAGTATACAGTCATACACATAGTGCATAGTACAGTATACAGTTATACATAATCATAGTGTACAGTACAGTAACACACGTACACAGTCACACTGCCACATGTAGATAGTACAGCGAAACCTGTCTAAGACAGTCCTAACTGACCTTTATACAGAGGTGGCTGCTCTATGAAGGTAGATTGCAATGCTTCAGTGCTATAAACGTATTTGGGGCCAGGGAGGCTGGCTGTTTTAAAAAGGTGGCAGCCCTACACAGTGACCCTCTTAGACAGGTTCCAATGTACTCACAAAACATGTGCACTCTAATGAAGTGATATGCATGCAGTGTTCGCACAAAACATGAGAGCATGCTACAAACAGTTAGGAGGCTGCTCAATACAAGCGCACCATGGAGAGGTCCTTGGATGCCGTCTGGAGCATCTCCTCTTGTTTCTCTACACAAGTGGAAGGGTAGTCTCCAGTAAAGAATGCAGTACAACAGTACACAGTGTGCATCATATGAACCTTGGTAAGTGCTAGCTGTTGATCACGCACACATGTACTGTACATACATTTACACACCCATCACACACACAGACACACACATGCACACACACACACACACACACACACACACACACACACACACACACACACACACACACACACACACACACACACACACACACACACACACACACTCACACACAAGGCCTCAGGGAATCTACAATACAGTAAAAATGCAATTACCAATCTTCTTCTTCTGTGTTCCCCCAGCATTCTCCTTCTTCTTCTCCACTGCAACACAGGGAATACAAACCCAGTGTAACTCCTGGTGCTGCACACATGCAGTTCAACCACAACCACTACCACCCCACAAAGATCAGCCACTGAGAAACATGACTTACCATTCATACACCTCACCGCAAAACCACCACACCACAACATGCACCTTTCCTTAAGGATTAGCAGTGCCACTCACATTTCTTGCTCTGTCTGTCGATGGTGCTCTTCAGCCGTTTGTAGTTCTCTGTCCGATACACCAGTACATAGAGGATACCTGAGAACACACGCACACACACACACACACACACACACACACACACACACACACACACACACACACACACACACACACACACACACACACACACACACACACACACATACACACAGGGGGGAGAGAGAGAGTAGAAATAAATGTACATTCACAATACACAGATGAGTCTGAACTGAATGACAATAGTACAGTTCACTCTCCCAAGCAACTACAGCTGCTCCCAGCTGCTCTGGGGGCATGTAATCGTTCACGGTTCATAAATGTCACATACAGAGTATAGCTCTACAGACAGCATGAACAGCCATCACCTTCTGACAGTAGTGCAGTGCAAATGGAAATGAGGACAACCAAAAGAGTGTCTTCTAGCATTCTGTGTTCGTTCCCCTTGGGAGGATGTTCCTGTAATTAGCTATGGCCGTTAATGATATTCATCGTCCACATGGTCTCATCCACCGTGTATGAATATCATTTTGTTGTTGCAGCAGCGAGCAGGAGGTGTAGCGGTGTTTAGTCAACTATGGCCGAGAGACCACCCCCTCCAAATCCGCCGGAAGACATAGGCTACGAAACGGTGCGCGAATCCACCCGCTCCATTCATCCCAGTACGACCGACTCCTCTCTTGCTACAACGCTGACGGGAGGAGAACTTGAAATGAGCAGAGCCAGCTCAGTGGTTTTGAGTGGGCAGTACGGCTCGGAAGGGTTTCCGTTCCGCCGGGTTAGCCAATCGGGGCCGGACGGATCGTATTCGCCGAGCTCCAAGAGCAAGCATCAGCTATTGGAAGCTGCTCGTAACGACCAACTCCGTCTCTCATCTGCCGTGAGAGCTTCGCTGGAAGCAGCAGACAGACACATCTCCATGGAAGACAACAAGAAGGCCATCCCGCACTTGGAGGTGGTGCTGGAGGGTAGCGAGAACCCAGAGCTGCATGCGCTCGTCTGGCGTCTCTTGGGGAATGCCCATTTTTCAATGGCTAACTTCAAGAAGGCTTCTATCTGCCATCTCCACTGCATGGCATTCTGTCGGGAGATTGACGATGTAGCGGGCCTGGCCAGAGCGAACTGCAACCTAGGCATATCCTACATGCAGCTGGGAGCATTCAAGCTTGCAGGAAGATGCTTCATTCAGTACCTGGACATTTCGAGGCTGTTAAACAATGAAACGGGCATTGCCTCTGCTTGCAGCAATCTGGGAGTGCTCGCCAAGACAGTAGCCGTGAAAGACCTGGAGACGATGGAAACTGCTCCCAGTGACCTCCTGCTGGATGAGATTCGGGCACACCTCTATCGTGCCATTTCTTACTTTGAGGAACACCTCAGTATTGTGGAGCAGTTTGGAGACCTGTAAGTATCACTATATATGTATGCTGTACTATAAGGTCATTGAGCTTGTTGCCCACCTACCCAGTAAACAAGAGGCTGTTGTGCAATGCAGGATATGGTGTAGGAGGATTACATGATAGATTGGTGACTTCATACTTGCTTCTGTATTTGGTTGTGTGTGTGTGAGGTCACTTTTGTGTAGCAGCAGCTTTCAAAGTGATTTAATGTTGATGCCCAACTGTACCATCTACGTATTGCTGCTTCAATCCTATTGGGTGGTCTCTGATGGTTTGTTACTGCATTGCTGCTTCAACCCTATTGGGTGGTCTCTGATGGTTTGTTACTGCATTCTCTGCAGGCCCAAGCTGTGTCGTGCCTATGGCAACATTGGCCAGTGTTATGAAATGCTACAGCAGTATCCACAAGCCATCTTCTGCCATCGTAAAGTAAGTCCAGATCCACCTCTTGCATTTGCAAGGGGTTGTACAGTACTATGTACACATACATACAACATTATCTTATGCTACTGTGTAACACTGCAGAGAATGGAAATTGCTCGGCAACTGGGTGACCGCCTCTCTGAAGCTAGAGCAATTTGCAACATCGGAAATGCTATGCGACTTACAGGGAACCTCAAGGAGGCCCATAAGTGCTACCTGGAGAACCTGGAGTGCTCTCGTGAGATCAGAGATCTACCTGGAGAGAGCATAGCCCTTCTCAACCTGGGCACCATCACTGAGAGTCTGGGCGACCTGGACAAGGCAGCAGACTGGTACACAATGGTGAGGCTATCCGCTTGTTGGCCAGGGACACATACCATTGTACACTGCTTGCATGTTCACCATCTGACACATTACTACAGTATGTACCAATACATGCATGTCGTTTTTGTACGTAATTTTATATGTAGGCTTTAATTGTGTGCATTGTATCTCTTGACAAAGGGTAGATGTACAATCTGGCTGTCTGGTGTGGTCCTTGGACCCAGCACTACGCCAGCACACTTCTACCTCGCATGCAATTGTGGCCTACGCACATGTTGCATGCTTTCTCCTTGAATGCAGTACCTGGCAATGATGACTCAGCAACACGACTTGGATGGCCAGAGGCGGGCACACAGTTGCTTGGGAACTGTCTATGAAGCAATGAAGGATCACAAAAAGGCTCAAGATTGCTTTGAGCAGGTTTGACCCCCTATTGTGTTTGCATGTACCTGCATTAGTTGATTGATGATTGACTATCAGACGACCACAGGTATGTGTTTTTGACTCCTGCATAGATTCTTGGGGGGATTGTTTTGGTCAGTTGTGGGCCAATCGCTTGCATTCTTTACCTCCTACAATTGATAATGGCTGTTGACCTGCTACCTACACCCCACTCCCACCACCCCACTCCCACCACCCCACTCCCAGCACCCCACTCCCACCACCCCACTCCCAGCACCCCACTCCCAGCACCCCACTCCCACCACCCCACTCCCACCACCCCACTCCCATCACCCCACTCCCACCACCCCACTCCCACCACCCCACTCCCATCACCCACTCCCAGCACCCCACTCCCACCACCCCACTCCCACCACCCCACTCCCATCATCCCACTCCCACCACCCCACTCCCACCACCCCACTCCCATCACCCCACTCCCAGCACCCTACTCCCAGCACCCACTCCCACCATCCCACTCCCAGTACCCCAATCCCAGCACCCCACTCCCAGCACCCCACTCCCAGCACCCCACTCCCAGCACCCTACTCCCACCACCCACTCCCACCACCCCACTCCCAGCACCCCACTCTCAGCACCCCACTCCCACCACCCCACTCCCAGTACCCCAATCCCAGCACCCCACTCCCAGCACCCCACTCCCAGCACCCCACTCCCACCACCCCACTCCCACCACCCCACTCCCACCACCCACTCCCACCACCCCACTCCCAGTACCCCACTCCCAGTACCCCACTCCCAGCACCCCACTCCCATCACCCCACTCCCATCACCCCACTCCCAGCACCCCACTCCCAGCACCCCACTCCCACCACCCACTCCCACCACCCCACTCCCACCACCCCACTCCCCCACCCCACTCCCAGTACCCCACTCCCAGTACCCCACTCCCAGTACCCCACTCCCAGCACCCCACTCCCACCACCCCACTCCCAGCACCCCACTCCCAGCACCCCACTCCCACCACCCACTCCCACCACCCCACTCCCCCACCCCACTCCCAGTACCCCACTCCCAGTACCCCACTCCCAGCACCCCACTCCCACCACCCCACTCCCCCACCCCACTCCCAGTACCCCACTCCCAGTACCCCACTCCCAGTACCCCACTCCCACCACCCACTCCCACCACCCCACTCCCAGCACCCCACTCCCAGCACCCCACTCCCAGCATCTCACTCCCAGCACACTATATACCCTCTGCATTTCACGTAACTCTATATCTGTTTTCCCACATATTGCAAGGTCTGTATTAACAGTCCCTTCTTCCTCTCTTCTTCACCCACCCTACCAGCTTGCTGTCCTTAGCAGCACCAGAGGGGACACTGCCACACTTAATGCAGCCAGGCAGTGTGCTGATGCTGCAAAGAAGGAGGCTAAGGAAGAGAAGAAGAAGAAGAAGAAGGGTTTTCGAGGAACTTTACGGCGACTGACTATGGGCACCCTGCGGATGGTTGATCCCTCCCTGGGCCACCGATCTCCGTTGTCTCGTGCTGAGAGCATCGAGCTCCAGACCCAAGGGGACAGTCCAATGATAAGGCGTAGATCAACAGGCACACAGCGGCTAGGAACATGGTCTCCAGGTGAGGATGTGTAGGTACGTCTAGCTAACGTGTGCCTGTAGCAGCCCAGTGGGTTGACACAGTGAGGTCACTTGGCACAGTGCTCTTTATGAGGGCTCTATGCTCATTCTGACTGTCTCCCCACCCACAGTTTGATACTCTTTAGGTGTATTCCACTATAGTGACTGGCTCCTGTGTAGTGTGTTTTATCAGTCATCCCAACCCATGCAGGCCTCAAACGTTGGTACCACACATCTCCCATGCCCGACTGGATCCCCCGCCACCCTACCTGGGACAAGCCCACCCCTGGATCCTCCTCTCCCCTAGTCATCCACAACCGCAAGGCCTCCATTCCCCAGGCTGATGAGGACAGTGATCCAGAGGTACATAGCTGTACTGCAGCAACCACGTGCAAACTGTGACAGAGAGTGAAATTTAATGTTGTAGTGTTTGCCTATGTATTACATATGTACATACGTATGTAATACACCTCCTGTGTGTGCAGCACAATGCCTCAGGGAGTACGAGATATCTCAGCCTACGTATGGTTGCCATGGCTAAGATATACGGTGAAACCTGTCTAAGATGGTTACTGTGTGTTTATGCAACTACCTCTCTAAAACAACCAGCCTCCATGGCCCCAAATAACCGTGGCATATTAGAGTCCACCTCTGTAATGCAACCACCTCTCCATTTAGGCCAATATAACTGGCCCACAGGTGGCTGGATTAGACAGGTTCCACTGCACTCTACATTCATGCTGCACTGTAAGTCTTCTGTATTAACATACATATGTTCAGCTGTATCATACATAGATCCTATATGGTTGTATCTGTCCTAGTGGTCTGCCTGTGCCCTGCATTGCGGCTCAGTTCTTACTGACATGGTCACTGCCACTCTTTACATTCTGTGTACCGTAGGTGGAGATACAGTTGCATCAGCCTTCTGGTGATAGCCTGCAAGCTCCCCTCCCCCATCAAGAAAGCTCCACGGCTAACCCTATTTTCTTGGAGGACCTTCTCTTGCAGAGCGACATTTATGTGGACCCCCGGGGCGTCTTTCCAACTGATGAAGAAGAGCAAGAGAGAGATAACAATGATGATGATCGCCCATACTCTGCCATCCGACTGCAACGTGAGTGCCACTAATACTCTCACTGCACACTCTGAATGGGAAATAGAGGTTAAACCTCATTCAATGAAGCAAGCTAAATTAGGACATGCATCTCCCTATCAATTCCCCCTGGCCAAGCCACAGAGAGAGAATTGCCTGTTAAACTAGATAGGGGCACTTCTATTTGAGGGAATCTGGAGGTAGTCTCAATGTGTCCCATCCAAGGAGATGTCACAGAGTTTGCAGTGCATTAATATGCAGTACAACCACCTTGTGTAAAGGACACCCTGAGCACAGGGCACCTCTCTAAGAAGCATACTGTGCTAGTTTAATACATTGAGTAGCACAGATTTGTACAAAACTGCAAAAAGGTACTGTCTCTAATCAGGACATCTGGGCCTGTCCCATGTAACCCAAATGCAGCACTGTATCGCTGTTTCCTTCACTTCACAGCTGAATATGTACTTGAATACACTAACTACTGTAGACTGATCTAGCCAAGTACTGTATACACAGCATACCATGTATTCAATGTGCTACAGTGTTCAAACCTATGGTCGTAAATTTAATATTGTTATGTGTGCTACTCTTCTGTACTATAGGGACTGACACTGTGTACTCTCGTGTGGGGACCTCCCGTCATGCCGAGACACTGAAGAAGTTGACAGGTGACATGAGTCAGCCATCCACAGAGCTCGGCTTCCATGACGTCACAGACGAGTGGAAGGGGTGGGTCCTGGCATGCCCTGATGATGATGATGATGCAGACAATGAGTGAGTTATACAATTAATACTGCAGCGTACTATTCCGCCATGTTTAGTTGCACAACAAGCCCACTTCCACAAATGGCCACCCCACACTTCAATACTTCCTATGGGCCTGATGAGCCAGAAGGGTGGGACGGACAGAAGTGGGAAAGAGAAAAATATTGTTTCATATAATTAAAGTGAGGGCTTCTCAGCTGGCTCAGGCATCAGAAAGGGTTGGTTCTCCAATACCAGCTTCACAACAGGGTTGAAAACCTTGCCGACGTTTCGACCAGATGCTCTGGTCTTCTTCTTCAGGGCGAAGTAATATATAGTAATTATCATAGTCACTGTGTGTGTGATCGTACTACGTATAATGGTCATATACGTATGTATGCATACATACCTTGTTTTTCACCTTTGTTTCATTCAGCTCATTAGAGTCTATGCCGCTGGATGAGGCCATGTTTGAACCCAGTTCTCCTAAGTCCAAAGGGAAAGCCTCAAAGTCTCCCAAGTCCTCTCCCTCTACCGTTCCAAAGTCACTGGACATATTCAAGCCTCTCTCATCGCCGAAATGTGGCAAATCACAGCAAATCAAAGGTGTGCCCAGAGCAAGGCCATATGTGGTCTGTGGGGGAGGGGGAAGGGATGGTGGGAGGGGACAGTGAATGATGGGGGGGACAGTGAATGGTGGGGGGGGGACAGTGAATGGTGGGGGGACAGTGAATGGTGGGGGGGACAGTGAATGGTGGGGGGGACAGTGAATGGTGAGGGGACAGTGAATGGTGGGGGTGGGGTATAGTGAATGTGATAATACTGTTGAAGCAGCTAGATTAAGGGTGATTGTTATGACTTGTCATCAAAGATCACTCATTCTGTATGTGCAGCACATCACTTTAGTAACTGTTCAGTGTGACATTGCGCAATCAAATTGTACATTCTGTGATTATATACTATAGCATATGCCAAAATTACACTATACATGTGGCAGTGTTGTTGTATTGCATACGAGGTAATTGTATCTGTAACATAGCCCATGTTTGTGTATTATATTGTAGTGTCTCAAGCTGTCCTTTGTAAGCCTGTATGTATATGTCTACATGGCAGTCAGCCAATCAGAATGTGGTAGACGCTTGCTCAGTGGTGCAGGGTAAGGATTTATTCTTGTGTCCCCTCTGCATGTGCACAGGTGCCACTGGAGGTACTGGTCCACAGGACAGCACACACAGACCAGTGACTTCAACAATGTGATTGAACACTGAGGAGAGCGCTCTGATTTGTGTGTGTGTGTGTGTCTGTAGCAACATAGTACACATCAGTATATCCACCACACACACCTATTTCTGACATATAATAACAATACGTTATACATGTATACCGGACTTTGTACTTCCAACAATTCCACATTATATTTCTATTACTATTATGGCAATTTCTCTGTATGGCCACATCTAGGATTTACACATTATTAGCAAAACTATATCTCTGCAAAGTCACCATTAATTTAAAGTATTAATAAAACAAGCTGTATTCTTATATCCACTTATGTGTTCGCCACACACGGGGCATGAGTAGTTAGCGTCAGCCATTTTGTTTGCACTTATGCAAAAATAACAGAACACGTGTCTGCATGCCTCAGCAGAATGAGGCATGGTGGGTATGTCCCCACAATCAGCGCAAGTGGACACGCCCCTCTCCACATCTTGTACACTCCACCTAATTGCACGAGGGATGTATTCAGATGCCATCCATCGATGAAGCCAATTCTTGACAACAACAAAATTTACAAAAGGCAGTACACACATCACAAACTCCGTGAATCCATCCCAAAGGAGTTCTTGGTTGGTAAAGTCATAGGCGGGTGGCTGTAGCTGCCTCGGCCGTGATGGCACAACTGTCATCCTCATAACACGCTCCAGCACTGTGGGATACCTGCCTCCCAGGAGGAACGCGAGGAAGTTTACAAGAGAGAATAGTTTGAGGCAAGTATCAAGCCATGCTCCTGCTTTAGTGACTGCATCTGTGTGCAAGGTAGTGATAGCTGATAACAGCCAGCTAATCAATTCCTGCCGTTCATTGTACCACCTTGACAACACGTACAGAGCAATATACACAAGGATCCTCTTCCTGCTACCGCTGTACTCCAGTCCCAGCATCGCCTGAGGGAAGGTGGCGTTCTGTCGAAGAAGAGACTGGTGCAGGAGGAGGACATTCATGGCAGCCTTCAGCTCGGGTCTAAACCTGGTGAGGGTTCCATAGAAGCAGTACTTACAGCAGTCCGCCATCTGCTTCACAAACGTGTCCGCCAGCTCTTCTTGGAGGTGAACAGAGTCCAACTGCAGTACTCGACCGGCGGCCATTTTGTCTCGAGAGTAACGTAGAATACCGCATAATGTTTACTTGAACGATATTGAATTATGAGCAGGTACTGTCACTGTGTGTGTGTGTTTGTGTGTAGCTGAGTGTACGTACATGTATATGTTGTCTCAATGTTATGACTTTCTTAATTAATGTATTCCTTAGTATCAATGAGGAGTTAGTAGTCCTCCGTAGCATCTTCTCTGAAGAGGTAACCGATGAGAGAAGTGGTAATCTGTGCGTAGTAAGGACTCACCTGTGTCCACATACGGGAGAGGTTGAGGAGGAGCAGTTTGTGTTTCTGGATGTTGTCTTCACTGTGCAGTGTGAGACGGTGAGCTGGGGATAGTTGCAAGGGGTCTCTAGATCTCACACAATAGCCCACACAAAATTTCTGTACGTATGTTCAATTGTACAACATCTTCCAAACCTACTGAAACAGGATATTGGCATTTCTGTGAGCTCAGACAGTCAGTGCAAGTTGAACATGCAATGTAGAATACAGTGAAAGCTGTCTAAGACAGCCACCTGCAGGCCAGGTATAATTGACCTTTATAGAGAGGTGGCTGTCTTTTGGGTGACCATCTTAGACAGGTTCCACTGTTACATTGGCAGGCATAGCATGTACCCAGCATGGAGTGAGCTGAATGTGGCATGGCCTCTGTCCTCCACCCCAAGCTTTGTCCCCACTCTCTCATTCACTATACTTGTGTCTGTGTCTGTACACAGCAGGTCTATTTGGTTGCATGAGCACTGCTTTTAGCTCTAAAGAGTCATGTTGTGAATCACTCCTGGTGTGACTGTATCCCTGTTCTGTTTGTGTAGTACCCACATACCAGGCCTGAGGTATCGTTTGGCAAATGGCGTGGTCTGTCTGACAGTCACCTTCAAGTGATTCGGCAGGAGCTGGAAGATAGAATGACTTCATTGCTGGGGTCACAGATGTTGTTTGACCTGATTTCAGTGAGTGTATGGTGTATGTACTGCCTGTCTATCATGCATGCTATGTATATAGTGTCTGTACACATATACATGCACATATGCACATAATTGCATAGCAAATGTATAGTTTTATACACATAACCATGCACATAAACATATGCAACACCTACACATATGCATACACATAGTAATAGTATTATATAGACTTATGCATACACATATAGATAGAAATGCACATGCGTATGCATGCATGTATGCATACTGTATTACTTGCATGCATCCTGACATTGCATTCATCTGTAACAAGCCACCTTGTGTGTGGTTGCCTGGTGTATCTTGTCCACCATTCCTGGCAGTGTATTCGTGAGCAGTTGACCGAGCACAACAGGCCCCATGAGGACTGTACAGTGTGTCAGTCTCCCTTTGAGGTCAGTGGCTGTCTTTTATCTGTGTGAGCATGTGTGTGTTTGGTGTGTGGGGTGGTGGTGGTTACTGTGTGTACATGCATTCGATGTATTGTGTGTGGGGGGGTATGTGTGTGTATGTGTGTTGTGTGTTTGTGTATGTGTGGTGTGTGTGTGTGTGTGTGTGTGTGGTGTGTGTGTGTGTGTGTGTTTGTGTGCTGTGTGTATGTTCATGCATATGATGTATCTTTGTGTGTTGTCTGCTGTGTGTGGGTGCACTCGTACACACATAGTTGATAGAGAGGGAAAGAGAGCTGAGCACATACATACATACATTCACTACTTGTTACTCAGTTGTAGTCCAGTAACACAGTTAGCCACCTGCTTGGGCTCTTGTATGATTCATTGCGTCCCCTTTCTCTCCCTGTACAGGACAGTGGGCCAGACTTCATTCGAACAGAGTGCTTTCACTACTTCCACCGGCCGTGTATGTGGTGGTGGCTCAAGTGCGTGGAGGAGAAGAGGGACAGAGTGAAGGAGGAGGCACGTCGCAACCGTGTTCGACTGAGAGAAGACCAGCTACCCCAGTATGAGTGCCCAGTGTGTCGAGAGGTTGTGCAGTGTGCCGAGGAGTGGTTGTGTTGAGAGGATATCCCTGATTTAAAGAAGAGGTGTGACCACAATGAAGAGGTAGGTAATTGGACAAAGGAGTAGTCATAATGGGACGACATATGTTGAATGACTTCATACATTTAGTGGAGCCGGGTTGGATTATACATAAAATGATGATAAAGGAGTTCCATTTGGTGTTGTTAGATGAAAATTGTGTGTCCAGAGTTGCCATTTATTGAGTTATGTTGTGTGGAATACCACCCTTTCATGAACTGTAACTTAAATACATATTTTTAGTCTCTATTCATCACAATTGAGTTCTGCTACCGAATGCATGGAACTTTCCAGTTGAGGTTGCTTAGCAACCTTCATTCAATGGGGACATTCTCTGCATGGCACACATTGCTCCTTTGCTGTTGCAGTGTGGCCCTCTTCTATGTACGTATGTAGGGTAAATTTCAGGCCAGTGCCGACCTGAGGCAGTGGCAGCGTAAGATGGCTGCTCTGAAGAAGATACAGGAGGAGAAGGGAGGCATCATTAACATTGAGAGGGACAAGAAACTACTGTTCATTGGAACAACAGAGCCAGTGTAGTTGTCTGGTGGCACTCAGCACAGCCTCATGTACAATACACAGTCAGCTAATATTCACACATACTGTATATGCAGCATCATTTTGTTGCTGTGACAATATAACAGTTATTGTAATTAAAATGATTTATTTGTTGGAAAATACTATTATATAAATTAAACATCAATTGGGAGCAGATGTGGCATACATACGTACACATTACGTCAATGTCACTTGCACCACTAATAATTCTTAACATGAAATTATAGAAATTGCAAAGACAGGTTCCTAGAAACACATATGCACAAAGTTGTTTTCAGTCTAGAGTTGTGTCAGACAATGTCCCTTGCAATTGTGGCTGTTCTGCTAGCCGGCGAATCCTAGGCCCCTCATCTGGACTGCTCTCATTGGAAACATCCACACTTCCTTGCTTCTGTAGTGTCAGCTCCAAGGCAGCGGTCAGTAGTAGGCCATCATCCTCTGGACTGGACCAGTAGCCACCAATCCCTTCAGCTGTGCTCTCGTGTATGCCAATACCCACTGGCAAAGTGGCAACACTGAGCGACTTTGGTATTGAGAGATTCGGATTGGCCTTGTTGGGTATCTGAGACGCAATGGTTGCTAGGTCACGAGACAGCTTCTTTAGTTGCAAGGGTAGCTTCTGATCCTCTTGTGTGGTCCCTTCTGCCTTCCTCTGTGCACGAGGAGAGCCACTGGGGTCCTTAAAGAGGTGCTGCATGCCTGGGCTCTTCATCCAACCTACTACGACTGTGCGAGTATGGTGGTAACCAATCTCCTGCATGTGTGTGTGTGTGTGTGTGTGTGTGAGTGTGTGTGTGTGTGTGTGTGTGTGTGTGTGTGTGTGTGTGTGTGTGTGTGTGTGTGTGTGTGTGTGTGTGTGTGAGTGTGTGTGTGTGTGTGTGTGTGTGTGTGTGTGTGTGTGTGTGTGTGTGTGTGTGTGTGTGTGTGTGTGTGTGTGTGTGTGTGTGTACGTGTGTGTGTGTACGTGTGTGTACGTGTGTGTAAATGGTGAAGGAAGCAGAGTACAGTCATTTGCAAGTATAAGTGCCTGCATCACACTCAAATGAAACACAATACTGTATGCTGTATGCTGACCAGTGTCTCTTCAAACTTGTTAAACTGCAAAGTTCCAATCCTGTGAGTGTGGGAGAGTGCTCCAGTGATCCGACACCATGCAGATATACACACACATACGCACACACTACACACGCACACGCACACGCACACGCACACACACACACACACACACACACACACACACACCCACTTGTCAATGGGTGGCCTGATGTACTCCCCATGACTGCCCAACTTGACCAGCTCCAGCTGCCTCATGCAAGACACATACGCTAATCTGGACTGCACCTCACCAAGGTTGGGCACCTACACAAGGTACACAACCACAAAAACAAACACATTCCACACACAGCAAAGAGCCGATAAGCCAGAAGAGACACAGCTATGTAGGACAAACTGAGGTTGTTCAATGTTCAGAGGATGCACAGTCATACTGTAAGTGTAATCCTCCCTCTCCTGGTGTATTGCACCTTGACATATGTTAGCTCACCCTGACTTTCTTTGCAAAGGGGTTTAAGCTGTTCCATAAGAGCCACCAGCCGGAGAGGTGATCCCCGTAGTTGGTGAGGTCATTGTTGTCCTCTGCACCCACATCGACAGAGATGATCGTCTGAGCACCTTGGTTGGACATGACGTCAGCTAAGGACAGAGCAATGAGAAGGGGACAGTAGGAACACACATTGACACACAATACTGTTACTGTACATACATACTATAGGCACATGTATGTATAACATTATGTATAATGCATACACATACTATAGGCATGTACAGGCAACCTGCACATACTATAGGCATATATACAGTACATTGGTATGTAGGATGAACAACAAGTGGCACATATGCATAACATACATGTACAATGGATGTGTACACACACACAATACACACTGCTGCTATGCATGTGTACACACATACTGTACATGCACACACACTCACCTGGCAGGTTGTTGGTGTAGCCACCATCCAGCAGGAGGTGGCCGTCCACTGGGTCGCACAGCGGGGGGAGGTAGCCGGAGAGAGACATGCTAGCACGCACATAGTGCCACAAACTGCCCATCCGGTGGATCTTCATCTTGGAGTCTGTGATGTCAGTGGTGATGCAGAAGTATGGGAGCCACAGGTCCTGGACGGGTGGTAGGAAGGGAGGGTGGAGAGAGGCAAAGGCAGGGGAGGAGAGGTATAAAGGGGGGTAAGAGGGTAAGGGGGGGCAAGGAGGGGGAAAGGAGGGGTAAGAAGAGGTAAAGAGGGGGTAAGATGAAAAGGGCTAGTGGTAGTGTGTGTTAGTTTGGGCTTAGAGAGTATGAGAAGGTGGAGGGTGTGAGAAGGCTGGCTCCATCATTGAGTGTCTTCACACCAACGTTGAGGGTACTTTGCAAGACACAGAGCTGGGCAGCAAGGCTAGTACAGCAACACCGCTGTAAAGGCAGCTGTAAGGCAGGAACCCAATGTGACTCACCTCCACCTGTTTCTCACCAAATACGTCATGGATAGCATTATTGAAGCCCCGACCTACACACAAACACATAACCACACAGTCTCAAGTCATTGCATATGCTAATAGTCAGACAGTGAGTGTGCGTTGCTATGCCAACTGACCACTGAACATAGACACCCGAGGGTAAGTCAGGTCCAGGATCTTCTCTACCCAGCTGCACATCCTCTGTGGGCCAAGGGAGGGAGAGACCATACAGTGGCATTGAGTGGTTGGTTGGTAAGCTAATTCATACAGGGGAAGCCTTTAGCCAGTGGCTGCTATTCTAGGCACCCTAAAAACCTCTGAAAACCCTGTGAAATCCCTATGAAATCCCTATGAAATCCCTATGAAAACCGTATGTGTGTGGAGACACCATACACACTGTAGGTAACTCTATATTCTGCTGGGTAGGTGCTGCAGTAATGATAGGATTATTCCCATACATTAATCTTCTTGTCTACCTTTGCCCATTTTCGGGCTCTCTCTGTTGTCCGCTCAGTGTCCAGTTCCTCACAGTACAATGCTCCAATGAACGCTCCAATACTGGTCCCACCCACCATGTCTATGGGTATGCCTACATGGGTGTATGTGTATAGGAGTGAGTTACACCATGTGCATGCACACACGCACACGCACACACACACACACACACACACACACACACACACACACACACACACACACACACACACACACACACACACACACACACACACACACACACACACACACACACACACACACTGGTACTAGTATATATGTAGTTTGCAAATGGACCTACTGTACTGTACCTGCTTCCTCAAATGCCCTGAGGGCACCTATTTGGGAAATCCCCCGGGCTCCCCCTCCTCCAAGCACAAGACCAATGGATGTACCAGTCAACTTGCGAGCAAGACGTGCAAAATCCGAGTGCCTTAGGAGAGCAAACACAACAGAACAGTAGTGGGTACACACTGAAGTGCCATATTATCCTGCAGCTATCCTGGGGTTTGGATGGTAGGGCATTCCCTCCCTCCCTCCCAAACCACAGGGGAAGCACAGAAACATCTAGTGCATGAGACTAGTGAGCCTTGCTATACAATAAACTACTCCACAGTCACACTATCCAGCATGCAAGGTACGTACCTGCTGATAGCTGTAGAGTAGTCCATTTCCGCCTGTGAGGGGAGTGAAGTGAGGAGTAACAGAGCATGATGGCGGATGTGTCAGCTGTAATGGTACCTGTGTCTTTGTCATGTGACCATACACTCCTCATGTCATGTGACCTCATGTCATGTGACTTCATGTCATGTGACCATATGACCACATGTCATGTGACCATGCATGCCTATGTCATATGATTGCCATGTGATCACCTGTAATACATGCTTGTTGAAGAAGTACGCAGGACAGCGGACCTACAGTGGATGATTGCACATAATGGTTAAGCCCATTCATGCCATGCAGCACAGCAGTGTGTGCCGTACACATCAATTCATACACAGAACGTGTGTGTTTGAGCTGTAGCAGCCAACACACATGAAAGTAGGAAGAGAGCCAGCCCAAGGCACTGAGCCACTTCCTTGTGTTAGTGGGGTGCTTCACGTCGTGGCGGTGCAACAAGATGAGCTCCTTCTGCACTCGCAGGGTGATAGCCTCCACCTGTTTCACTATCTGAGGGGGGAGGGAGGGGGGAGGGGAGGATGGGGAGAGGGTAGGATGGGGAGGGAGATGGGAGAAGGGTGGGTAGGGAGGAGAGAGAGGAGAGGGAAGAGGAGTGAATGAGAAAGTGCAGGTCTAGGCAGATGATATTGTCACGGTGTGCACATCTTAAGTTAAGGTACAGCGTGTGTCTCCTAACTAACACACCTTTCCAACAGAAGGGTCGTTTTCTGCCAAGCCTACCAGAAGAATGTGATCAGCCTAAAGGAAATGGCAAGATGTGTGCAGTGTGTGTGTGCGTGTGCGTGTGTGTGTGTGTGTGTGTGTGTGTGTGTGTGTGTGTGTGTGTGTGTGTGTGTGTGTGTGTGTGTGTGCGTGTGTGTGTGTGTGTGTGCATGTACAGTACAGGTATGTGTGCACCTGACGAATGCACCGCTGTGTCCAAGGTGTAAGGGTCTGATCAGCTTCATAGATGACAATGCGGTGATTGTCCTCCTGATGGCCCAGCCATGTACGCAAGCGGTACTCTGATAGACTGTGTGCGGAAGGAAAGGTGGGGGGAGGGGGGATGAGGGGGAGGGTAAGAGAGAAAGCAGCAGATTGGTCCAAGTGCACATACAGTATATACACCTGAGAATACACATGTACATAAGTGACTGGTGTGACAGCATGGACAGGTGTGCTTGGGACACTGTCACAGGAGTCAGTGATACAATGGAGACATGATCTTCTAATGTCATTACTTTAACCAATATTAATCTATAGTCTTGTGAGTTAGACTGCCATTTTGTAGACTCCGCCCACCAAAAATGTGGTCTGGCACCAAAATCCACCATTGTTCTTGGTACCATTGTCCCCTGGGCCATGGACTACCAACGATTAACAACCCGGCCATTTACGGACTAAGACAGTCTGTCCATCACTTTACGAATACATATGTTGGGTTGGCGAATTCGAAGTGCTAACATTGTTGCTACAGTTACCCTATACCACCCACCCGTCAAGACTCTTAGAGCCCAACTTCTCCTGCACTAGGGAACTGGTCAGCCGGAGAGCAGAATCTACACACACACAATTAGAGAGAAATGAAATACGTCATATATAAAGGATACAAGTTACTGTCTATTGTAGTGCAGTGTGTGTTCACATGTAGACGGTATGCTATGCTGCAGAGATTCAATGGTACACATTAGTGGACGCATGTGTGTACTGTACAGTGTGGTGTGGTGTAGTGTGGTGTGGTGTGGTGTGGTGTAGTGTGGTGTGGTGCGGTGTGGTGTAGTGTGGTGCGGTGTGGTGTGTTGTGGTGCAGTGTGGTGCGGTGTGGTGTGGTGTGGTTCTACAATGAAGAGTACCTATGCTACAGATTGCTTTGCAGAGCTGCTCGGTGAAGTGGGCCAGTGGGACATCTGGTGAGACAGCAACTGCTGCTATGGTGGAGAGGTTGGAGGTACAGGACTTGACATTGGGGTCTGCACGGGGGAAGGGAGGGTAGGGGGTCATGATACACACGTACACATACACGCACACACACACGCACACGCACAAACGCACGCACGCACGCACACACACACACACACACACACACACACACACACACACACACACACACACACACAAGCTCACCAGGTCCTGCTGTGGAGGAGGACAGTTTGGAGTAGCTCCCCAGAATGTTTTCTCCCATCATAGTAATGAGCTTGGCCACCACCTGAGGCTGCTTTACTTTGCTTGTTTCAACCAGTCCCATTGGCAGCTGGGCTAGCTCAGTGTCCCTGGTATAGGAGAGAAGGTGAGGTAGAGGGAGTGAGAGATGAAGTACATTTACATAGGTACACTGCAAGCACTGGAGTGACCATTACTTGTATAACTTCTGTACATACCTGATGGCATGAACTGTGTTTGCCCTTGGAGATTTAGTGATCATCTCAATCTGGGCAGGGATGACAAGGAGAAATAATTATTGGTAAGGAAGACTCATCTTCAGCACTAGGAGTGGCGCATTAAGAGACGGTACAGTACTATGTCTAGTACCGTGTACTATCAATGATGAATCATTAATAAAAAAACACAAGGCAATACACACAGCATGAAATATCAATAGCAACATCAAATATCAAATGTTCAGTATGTTATAGGCCCATGTTATAGGAACCATGTACTATACATAAACCCACCTGTATGTACTGTATGTCTAGTACCATGTACTATACATAAACCCACCTGTATGTACTGTATGTCTAGTACCATGTACTATACATAAACCCACCTGTATGTACTGTATGTCTAGTACCACTTACTATATGTCCATGTACCATATACACTTCAACTTTTGCTGGGATAAACTTTTGCGGTTCACAAGTTTTTGCAATTTTAATGCTTTACTTTCGTGGTTGCAGAGTCTCAGGCAGGATAGCTAAAACCTTGTGCATGTTTTCATGGGATGAAACATTCACAAAATATTAATGGTTGCTGATCCACGAAAACCGCAAAAGTTTAACCCTGCGAAAGTCAAAGCATATACAGTATGTATAGCCCATGGCTGCCTCATTTACAGTGTGTACATCATACTGTTTACATAGGACTATAGCTAATGCTGCTTCTATTGTTATGAATCACATTTCACTATTATTGCATTACACAATATGTCAAGTACAATAATTACTAAAGAATGGGACAAGACAGAGTCAATCAAATCAATTACCAAAGCAAGCAAATTCATGCAATATCACAGTAGTCATGCAGAGAGAAACACAAGTATACATACAGTGTACACACGTATGTATGTACGTGTGTCATATAATACAATTTACACGGAATAGGCTGTCTGGTGTCATATGTTACTTGCATAGCAGCTGGAGTAGCGAGGAGATTCGTCTACACCAGATATCCAATGTCCGGCACTCCTTTATCCCCACCTGATCCCTGGGAGATCTGTCTTAAGGCCCACTGTATAATGTCTCTATCCTTGGACTTCTGGATCAAGGCTGACTCACTCCCCTCCTCTCTCTGGCTCATGGACAACAGACTCCCTTCTGGTCTCTGGAACATGGGCCATTGCCACCCCACTCCTCCCTGGTACACAGCCAGCTGCCTCCCCTCTCCTCCCTGGTACACAGCCAGCTGCCTCCCCTCTCCTCCCTCATGCATGGCCTGCCTCTCCTCTGTTCCATGTATCACCGCCCACTGTCTCACCCCTCCTCCATGGCTTGCAGCCCGCTGCCTCCCCTCTCCTCCCTGACACATGGCCTCTTGCCTCCCTCCTGCTCTATGGCTCATTGCCCGTCTCCCCTCTCCTCCCTGGCTCACAGCCAATTGATGTCCCTCTCCTCCCTGGCTCACAGCCAATTGATGTCCCTCTCCTCCCTGGCTCACGGCCAATTGATGTCCCTCTCCTCCCTGGCTCACAGTCAATTGACTCCCCTCTCCTTCTTGGCTCACAGTCAATTGACTTCCCTCTGCTCCCTGGATTACAGCCCACTGCTGTCCCAATCTTCCCTGGCTCATGGACCACTCTTCCACACTGCATACATCCTCTAATTCAAGCTTCTCTGGAGTCACAGTGCTGCAGAAGGCGCGGCGCACGGGCACATCTTCCTCTTCTTCTTCTTTCTCAGTGATTGTTGACAATTTGTGCGGGTGTACTTTTGAATTGGTTGAAAAGTGGCTGATTGGAGGACGACGGTTCAACAGTCGTGACACACGTCTGGCCCTCAGTGCATCCATCTTGCGTTGCGGCTCAACCTTGCAACTGCAAGTGAGGATGTCCGCAATACGCCCACGAAACAGTTTGTTTGTCAGGACCAGCAGAAGAGAGATCTGACTGCCAACGAGTGGCAAGGCTGAGTTGACAAGATACATCCAAAATGGAGGAGAAGCGACAGTGACAAGAGAAATCGTGAGAGGAAGAAGTGTAGCTAGAATCTGAAGGATAAATACACCAGCTAGGGATTTAATAGTCTGGATCTCTTTTGATCCATAAAATGAAGTATCTTGGTCTAAGTTAATGACAAAGTGGTCTGAGGTGGTGATGCCCTTAAAGATCTGTTCTCGGGCTTGTTTCCTAGCCCGCTGGACACGATGTAGCTTCATTAAGGCCACAACATAAAGCACACCACTTGTCACTACTGCAGCATAGGCCACAATAACCTCAGGTATTCCCAGTAGGGGGACAAGAATGGTGGCAGCAGCTCCAGCGCTAGATCTGTGGCGCCATGAACGACAGAGAGAAAACTCCGTTCCATCAGGAAGGAGCCAAAATCTCTGCACTTGAATCAAGTTCCCAGCAGAAACAATCAGTTGGGCAATGATCGGATAGGAGACGGCCAGGATGCAGATGATTAAAGCAGGTAGTTTCCGCCGTTTGTACTTCAGTGGTCGAAAAGTGTAGACTAGGAGGTCAGCGGCCATGAAGGGATGGATGAAGACCACACAGAAGTACACAGGGTAGACCATGGACGCTGTGAGAGTGCACATTATAGAGCCAAAGACCCAGTACCTTGCCACAATTGTGATCATCACTTCGAAGGTAATGACGCTGTAGATGATGTTCAAACCGGCCAAAAAAATGAGGTAAACTCCAGTACTGCTCAGCGTCTTTCTTCCGAGGACCATCAGAGTCAGGAGAAGAGTGTTCCCAACGAATGACCCTATCAAACCGACCAGTATAAAGATGGTAAGGACAGCCTGGACCGCTGGGTGAAGGTACACCACTGGAAGTGTGCTGGCTGTGTCATTAGGTAAAGAACTGCTGCTTAAGCTCTCCATCTCCCTCGCCAGTTTGCTTGGTAACAGTCACTCAACAACCAGGAAGTGCACTTGTAAATCCATCACACTTCCTCTGCGAAACTTTACAGTATCCGCACCATCTCTGTAGCAGTGGGTGATGATGAGAGTGTCATTGTTCAACGCTGTCAACTGCATTGGCTTGAGTCACACGAACATTTACTTTAAATCCAACCAGTTCAAACCTGTTTCCAGACACATGTGTACACTATTGCGCATGTGAACACAGTCACAAACACACACAACACACAAACATACACAAACACACACAAACATGCACAAACACACACAAATGCACATGCATACACGCACACATGCTTACGTACTGTACAAGTACACACATCCATAAACACAACGTTGCACACCTTTGCAAGTACAGTGGAACCCGTCTAAGGCAGCCACCTGTGGACCAGTTCTAACTGACCTTTATAGAGAGGTGGCTGCTCTACAGAGGTAGATTGCAATGTTTTAGTGCTACTTGGGGTCAGAGAGGCTGGCTGTTTTAGAGAGGTGGCTGCCTAGCACAATAACCATCTTAGACAGGTTCCACTGTATACAGACAAGTATGAGCCATTCAGTAGATGCACATTAAAATTTAAAGAAGAGAGGAGGAATATTATAGAGAAGGGAAGGAGGATGAAAGCACAGGTGTAGAAACACCTTGAGTGATACAGCTTCCTGAGCAACTGACATCCACCATGTACCGCCAATGACAAACATCGATGCATTGCGCTAATTTGCACCATTTTTCTGTCTTTCATCAACATTGCTACAACCATCAGCAACACCCAACATTATCTTCATCATCACCATACATCATCATCATTGCCATCATTGTTAATAACACCATCATCTTCATCAACAACACAATGTACTGTATAATACAACCAGTACTTCCAGCACCATCACACATTAAAACCATCAACTCTTGCCCTCCCACTGCCCACCTCTTGCTCCTCCCACTGCCCCACCTCTTGTCCCTCCTACTGCCCCGCCTCCTTCCCCTCCCAGTACCCACCCACCAGTCCAACTGTCTCCCCTCTACCATGTTCCTCCACCATTTCTCTCTTCCCGTCCTTCTTCTTCACAACTGAACGCAGTCGGCCGTTCAACACAATGTAGGCACACTCTGCAGCAGTACCTTGTCTACAGAGTGGAGAGGAGTAGGAGGTGGAGAGGAGTAGGAGGTAGAGAGGAGTAGGAGGTGGAGAGGAGTAGGAGGTGGAGAGGAGTAGGAGGTGGAGAGGAGTAGGAGGTAGAGAGGAGTAGGATAGAAGGTAGATAGACGTGATGTGTGTGTGCGCACGCGTGTGTGTGTGTCGGTGTGTGTGTGTGTCTGTGTGTCTGTGTGCACACATGCATACATACTTACGTACTGTAGGTCTGTGTATGCGCGAGCGCGTTTGTGTGTGTGTGTGTCTCACTTGTAGAGTGACCGTCCCGCTTCCAGTACCATCCAGTCCAGGGCAAAGTCAATGTGCTTCAGGTAAGGGGACAGTCTCTGAGCTAGATCAAAGGCCAGCCCACAGATAGCTGTGGGAGCAGCTGAGAGGATTCTGGAGGAGAGAGAGAGAGTAGAAGAATGAAGACTTCAGTTACCTGTCCAGGGGTACGCACAGTGTGCATGTACGTATACTGGAGTACAAAAATTTTCAAAATACACAATGCGCCATCATTGGCCAATCTAGTGTACAATTTCGCCTAATTCTATGCAGGCAGTAGGTCAGTGTAGACAAACCAACTAAAGTTAGGGGCTACCTTGACCACACAACTATGGTTTGATCTCTGTACAATGTGTGTGTGTGTGTGTGTGTGTGTGTGTGTGTGGTGTGTGTGTGTGTGGTGTGCATGTGCGTGTGTGTGTACTGCTTGCCACTCACTGGTACAAATGCGGTTTGCTGATCATTATCAGGTGAGAATGTTGAGTGGTTTTGGCCGAGGTGAAGGAAGGTTCTCCAGTTAGTGCACTGAGGACACCCACAAACTCTCCAGGGATGGGACAGTACAGCACCACCTGCAGCAACAGCAGGCTGACAGGTCATGTGACATCACAGGTGGGTCGTGTGACATCACAGAACAGGTCATGTGACATCACAGGATGAGTCATGTGACATCACATGACACTGCAATTGTACAGTACATACAGACCTGTAGTCTGCAAACACCCACGCAGTCATCTCTACCATACACAAGCACCTACCCTGAACATACAGTACACTGTGCACATAAATGCGTGCAGTGCCAAGTAACCATCATCAGAGGCTGGTCACAAAATAAACATTGTACTCTGCACACCTTTGTGCCCTTTGTCACAGAGATTGGTGAGCATAGCAACATACATATGTATGTAAATATCAATCCATCGTCCCATCAGGTGCACTCACGCTCTCTCCCTCGGCATTCTCTCTGTACACAGAAACACTTCCACTTGCAATGAAGTACACACAGCAGTCCTGGAAGGAGTACGGATGTGCGGTTCGTTTGAGGGCAAAGTTGAACTCCAAATTGAGCACACACATACGTACGTACTGTACACACACACTAACACACACACACACACACACACACACACACTAAAAGGGCCAAGTGTCTGAGGAATGTACAGTAAATGTACCTGTGAGTTCTCTGTGATCAGAGTGGCATTTGCTGGAGTTTCAAGAAGCTGGATTCGTCCCTTTAGCAGAGAGTCATCCTACAATTTGTGGGGTTAGGGTGTGAAGGTGAAAGGAGAGCAAGGAGCCTGGAGTGTTTGTGTTATCAGAGTTAGGCTGAGACTACAACTGCATGGTACAGAGACAGTGCACAGGAGATATGTATGTCTGGTGTGCGTGTGATGAGAGGGTACTGTTAGCTGCACACAGCAAGGCCACTTCCAGTGCAAAACTGCAATGTGAGCATGTGGAGGTGTGGTGGTGTGGGTGTGAGGGTGATGTGCAGGTGTGGAGGTGTGGGTGTGAAGGTGATGTGCAGGTGTGGTGGTGTGGGTGTGAGGGTGATGTGCAGGTGTGGTGGTGTGGGTGTGAGGGTGATGTGCAGGTGTGGTGTGGGTGTGAGGGTGATGTGCAGGCATGGTGGTGTGGGCGTGAGGGTGATGTGCAGGCATGGTGGTGTGGGTGTGAGGGTGATGTGCAGGGATGGTGGTGTGGGCGTGAGGGTGATGTGCAGGCATGGTGGTGTGGGCGTGAGGGTGATGTGCAGGCATGGTGGTGTGGGTGTGAGGGTGATGTGCAGGCATGGTGGTGTGGGTGTGAGGGTGATGTGCATTAAGAGCATTGTGCTATGTTCTCTGACACGTGCCATGAATGCCGCACCGTCAGTCTGAAGATCTTCACCAGGTCACTGGTGGCCGCCCGGACCACTTCAATGCTCTCTGCTTCCGTGAAGTACTGGTACACACCTCCAAAGGCCTTCCTGCTCAAACTGGGTGAAGTGTCACTGTCACTCTCGATCATGAACCGCGCTCGGTCAACTCGAGCCTACACACGTACAATCACAAATGAGAAAGCAGTGTTTGAGATAGCATCAACACAGAGTGTCAAAACACTGTACAGCATCAGTGTGTATCGTCACATGTATATATATGTCATTATAAAATGTCACACAGTGTACAACATTACAGTAGTATAGGTACTGTACATACAATACATTGTCACATATACGGCATAATACAGTAATAATGGACACAGTACAGTAATAATGTCAATACATTGCAAGCAATAACTGCAATCATGAAGTGGAACTCATTGTTGGCAATTAGTGTATGCTCTGATGAAGGCCACAGCATCACAGCCAGAACACTGGCAAAGACAATAACTGCAATGCTAACTGCAGCATGTGAAGAATGCGAAGACATTAGCAGCACAATGAGCAACACCAGGGATCCCCAAGTTGATTCAACTCATACTGACAAGCATACATACATTCACGTATTTACCCACACTATGACCACCCTACACACACACACACACACACACACCCTACACACACACACACACACACACACACACACACACACACACACACACACACACACACACACACACACACATACACACACACACACACACACACACACACACACACACACACACACACACACACACACACACACATCATCACACACACACACACACACACCCTACACACACACACACACACACACACACACACACACACACACACACACACACACACACACACACACACACACACACACACACGCACACACACACACACAGCACACACACACACACACACACACCACGTCAAAGTCAGGTTGTGTGTTGGGCACATAGATACGGCTGACTGGGTCTCCGTCAGTGTCCGAGGTCTCCTCTTCAGACCCGTGCCACCTCACACGCCTTTTCTTGGGTCGGCTAGTAGTGCGCGAGGGCTGGGGGAAGGGGTGGTCCACTGCCTCGATGTAGTCCTCGTCACTCTCAATGTCTCGAGGGGGAGGGGCCGTGGCTCCAGAAGACAGCTTAGAAACAGGCTCTGCCCTCTGGTTGCACTTTAGCTCCAGGATATCCAGGTTGGACATGCGCATCTTCTGCACGCACAAAACAACCCACGTGACGGTAAAATGAGAGGGTTCATACAGCACAGTACTGTACCAGTGCTTGTGACATACTGTGCACATGCGTGTGCGTGCGCTTGTGTGTGTTGACTATAAAACACACTACAGTGGAACCTGTCTAAGATGGTCGCTGTATGAGGCAGCCACCTCTCTAAAACAGCCAGCCACCTTGCCCTAAATTACACTGACAGCATTAAACATTGCAGTCTACCTCTATAACACAGCCACCTCTCAATAAAGGCCATGCAATTATAACTGGCCCACAGGTGGCTGTCATGTGCACACCTATACTCACTTGTGTGTGCATGAGCATGTGAACATACAGAAGACATACATACATACATACAGTATGTGGGTATACAGGCACAAATACAATATAAATTGTACAGTATGTACATACATAAATGAAGTGAGAAACAGGAAATGCATGTACAGTGCATGCATGTGTGCAGTCAGATGGTGTCAATGTACCCTGGCCCA
Source organism: Ianthella basta (assembly GCA_964019415.1). NCBI lineage: Eukaryota > Metazoa > Porifera > Demospongiae > Verongiida > Ianthellidae > Ianthella > Ianthella basta. The sequence continues at coordinate 6,536,459 of OZ025879.1, forward strand.
ATATGCACATGTTGCTCCATCACAGCTGTTTATGGGCTGGGTAAACACACCTGACAGAAGAGCTCCGAGCTGAGACCGAGCACTTTACTCAAGGCTAGAAAGGTCACTCTCTGCAGCCGAACCATGATCACCTGTTGCGAGGACATGCAGAGGAATCAATGCTGAGCGTGTCACTCCATCATTCAGCACTTGTAGTACAAGACAGCAGCTGCCTCACTGGCTGACAGTTGGCAGCTGACACAGATAGCAAACAGCAACAGCAACTGTGAGTCTGTGTACACCATAGTACATGCACGCACCTGGATCATCCGGAGCAGTGAGTCGGGGTTCTCCATTAGGAAGGTCTTGTAAGTGGAGGCCTTGACCCTGCAGTGGTGGCAGAATGGGAGAATCAACACCAGGACATGCATTCAGCACTCTAGTCACTTACAGCAATTCTCAGCTAGCCCCAAGAGCACCCTCCCTCAAGGTTGACTTGCTGTCCCTCCCTTCCCTCCTTTCCTCTCCTCTACTCCCCTCTCCTCTCCCTCTCTCTCCTCTCCTCCCTCCCTTAACCTTGCCTTTCTCCTTCCCCCGCACTTACTGCAACACATATGTGTCCCTCACAGCTTTGGCAGCCACTGAAGTGAACTTTCTTGGACGATCCTATTGTGAATACACACACAGACACACACATACACACACACATATGCACACACACACACACACACACACACACACATATGCACACACACACACACACACACACACACACACACACACACACAGACACACACACACACACACACACACACACCACATGCGTCAAAGTATACAAGCTTTAGAGCAGTAACAACATGAACAGTTCAAATGCGCTGTACATTCAAACACATAGTGCCTCACAATGAGTGTGTCCAGGATGCACAGGAGGCTATGCACATTCTCGCCAGTCCCAACCTCCTTCAGAGGCAGCTCACTGCCATCCTGCACAGAGATAGGGAAATGAGGCAAAGCAGTAAAGCCTCCTACACAATACGTATAGTACAAAATGAGAAATGTACTCATTTTCAAACATGACCGCTTTGGGCGCCAAGAGGTACAAAGACGGAAGGATTGGTACAGCATACGTACATACTGTACATGTAGGAGCAGTGCAGGAACACCACTTGACGCAGTAGCAGTAATGTGGCACAGCTGTCTGAGATGGTGCCCTCAGAGGACAAGGAGGATTGGGGTGGCTAGGAAACACGCCTCGTGCACACACAGGAGTGGCAATGCAGTGGACCATAAGGGGATTACAGCACAAGGGGATCACAGCACAAGGAGGGGCTTTGGGTAAAAGAGAGCCGGCTGTGTCTGTTCCAGCACCCACCATGTCAAACATGAATACACTGAGTCTTCCACTCTGTACCACATACACACTGTCATCCGGCTAATGATGGAGAAAGGTGTGCAGGGAGGGAGAGGGGAGGGGGGAGGGGTGGGGAAAGGGAGGGGAGGGAGAGAGGTATGAGGAAAGAGGGAGAGGGAGAGGGAGAGAGAGATGGGGTAGATAGAACTGCTGAAACTTGACCCAAATGAGTCACATCTACTGCATGCTACGTATGTACCTGTCCTGGTCTGAAGAGAAGGGCTCCAGCAGGGAGGAACTTTGTTTCCACGTTCTTACACAGCTCCATAAACAGAGGTTTCTCAAAGTGGCCAAACACCCTACACACATACACACACCACCACAGATGTGCAGACACAACCAGCCACCGTGCAGTGCAGTACCACCTCCTGCTCAGTGGAGGGGAGTCCCCATTACCTCACCTGACACTTTTGAGTAAGTACAACACCTCAGGGGGGAGCTGACTCTCACTCTGAAGTGGGCAGGTGGGGGGGAGGGGGGGAGGGGGAGGGAGGGAAGGAGGGAAGAGGGAGGAGGGAGGGAGGAGGGAGGGAGGAGGGAGGGAGGAGGGAGGGAGGAGGGAGGGAGGAGGGAGGAGGGAGGAGGGTAGGAATGGGAAAGAACAGAGGGAGGGGAAGTTGGAAGGAGGAGGAAGAGGTGGAGAGATGGGAGATATGACCAATCAAGAGCCAAACCATTTGACCACATAACTATTAAACATTGTTTCGACCTCTGCATAGTGTGTGTATGTGTGTGTGTGTGTGTGTGTGTGTGTGTGTGTGTGTGTGTGTGTGTGTGTGTGTGTGTGTGTGTGTGTGTGTGTGTGTGTGTGTGTGTGTGTGTGTGTGTGTGTGTGTGTGTGTGTGTGTGTGTGTGTGTGTGTATGTGTGAGTGTGTACCTCCATCAAGTCTGCCTCCAGGAGAGCGTCTGGAGGCTCAAAGGTAGGCAACTGGTTAGACCTCTCTTCAGCCTTTGATGAAAACAACCTCCACAACAACAACAAGAGGGCAAAGCATACACACAGTTAACATTGTTTTTACTAAATTTAATGACCATTCCATTTTTGTCCCTCACTTGTGAAGCTGAAAGGGCCTGAGATGTGAGGACCTCCTCCGGAAGCTGGGACGGCGGAGGCCATGCCTCCCCAAGGGACCTAAGTCAGCACCAAAGTCACCAATCTGAGGGCAGAGAGGGGAGAGAGGGGAGGGGAGAGGAGGGGAGAGAGGGGAGGGGAGTGGATGGGAGGGCAGAGAGGGGAGAGAGGGGAGGGAAGAGGATGGGGCAGAGGATGAGAAAGGAGGGAGGTGTGTGAAGGTTAAACTATTCATGAACATCAGTGGTGTATAGAAAAGTCACAATCAGTACATACATACATACACACACACACACACACACACACACACACACACACATACACACACACATACATAGCACACAGCGCAGTGTGGCTCACCCTTCTGACGAGGTCCTGGCCTGCTCTGAGCACCCTGTCTCTTTTCCTCACACGTCCTACCCCAGAGGTAGGCTGCTGTGTTCTTGTGACTGCAGGGAGGTAGGGGATCATCACCCAAGGGGAAGTACCACACATTAACTCAGTGGGTGTCACCTCACAAAACTAGTATGGCATAAAAACAAATTCACACTCCTGCAACCTCAGCACTTGACAGGTTCCACCTATCGCAATTCCGCCACACTGTACCTTGCACCTGACTGCACTTCATCGGCTCAAAGTAAGACCAGGCACAGTGCAACTAAATATACACTAAATACACAGTTACATAATTATACAGCTTAGTGCTTATACATCAAGTCCTTCCTTCTTTGGTCTGCTACTAACTCCCCTAGTCTCGCAGGACCAGACCCTTTTCTTTTGGTATTGCATAACCCGCCCATCCACTTGTGCAACAAATAGGTCTGGCCCAAAAGACTACTCCCTCCCCATGTTTACAGCAGTGCCAATGGTAGGGGAGATGAAATGGCGGCATGCTTAGGTTAACATACTACCTTAACTTAAGGCTACTAACTTTAATAGGTACAAAACTTTAGTAACTTTAGTAAGTAGTAAAAATCACTAAAATTTGTACCCACCATTCTTTTTTGTACGAGTAAGTATACACAAAAATCTGGAAATTGCTACCAAACACTAAATTTAGTTGCCACTAAATTTTGTAGCATATATTAAGGTAGTCCCGCCCGTGGTAGACGGGCTGGTGTTGACACCAACAAAGACAGGAGACAACAGTCTCTGTCTAATTGAACTGTACACGTGTGCTTGCATAATGTAATTTGGTATAGTATAGTCACTTCTGGCTGAGACCTCAAAATGGGACACAACGCACTAAGTGCATCAGAACAGGCTTAGTGTCTGGCAAGGCTAGAGTAAACGAATTAAGTAAATTATAACATGCTGTTCTGGCGCACAGACCTGATACAGCGACTTGGATATAGACGGCATTACAGGGGAGAAGGAGGGGGGGGGGGGGGATTCGTTGAATGCATGAGATCAAAGACGCACACCACCACAATTATCACGTAACTTCCACTGGAATAATAACAGCCTACCTTTAACTCTCGCCCTCCTGCAGTAGATGAAGATGAGGGTGGACAACAGGACGGCGAAGAGAGCGTACAGCCAGTGGCTAGACAGGAGCTCCACCTGATACGCAGCCAGGTCCCATAGCTCATTCAACAGGGTGGACGCTGCTTCGACTGAACCCACCCCTACGGCGGTGTGGTCGGACAGCTGAGGGGATACCGTTGGTTCGGATACTAGTACTTGTTCTCTGGCCATTTTAAGCCAGCCATATAAACGCCGGAGGCGCAACGACACGCTCTGGCCATGGATACTCTACCCCCATGCTCTGACCGAGGTGTTTGACTATTAAATCATGGACAGCTATATGTGTTCGCAAATGGCTGATTTTTGAAAGGGAATTCGCGTTTTATTTTTGCGAACGGTAGCGTAATTATTCTCTTAATTAGCAATAGCTAAAAATTTATGCAACATACGTATCAATCACGTATCAGAAGGTTAGCTCATGCAAAAGTCCCTTCTACGGTGATACCAGGGTTAGCTGCTGCAGCTCCTCTCTGAACTGCAATCTCCAAATCATCCAGGAGGGCTTTTCTCAGACCCGTAAGCAAGTTTTGAAAAAGGGGGGTTACAGTCCAGGAAGAGATGTCTGAAGGAAAATTTCCCACCCAATGACATCACAACAAAAGGAAGATGTTGTAAAAGGCCATACATGCATAATGTAATTGGTAGAATAGAACAACAAAGCTTGATAACAAAATGTTTCCGGTCCTCAATAAAGACTTGGAAAACTAAAAAAACGGTTAGGTTCTTAATTTTATGCACCCCAGCTCCAGTTTGTACACACCCAACAATCCCCCCCCCCCCCCCCCCCCAAAGCATATGGGCCTGTCTCTGATGGTTCAAGTAGCGAGCCACTGTACATCTACTTTGTTAGCTCCTTCTTAGAGCCCTATGCCTAGATGTTTAAACACAACACAGGCATCAAAAAACACAATATATAAGTACGTATGTACAATAGGAACATACAGGGAGTGGGTGGTATTAAATAGTGTTTGGATCATAGTACGGGCATTCCTGTTCTGCGTTGTGCCTCATTGTCTGATGTGTGTGTACATCCACATGTGTGTGTGCGAGTGTGTGTGTGTGTGTGTGTGTGTGTGTGCATGCATGCATAGTATTAATCCTGTAGAGAGAATGGAGAAAGAAGTCACAGGCACATCCAACTATCACAAAACACACAGTCATCACTGGCAGAGTGTATGTGTGGGTGCAGGTGGGCACATTATTACAGACTATTTTAATGTGTGAGTTGACAGCTACTGCACATCCACCTTAGAAGTGGATGAGAACACTACAGAGTTGGTGTCAATCACTTGTCTGAAATACATAGCACAACTCTTTGAATTGCACAATGAAGACTGTCTAATGAGGCCAACTCTGGGCTACAAACACTTTGTGATATGCAGAAGACGGCTGTTTCACAGAACGGCAATACATTGTGTGTGCTGCTACTGTTTAGGAAAGGGTGGCTACTCTAGACAGATGGTCGACTGATTGCTAGAGAAATAATAGAGGGCTCCCTCTGTCCATGCTACATGTTGGCCCATAGCACACACACACACACACACACACGCACACACACACACACACACGCACACACACACACGCACACAAACACACACACACACACGCACACGCACACGCACACCTGTGACTTGATGGCTGGTTGGCTGTGTGTCTGCGTGTGCTATTGATCACACTTCTTGGACAGCATGTCTCTCTCCATTACTCCTGGAGCAAATCGCATCAGCAAGAATTCAGTACATGACTCTATTGTTGCCTCCATTAAGGGAACCTCCTGGCTGGAGAAATCTCCTAAGACATAGTCAGTTACTGCAGACGGGTGGACTGGTCTTCCAATACCAACACGCAAGCGATGCATTGCCTGACACAAGTGAAGAGAGAGGGTGAGAAGGAGAAGGAGAGGGAAAGGGAGAGGGAGAGGGAGAGGGAGAGGGAGAGGGAGAGGGAGAGGGAGAGGGAGAGGGAGAGGGAGAGGAAGACAGAGAGGAAGAGGGAGAAGGGGGAGAGGCAGGAGGGGCAGGGAGAGGGAGCGGGGGAGGGCAGGGAGAGACAAGGTTTACGCACATTGCAAGGAGAGCACATGGAGAAATGCAGAGACTCACATCTGTTCGCAGAGAAGCAATGGCAGATCGTACACCGTTGTGCCCCCTATGGGAAGAGGAGGGCCATTCATGTGGCATGTGTGCACACATTACAAAGAGCATCAGTTCTACAAGATGTGTGTGTGGCAGGCATGAGAGAACACACTGCAAGCAGTACTGTACGCTAGGGCATACTGGTTGCTACCACTGATCACTTGGAGCTATCTGGCCCATGTGGCCAATAGTGTGTGTGTGTGGTGTGTGGTGTGTGGTGTGTGTGTGTGTGTGTGTGTGTGTGTGTGTGTGTGTGTGTGTGTGTGTGTGTGTGTGTGTGTGTGTGTGTGTGTGTGTGTGTGTGTGTGTGTGTGTGTGTGTGTGTGTGTGTGTGTGTGTGTGTGTGTGTGTGTACATGTACATGTGTACATATGTAACACATGTAGTTGTTGTAGGTGTACTGTATCTACACATCCATGCACAATCATTCATTCCACAGTTTCCATCAATCTGTGTGTGCACATGCTGACTACCTTGCACTCCCCCCTTCCTTGATCCGACACAGCCCCAGCTTCAGGTCCAGCTCATCGTGAATTAAGAAAATGTCCTGCGGCTTCACATTGCAAACAGTTGCTGAGTAAAGAGGGTCATGAACAAGCAGTACACACAGAAAGAATGGACCCTCAATAGGTCCTTGGGCTACTGGAAACAGTTAGGTTCATAATTTTATGCACCACAGATCCTGGAAGGGGGGTAAATACAAACCCAAATCCCCCCCCCCCCCCCGTGTATGGGCCTGGACACTGTGTACATGTAGTTAGAATCTTCCACACCCATACACTCAAACATATACATGCAACACTCATGCATACACACATACACACACACACATGCACACACACACACACACACACACACCTGCTTTAGCAATGCTCTTTCCACTTTCATTCATGAACAGTCTTGGCTTCAACAGCCACAGCACGTTACCACTGCTGGACATGACAGTGTGAGTGATGTATCCCTTGCACTCCTGGTCCAACACCCACTGAAGGCCAAGTCGAGCAGCCACCGAGTCCACCACCATACTCCCTATGCTGTGCCTCATTCTCTTCATGCCAAAGTTTCCCAGTCCAACAAGCTACCGCAAAAGGCAATAAGCCGTCATTGTCGCATACAATTTAGACTAAATGAAACACCGAAAGTGGGCACACAAACAGAGGACGCTAGGTAAAGAACCCTTTTACACCGTCACAACACAAAACAATGTGTAAGACATGGGAAAGTAAACACTAATTCAAGATTTTATCCCTCTTTTATCCTTACCAAATGCCTAGACATCCTCAAGTTGGCAGTTTTGGCAACCAAATTTTAATGACCACCAGCAAATCTCGAAACGGACATTTTGATGCACGTGACATGTCAAGTGATAAACACACGCGCAGAAAATGGTGCTCACCAGACGCTCTGCCGCAGCTATAAGCAAGCAACGACTAAAGGAGAAGGCAAGGAAGGCCGAGCATCTTGACACAGAGGAGGAAGGGAGCAAGGAAGAAAGTACAGAACAAGAAGAAACGGAAACGGAGCCAGATGGCGGGCCAATATCCAAAGAAGACGCTGACAACGTTGAGCAGGTTGTAGAGAAGATGGAGAGCGACTCGATGGAGAGTTTAACTGCAGCAGCTTGTAGCATCTTAAGAAGAGCAATGGTAGACGCGCGACCCGAGCGAGTAGACAGCGATGACGAAGTAATGGAAGAAGACTGTATGGAATCAGAAGGACCATCTGGTAACTTCATGCCTCTGTCTGGGACGGATCTTGTGGAGGAAACGTCCTTGAAGAAAAAGAAGAAGAAGAAGAGAGAGTTAGTTGCATTTTATGATATAGTGCAAGTGTGAGAATGCTACTTACTGGTATCCCTTTCGGTTCCATATTGCCCAATGAATGTGAAATTTATGCTGGCAGCAATATTTACAGTGATCAGCTTAACAGACCAGACCAGCCTTTAATATACGCAAGTGAACATGTACAAACAAGCTAGGGTAATGCTGATCCAATTATTTTACCTGATCTTCTAATGGCCTTTTTCTGTTCTCCTCAGTCTTGCCCATTTGTCTTCAAGACTACAACCGGACCTACCAAAGACCTCATATTTGACTTTTGATAAGTTTGACTTTGTGAAGGATAGATTGCAGGGCAAGGCAGTGGGCGAGAGCTCTCTGAAGAAGAACATCGATGAGTTGGTGAGTGTGTAGTGGCATGTGCACTCGCACATATACACGCACGCACACACACACACACACACACACACACACACACACACACACACACACACACATTGCACAAATTTACAAATTCACAGTATATTAAATTGTGCACGTTCTGATATTTGATACACATTCTGTCCCCCTCCCTTGTTGGTGCAGCTGGTGAAAAAGACAGTGTTGACTGCTGATGTGGTAAAGAATGACACAGTTCCAGTGAGGCTGTCCAAGCACAAGCGACAGAGACTGAAGAAGGTGTGTGTGTGTGTGTGTGTGTGTGTGTGTGTGTGTGTGTGTGTGTGTGTGTGTGTGTGTGTGTTAGTTAGTTTAGAGGCATGGGTTTGCTGATATGTAATGAGTCACCTCATTCCCATCATTGCAGGCTGTTAAAGAACAAACAGCTGGAGATGCTTGGTTCAACTTGCCTGCCACTCAGATCACTCCAGAGCTGCGCAATGACTTGAAGGTGTTGCATATGAGAGGGGCTATAGACCCACAACGGCACTACAAGAAGGCAGACAACAAAGAACTGCCCAAGTACTTCCAGGTACGCAACAGGAACTCTGTCTGTGAATTTTAGACTCTAGCTCTATTTTCATTCCCACCCCTCACTGCCCCGCCCACCTAGGTTGGTCGTGTTGTAGGTGGTCCTTTAGATTTCTACTCTGGGAGGATTCCAAAGAAGCAGCGCCGAAACACCATTGTGGAGGAGCTTATGGCTGACATGAAATTCAGAAAGTGAGTCATTCGTAGCTAGCACCCCAGCATGCAGGTGCTGTTCTCCTCCTCCCCTGGGTATGGATGGCCCTTATGGTTTGGAGACTTTTCAATGCCAACCAGAGATGATCCATGTACATACCTTGTGAATCTACCTTCACACTTAATCTGCATATCAGTGGGTTTTGGGCGTTGTTCGTTGGGACAAGTCCAGTGGAGTTTGTCTTACTGCTCCAAGTACTATACCTCCTTTTCAGATTTCAGAAGAGAAAGTTTCAAGAGCTGCAAGCGAAATCATCAAGTGGTACTCGGCGATACAGAAAGATGAAGAAAAGGGGACATTATAAGAACAAGTAGTCACCCAGTTTTGTTCACTAATCACTCAGTTTTATTACTTCACATCAACTCCTTTTCCATTAATTTGGTCAACTGTCAGCTATGCAGCTTGCACGTGGGTCACTTGTGAAAGGAGCTTAAGACCCTACTCCTCCCTAGAACCTCACTTCTCACTGCTAGCTAGCTAAAAGCAAGTGGTGAGAGAGTTCTCACACCAGCTATATATTTAATATTATGTAGCTAACTAAAAGTGGCCTTTGAAGTTTGTTCAAAGATTTATTGTTGAGGGTGTTCCCCAAATGTCATGCCTGGGGAACCACTGGTCTCATACATGTATGCATGATTTAGCTAGCTACATAAACAGTGAAACTACTTGCCACCAAATATGGTCATCCCACGTGCCAAGCCACACCTCTTCATAATAATATATGTGCAGAAGTTCCCCTAAAATACATGCATTTACAGCTACGTAACGATTCTGTGTGGGACATGTACAATGGCGTCAAAGGATTTGGGCTCATCAGCATCAACAGGAACCGACACAGGTTTGTTGGTTGTACAAAGGTAGCTAGCTATAGCTAACGCACTGAACCAGCCACTGAATTGGTGCAGATATCTAGCTAGCTAGACAGGTACCTGATTCTAGCTATTTATGCATCTCGCTCAGATGAACTGGAACGTGGTTCCGAAGATCTTGGGGAATCTACGTGCACGTGGGGAAGTACGCAAGCAGTTGAGCAGCCAGAGCAAGAGTCCACTGCTAACGGAGAATCATCATCACGTTTCGAGTCCCCCACACGGCACCTGAATACCATGCCCTCTCCACTTCAGCCGCTGCCACATGATTCTCAAGCGGACCCGTACAAACACATACACAGACCGCAGCAACAACCGTTTTCCCCTCCACCGGCCACTGATCGCGACCAGTCGCCAGAAGTTGTAAACATGACCAATGTCACTATGTACTTCGGCGAAGCTAGAAATTGCCCTATCAATATTCTTCGCCCACGGTTGCAGCCAGGCGCCAGTGCCCCGGGAGCACAACGTGATTTCAGTGTTACACGAGTGTCAAGATTCAGTTCAGAGTTCGGTAGCATCATATCAAGAATCAAGGCAGCAATCAGGGATGAAGGGAAAGAAGATGACGTTCTGGACAGCGCTGCTGCATTGACAGGGATTAGACCCAGGGATAGGGTGTTTCCTCAAGCTGGCGAAGCTCAATCAATTGGGCATTTTTTCCGGCTGGGCAGTCAATATGAATGGTGGAATTGGCTAGATTTTGATAGGCTCTCCCTACTTCTAGATGTGTGCGAGTGCGCTAGGGCCCAAGAGATACTCAGAAATTATGCTGAATGCCTGTCTGCTCATGTCCATGATAGGCTAGCAGCACTGAATGCAAATCCACCACGAAGTCACCAGCACTGGCTCGAAATGAAATGCGACTGCGATCATTATAATATCACCATAGAAGTCATCAAGGAGCACAAGCAGTTCTTGATGAATCGCCTTCGGGTACCGCGAGAAGCCTTCACCTTTTGCGATTACTATGAGGGGTGTGTCACCACCATATGGGTAGTTCACTCCCCAGTCCAAGCTGAAGCTATCAAGCAGCGCATCCTCACTTTTGATGGAGCTAAAACGCAGAAGACTGAGCATGGCTCCCTCGTCTCAGCACCCTGTGCATGTGACCTAACCTCAGGTGAGCCTGTCACCAAATTTGTATTTTGAAATTGTCTGTACATGGCCATTGGTATTATATGTAGGTCTGTTTTCTAAATGCATGTGGGACTGGAATCATTTTTTCACATAATTCTCATATTGTGTTGACTCTTTAGTATCATATTGGCAATTTTCCCTGCCTTGTATTCACATCCGGGTTTATTGAGGCATATCTGAGTGCAGTATGTGTGTATTGGGAATTTGCTGCATGTAGTCCTGTTTGACCTGGTGAGGAATGACTCCCTGAACGTGAAAGGATGCACACCTGAAGACCTGTCTGTGAAGTCAAAGCAAGGGGAAACCCTGCTTATGGCTGCAGTGAGAAGGAACAATTCTACCCTGGTTAAGGAGCTTTTGGAAAAAGGTCCTCCACAGGATATTAAAGACTTCAAAGACACTGAGGTATAATTGTTTTGTCTGTGAAGTCCTCTTGCATTGCAACTTGCCACTTTGGTCATGTTTCCACATAGTTGGAACAAACTGCAGTAACCTTTGCTGCCTGTCAAAATTATTGCAAGTGCCTACAAGTACTTCTCAGGTAAACCCCATCTTCTAATGGAACTAAGGGTGAATAATTATGTATGATACATAGGACCATAATAACCAAACTGTTTGGTCTTTCTCCATTCCTGTGTCGTGCACAGCTACGGTTGCCATCCAGCTATTCCAGATGTTGCTGGAAAGGTACCGCTGTTCTATGCCTGTGCAAATGACTGTGCTTCCTGTGTGAATCAGATAACACGCTATGACTCTGGACTCAAAGTGAGTTGATGCATACCATAAGGATGGCCATCAAGTGAGCACAAGTCAGTGTATGCATGATTTCTATTCATCACGTGCACAGCACCTACAGTGGACTGTCAAATTTCTCTCTGCTGTTTGTGTCTCGGGCAAAGTTATTCAAGCCATTGATTTGGCAAAGAAGCGGTGAGGACAACCAACACAATCGAGCTCCTGTAGGTGGCTTGCTTAATAGTGCTTGCCACAGATCTGTCACTCTGTTACACCAGGATACTCATGGTTGCATAATATTATAAGAAGAGGTGTAACATTAATTCAAATGAGGACAGTTTGTAGCAGTTGGTCCACTGCTGAGGTTTGATTGACAGAGATTAATCACTGGGAATATTACACCAACCAGCCTCCTACACCAATGGTGTCTCAGGAGGCTGGGGGGCATCACGCCCTATTAATGGCAACCAGTGATCACAGCCTTCCCCCGCTAGTCATCCTACAAAGATGGTAGAGCCACAGACAGCTGTTTCGCCCTAGTTGGGGCTCATCAGTGTGGCGTACTGAAGGATGGTAGGATGACTACTCTTGTGTCCACCACTAGTGAAACACTTGTGGTTTCGACAAGAGCGAATACTAATGGGGGAAGGCTGCAAGTCATTTACAAAAGCGTGACTTGGCGCAAGGTTGTTAAGAGGACAGTTTGTAGCAGTTGGTCCACTGCTGAGGTTTGATTGACAGAGATTAATCACTGGGAATATTACACCAACCAATTAATTCAAATGATTGTATCCCACCACTCTGGTATATCTCATTGCAGAAGGCAACAAAGGATTGTTGTTCCAGCTTTGTTTGAAGCTGCCACATCAGGGAACTTTGCACATGCTGCTGAGGTTCTGGAGGAAGGAGATGACCTAGATGCTAAGGTGATCTGTTTAATTAGTACACCGTTCAATTCATCATTGTACATTTGTCATGTTCTTGTACCCATTTGCAATGTGCATGTTCCTGGTGTACTTTGTGTGTAGGATGAAAATGGATCAGGGCCAGCATATGTGGCTGCTTGCCATGGCCATCTGGGATTCCTGAAGGAGTGGGAAATGGTGAGTCCTTTCAGGATCCATGCAAATAGTCCAGATTGCAAATTGAAGTAATTGTTATTGAAAATATGCATAGTATATGTCAGACTGATTGAATGGTAGTCATTATGCCAAACCTGGGGGGGGCCTAAAATTGAGCCCTATATTGAGTTGGCAATGGTGATTGCCTTGCCCCATTCGTCCAACGAAGATGGAAGAGCCACAGACAGCTGTTTTGCCCTGATTAAGGCTCATCAGTGTGGCGTACTGATGGTCAATCCATCAATCTATTGCCTCTGCAGTAGCTAATTGCAAGCAACTGCCTCCTTTCAGTGTCAGATAATAATAATGTAATATAAACCAAAGGCCCATGCATGCAGGATTCGATTATTACTATTCCTAGGCCGATGCCTTTCTCTTGCTATTTCAAAGTTCTATATGGACAGTTACTGAGTAATGAATCAGATTGTGTCTTAGGACTCATGCAGTCACCACTGCATGGTCTTCAACACACCCATCAGATCAGCTGTGATTCTGGTCATAATTCACGCCTCACCACCCATTGTACAGTATGCAGCAACCCACACTATGTGTCATAAATGTTTTACTATTTGTGAGTAAGAGGAGGGTCAAGGCAGGAGGTGCTAACAATACAGTTACAAGACATGCATACACAGTAAATTTGGTATATAGTGTTTCCAATCCACCACTGGTGTACCATGCACACATCGTTTTACAGTGTGTGCTGCTTGAAACACCACCCAATGCCGAGGGATGCGACTGGCTTGCACTGACAAATGTTTGCAGCAGTTATTATACAGTATAGCTTTTCACCAGTTTATCTTTGTATTGGATTCATTCTGTATGTAGCATGGTTACAAAGCTGTATGCTTCACTGAAGACAAAAGCACCATTCTGCATGGAGCTGTATTGAGTGGTGCAACGAATGTGGTGGAGTACGTCTTACATTGCATGGCGGATGAGAAAGCACGGGATACTAGTGCAAGAGGACCACCAGGATCAGCCCCCTGGGACGTGAATGCTAGAAATCACAAAGGAGAATCTGCACTGGAGCTAGCAGCTGTGAAAGGTACATATAATTATACAAAATGTTTCCTCCAAAAATAAGGGCAGATGTAGGATGGTGCAGTGTGTACCTGCAAGGTATGGCAAAACCACCTGGCGGAAAAATCGTAGGAACAAGGAGGAGCGCTGGTCCATGCAAAGAGGGGGGGCCAGTCGGTCCATGCAACAAGGAGGGCCGGTCCATGCAAAACCCAGGTCATTACCATGCGCTGACTTTGAATACGTTTTCACCATCCTTACATCTGCCAACATTTTGCCGCGCTTGCGGTCTTGCTACCATCCCCTGTTTCTCCGCCTGCATATTATAGTGCAATTGTACATGTGAGTGTGCAATAACAAGGGCTGCCACAGGAGACTATCCTATTGCATGCATATGCCCACTGCAGCTATATGTTCCCATGTACATATATCATGCCACCATGCTGCATGCATACATCCATGTACATGACTGAAGCACTAATGATGAAAGCCTGAATAGCCAGAAACTGCAGTCTGGTGTGCAGCATGGCGCATGCACAGCTGCACTTTGTACGCCGTATAAGCCATTCACATCCTGGATATAGGGAGTTTGAACTTCACAAGTGTTGACAGTGAAGTGTACAATGTTTGTACTGGTGTACACTGTAAAACAGTGTTGGATTCAGACCGCCATTGGTGTTTCTCAGGAACTAAAGGTATTAAAGTTGTTTGAAACCACTGCTTGTCCCTGAGAACCACCACTGGTGGCCCAAAACCACCGCTGTTTTTACAGTGAGAGTCAAACAGAGAGGGCCTGAAACTGGGTGCACCGGTTTGCAGGCAGCAATGTAGTGAAGAGCAATGGTAAGCAATAACATGTACTAGCAGCTGAGCTGGGTGGTTTTTCCAGAGTCTCAACGTGTAGCAAGATGCATAGCTACATAAGTGATGAAGCCAAAGAATGTGGGTACTGCAGCTAGCTGTTACATCGAAACACGTAATGGACTGCATGGAAGAGCAGGAGGGCCTTGATTCGAGAGCACAGCAAAGTAGATTGAGTAGCAAGCAATTTGCAAGGATAAACCTTAGCTAATAACTATAGCGTACAGAGCACATGCAACAAAGCAGAAAGATGGGAAAATTGTAAGGCTGTACCTGTGGGTGTAAAGGGGAAGCTGAAGAGCTAGAATGGGCATGCAGTAGTAGTAGGCGCAGCAAAATGTTGGCAGATGTAGGGATGGTGAAAACGTATTCAAAGTCAGCGCATGTTAATGACCTGGGTTTTGCATGGACCGGCCCTCCTTGTTGCATGGACCAGCGCTCCTCCTTGTTCCTACGATTTTTCAACCAGGTGGTTTTGCCATACCTTGCAGGTACACACTGCACCATCCCTACATCTGCCCTTGTTTTTGGAGGAAACATTTTACATACCCTTGTTTCTCCACTTTTTATGGAACACAAATTACACATGGGCCAGTCAACTTTTAAGGCTTCCAAACAACAGTGGCAACAAGGGGCATTGCAATGGACCAGCCCTCCTTGTTGCATGGATCGGCTGCCCCCCCCCCCCCCCTCTTTGCATGGACCGGCGCTCCTCCTTGTTCCTACGATTTTTCTGCCAGGTGGTTTTGCCATACCTTGCAGGTACACACTGCACCATCCCTACCCAAGGGGCAGCATCATAGACACACTCATGTGTCTATAGTAGCACAATATGGGTTGTGCTGGGTGGGCAGCCTAGGGTAGGCTGTGGCAGGTGGGTCAAAGATATATATAATAATTATTACAATTACTTATGTTTGGATATGCGGAGAGTTAGTTGTGATGCAGGCTAGGACGGCAGAACGGGGGGTTAGGGGCTCCCCTCCAAAAATACTAGTTCCAGGTAATCTTGTCCATAGGTCCAGCCTGGCTTTGTCACCTAGCACCTCCTATAAACCCAATCTTTGTTCACTGTCAGGAGGGATATGCTGGCTTTGTGTAGCTATGCAGCTACCCACACCACAGGTGGTCTAGATGTAGCTATGGCCCCTACATACAAGAGATTTGCACCATATCTAACTACATCCCTGATGTAGGTTGTGGAGTAAAACTGAAAGTGGCAGCTAGCTAAAGCGCTGGCCGGAAGCAACCGCACAGTAATTGCAAATGGCTGTCACAAATGGCACGACCGCGGATGACCTTCGAACGGCACGCAGACGAACGCTAGTCGAAGCTTGTCTTGTATTCACTTTGGAACAGTCATCTGACCGCGCTGTGGAAGTATTGAATTGAAACTGAAGGAGGATTAGGCGAATAGCGGTGCTAAAACGTGCGGTGACGTCACCATTAAATGGCGCCTTTCTCCCAGGAACGTCTCCCTAACTTCTGGAAACCTCCATTTGTGAACTTGTTCGCAGAGTCATCTAACCTACAAAAGGCACTTACAGGTCGAAAGCGCTGTAGAACCGTGGGTGAACTATTCTCGTACTCCCTATCGTTCGTGCGCTACGGTTGACGAAGAAGAAGACGAAACACGGAAAAAGGCGCCGATGCTTTCTTCACAACGGCGCGCGCACGGGGGGAAGTAAGGTTAGCTCTGTATACTGTACAGCCTCCCTTCCTTGTAGGCGGTTTCTTGTGTCGGTTCTTACTACTGTTCAGGAGTAGTGCTATTTTCCGTTTGTATTACAGCATACAAACAACCAACACCATCCCTACATAGACAGCACTACCGTGCTGTCTGATAAACTTGTATGGTGTATTCTCTAGCTCACTATGGGCATGCAGTTTGAGAACATTCTTTTACTGTCCTCTATTGTTTTCCTTGAAGGTCATAGTGACATGATTGACCTTATGGTCAGTCGTGGTGCCAGCCCATGTGTCCCCTCCTCCAGTGGCCATCTTGTGTCCTCTCAGTATCCAGGTGTGCGAGACCATCTGGATGTCATCCGGAAAGGGCATGCGCTGAAGTAAGTACAGCCTTGGCTGTTTTCATTAGAGTCTCAGTCACTCTGTGGCCCACGATTGTGCATTATGCGGAAATATAGCATTAATGGTTTGTCCTGTATAAATTTTGTTCTATTTCACGGAATGATTTGACTGTGCACTCTAAATTCTCATGGGACTAAACTGTAGACGATTGCTATCAATCCATGAAATCCACAAAAATTTACTGCTATGAGTATTCAGGTCCATACAGTTTTTGCTGCCATGGAATGCCGATTGTTCTGTTTATTGCAGATTAGAAACAGCAATCAAGAAGAAGCACACACTGGCAGAGTTTTGCAAATCTTGGCAGGTTTGTGGCAATCATTTTGCTTACATGTATGGATGCATTTAACTATAGTTATGTGTTGTAACCATAGCAACAATTCAAAACACACCTCAAGCCCATGTTGTAGCCGAACTACTGTACAGTGCTACATCTTGTAGCCTCAAGGCACGTGATCAGTACTTGCAATAATTGCATTGTTCATTTATTGTTAGTGTTTGCCTATATATAGCTTTAGTCAGTGCTAACACTTAATTGTATGTAAGATCTGTTTGTCTATTTGGATTTGGGTAAAAGCTATGCAGTATGTAAGCCATACATATATCAGAGAGTTCGATAGTACTCTCTATGTAGGGATGGTACAGGGTGTTTCGAATTCGCAATACATTGGTATAGGGATGAAATCGCGAAAAGCGTCGAAAACTGCCGAAACGAGGCTTTGTAGGGCTAAATACGAAATATTCATACACTAAACTGATCTGCAAGGCAAGCGAACGCGGTCTGTCGGCGAGAAAATGACACTCGAAAACATCCATTTTCATCTTCATATTCTTCTACTTCTTCTTCTTCTTCTTCTTCATATTCTTCTTCACCAGCTGTAACTGACGAATTACAAAACTACTGAAAATTAACCGAGCTGTATTCTTTCGAAGTATAGGCTCCGAAAGCGTATTGTTCAGACTTTGGGGTTACCGAGTCTTTCGGGAGACGTTGCTACGTGCAAGATGCCATTTTATGATGACATTGAAGAACGGCAGTTTTCCGCCTACTGTTCCTTCAGTTTCTGCCCAAAAGCTAGCCAACGCCGTCAGTAGGCCGTTTCAGGTGTCAAGGGCTTAGGCCAAAGTTAGCTTGCGCGTCGTTTCAAAGGTCATCCGTGGACCCGCCATTTTTAATTAGTACTCGGCTAACTTCCGGTCACTGTTTCTAAGCTCTTAGGTGGGCTGGCGCGGAAGCTAGGAGATAGCTGACACCTCGAGCTCCAGGATTAAAGAAATAAGGTCCTACACTGTAACCTGCATGGTTGTCCTCTAGTGGCACTTAGCATGTGCAGCTTGCACATCATAAAAAGTACAGAAACTAGAAATAATAAAAATTTTCTACAAAATAGCAAGGATGTAGGGATGGCACAAAAAATACAGAAACAAGTAAAGGCTGTTACACAGTGGAGCATCAACCATCATCCCTACATTCAAGGGCGTAGAACTATAAGGTGCGACATTCTTGCATGTAGGGACCATGGTTGATGCTGCATTGTGTAACAGCCTTTACTTGTTTCTGTACTTTTTGTGCCATCCCTACATCCTTGCTATTTTTGTAGAAAATTTTTCTTATTCCTATATATACAGTAATTCCACATTGAATGCTCATGAATTAGTTGCAAAGAATCTCAAAACTCAATCCTTTTGCTGGTAAAATTCACTCACAATGCTGTTCTCAGCTACGGTTTTCTCCTTACCTTTTTGATTTTCCCTTTGTAGCCAAATGCTGTTTTAATGCCTTATACACAAAGTCATCTATGCATTTAACAATATATTGTTCCCTAGGACCCCTATGACCACAATCTGACAACCTCTAGTGGACACAACATGCTTTTGGTGGCAGCTGAGTACGGCAGACATGATGTTCTACAGTATCTCTTAGACTCCTTGTATCAGATTCCTGGCAATGGCAGCCAGGTCCTGACAGAGCTGCAGGCTGCCAAAGGATGTAGTCAAGCAGATGCATTACAGGCAAGTGGTGAAGATGTGAGACACACTGAAGGAGTGGACTCTGCAAGTATGTGAAGATGCACCATGCACTGTCTGTGATATTTCATGGCCATATATGTACCAATCCAGAGTAAGTTGTTATGTTCATTTGTAGGTAAGGCAAAGCACATGTTAAAGTCTGAGGGACTTATGGAGCTGCTTCCATTGTCACCTGATAGTGGATTCTGTGATTCTGGTAACTGCATGTGCATATTACAATCATGTTATCTGCTCTGCAGTCATGGCGCCCTAGTATATGCTACTCATTTCTTATTAGGAACTGTAAAAGGTGCAACTGCAGGTGTGGCAAGTAATGAGCCATCTCCATCCTTGATTGTGTACTTACACGGGAAGGTCACTGTTGATGGAAGCACAGCAGCTCATCGAGCAGCAGTAACCAATATGTGAGCTATTTTATTGAATTATGTGCTGGTGTGTACATCAGTAATTTTGTATTATTTAACATGTGGTATGTGGGTTGATTGCTGAAATTTTAACCCAAGGGTGCTTATATCAGCTGACTTGAAGCTGATTGAGGCTCATAAATAGCCCAGGTGTGATATTTTGACAATCAACCAATTCTACCTTACATTTGACATTGTATGTTACTGTATGCATACAATTTTTTGGAAATTCTATTGAGTTTAATTTGCAAGGTAGTGGACGTTCACAAAAGTATACACTTCAATGTACAGCAGAGTAACTCATCACACATTCTCCTCTTTCCCTTAATAACCTTCCTCTAAGACATCTGACACAAGGTTACGAGTATATACCCTTATTGACCATACAGGCATCGCAACCTTGCTACGCTCTTGGACAGATGTCCCTCGCTAGCCAATGCCCAGAATTCATCTGGCAACACCCCACTGCATTTGGCTGTTATGTGGAACAATAAAACCTGCATCAAGGTCCTGATGGTACGTACAGTAACACTGTGTACAGTACATAAGACATCACTTCACTGAAAGGTACAACACAACTGTATGTATTGTTTTGTCAGGAGCCCAGCAGAAAGACTAACTTTGCAATTGGAAATCATAATGATGATTATCCTGACCAGGTGTTTCAAGTTCCGTGTAGATTGAAAACAAAGGTATGTACATAACATGCAGTAATATGTAGTAATACATAGTTATAAAGAACAGATTGAGGTGTTGTCTGAGGTCCTAACTACAACGGAGGATTGTAGCTGGACAGTGCATGTGTCATTATGCCACAGAAGCAAATCAGTACTTTGTTACTCATAGCATTTGTTGAATATACAACAAACTGCGTGTGTGAGCTAACCGGCCACATCACACTGTACAGTTGTGCACCTGTTTACTACAAAGTGTTCAGCAGTTGTGCAAAAGCTAGAAAGATTTTATTCTTGTTTAACTCCTCTGCACAATGAATACAGGACATGCAATGTATATAGTGCAACCCTAATCAGTACAGCAGTTGTGGGGCTGCTGATTGTACTGTTGCTTTTGTTCTAATTATTTCCTTCTCTTGAATCCATGAATTGCTCTCTTGCTTGGATGAATCATTGCAGCTAAGAGAGAAACGCGTAGAGCAGATGGCAGTGCAATCTAGAGAATAGTGAGATCCAGCTACACAACACACACACGCACGCACACATGCACCTACCCACCCACCCACACACCCACACACCCACCCACACGCACGCACGCACACACACGCACGCACGCACACACACGAGCGCGCACGCGCGCGCACACACACACACACACACACACACTATGTTTGCCACACACACAGTGTCATGGTGTTTTCAGTGGATGTCCTATTGCATGTACAAAATACGTAAGCAGTTGTCAGCTGTATATAGGTACATGCTTCTACTTAGGACTGCATTAGTTCAGCCCACACTGCTACACGACTGAAAACAATGCCTCTCTGCAGCTTTGCTACCAGTTATGTTAAAATGCATATGGAGGTCTATGTATAGCTCAATAAACTAGCTTCATACAGTGCAATACATTACTGCATGTATTGTTTCCTTTGTGTCCCACCATACTGCAGCATTGTTGAGGCAAAGCCACAATATATTCAACCTGGTATTCACCGTAAGTTGTGTAACTGACTATAACCAGCACATAGCTGTGCCTATGACAACAACATCACTTGCACTAACAGTAGGCTACTGTTAGCATTCACTAGGCGCCTCTGCTGTTTCCTCTGTGCAGTATTACCAAGGAGCTGCAGCAGAGGCACACTCAGTCCACTGTACAGTGCTGACAGTGAATGGAGTTATCAACGTCGTGTATATCTCACACAGTGATAGCTATTGCACTCTAACGATATAGCTAGCTAGCTACACTTCGAGCCCTACTTATGGCATGCATTAAATTTTGTAACTTTGGAATCCACATTATGGCAAACTATCTTATATACGTAATTAAACGAATAGATGACTGTACTTATTAAATTGCATAGAAATTCGTATACATCACGTGTGAGTTTTCAAGTAAGAGCACTGAAACCATGTGCATGCATTTAAACGCCCTAAGCGGGGTATACCGGTGCTTTTGTGTATAGGTTATACGCCCCGTGCAGCAAAATGGAGGACGCAAAGCAGAAGAGCCACAGAAAGAGACAGGCTGGCCCTAAAGCAGATAAGAAGAAGCAGCGGAAGCAGTCCGTTGTTGGCGATGGCAAGTCCCAAAACGTCAAAGCCTTCACGTTCAAGTCCACCGTTCGGGCGGCTCGTTCAGCTAGGCGGACGTTGGACGTGCAAACCAAGAAGCACCACTTGCCCGTGGTGGACCGGACACCGTTGGAGCCGCCCCCCGTGGTGGTGGCCGTGGTTGGTCCACCCAAGGTTGGAAAGAGCACCCTCATCTCCAGCCTGGTAAAGAACTATTCCAGACAGACCCTCACTGATGTCAAGGGACCAGTAACAGTGGTGTCAGGTGGGAGGAGGAGAGGGGAGGCGCTTAGGGAGCTACATACATGCCTACTCTGTAGTGGTCGAGTCTGTAGTGAACAGTAGCAAGCAGCATACTAGCATTCTGTACAGTGTTACTGAAACTGAACATTATTACTATTATTGTGCCTTATTACTGTATAATGTCAATTACTAAGCCACACTCCTGTTGCTCTATAACTACCTGTACATATGTATATGCATTCATGTTGTCAGTGGCTGACATGTGACCTAGACACTGTGTGTTGCTGTATGCTGCTGTGCAGGGAAGAAGAGACGATTGAGTCTTATTGAGTGTGGGAATGACATCAACTCAATGATTGACATTGGCAAGATTGCAGACTTGGTAAGAGTTGTGGTGTGTGTGTGTGTGTGTGTGTGTGTGTGCACGCGCGCGCACATGCATGCATGTGTGGTATGCTGTGTTGGGTTAAGGTAGAGGCCTACCTAGAATCAGGAATATGGACCGCGAGCAGTGTTAGTGCAGTACCTTCGCATTCTCTTGAGCTATTGTAGATTGCTTGGTATCATTTTAGTGTGCAGAAAAAGCTCTTTCCAATGATGTACGTATAACAGTAGCACTTTTAGCACAGCTGGTGTAAATGAGATTACTGTGACTCAACTTGGACTGATTCATTACTGTAGCAGCCCTCCTGGAGTCAGTTTTGCAAGCAGCAGCTTCATTCCTCTTCAGTGTGTTCCCCAAGCATGTGTGTATGCAATCTCATTTACACCAGCTGTGCTAAAAGTGCTACTGTTATACATCATTGGAAAGAGCTTTTTCTGCACAATAAAATGATACCAAGCAATCTACAATAGCTCAAGAGAATGCGAAGATATTGCACTAACACTGCTCGCGGTCGATATTCCTGTTTCTAGGTAGGCCTCTACCTTAAGTTGCATTTTTGAACAGCCATATGGTCCATGATATGGATATACTTGTGTGTGTGTGCTAGTGGGTCAGTTAGTGCTCATATGCACACAGGTACGCATTCAGTATGTTGTTTAGTGACAACTTCTGGAACGTACCCTTCTTGATGTACAGTGTGCATTACTTTTGGCCTGTCCCCACTCCAGGTTCTCCTTCTAATTGATGCCAGTTTTGGTTTTGAAATGGAGACATTTGAGTTCCTGAACATCCTTCAAGCTCATGGCTTCCCCAAAGTGATGGGCATCCTCACACATCTCGACGTGTTCAAGAACCAAAAGACGCTGAAGAAGATCAAGAAGGCTCTGAAGCAGCGTTTCTGGACTGAAGTGCAGCAGGTAGACACATGCATGTAGTGCTGAGTGCTTTCTCAGCACCTACACTGTGTAGTGTGCACGTACCTACACACAGAGACATCTCCTTATAAAGGACAACCTAAATTGAGGGCACCTTTCTAACAGCGCCATTTGTCCATACTACGTAGAAAAGAGTGCTTAAACTGCACTGGAGTGTGGACACCTCTCTAATCAGGACACTTGGGGGGGCTGTCGCCAACTCTCCCATAGGTGTCTGAAATAGAGAGGTGTCACTGTATTCTACAGTCTCCCCTCCATCTCTTCCCGACGATTGAGCCTTATTGGCTTCAACAGCCACAGCACGTTACCACTGCTGGACATAACAGTGTGAGTGATGTATCCCTTGCACTCCTGGTCCAACACCCACTGAAGGCCAAGTCGAGCAGCCACCGAGTCCACCACCATACTCCCTATGCTGTGTCTCATTCTCTTCATGCATCTGGTAACTTCATGTCTCTGTCTGGGACGGATCTTGTGGGGGAAAAGTCCTTGTAGAAAAAGAAGAAGAAGAGAGAGTTAGTTGCATTTTGTGATATAGTGCAGATGTGAGACGGCTACTTACTGGTATCCCTTTCGGTTCCGTATTGCCCAATGAATGTGAAATTGATGCTGGCAGCAATATTTACAGTGATCAGATTAGAAGACCAGACCAGCTTTTAATATCATGCACAAGCGGACATGTACAAACAAGCTAGGGTTCTGCTGGTCCATTTATTTTAGCTGATTTTCTAATGGCCTTTTACTGTTCTCCTCAGACTTGCCCATTTGTCTTCAAGACTACAACTGGACCTACCAAAGACCTCATATTTGACTTTTGATAAGTTTGACTTTGTGAAGGATAGATTGCATGGCAAGGCAGTGGGTGAGAGCTCTCTGAAGAAGAACATCGATGAGTTGGTGAGTGTGTAGTGGCATGCGCACTCGCACACACACACACACACACACATGCATGCACACACACACACTCACACACACACACACACACACACACACACACACACACACACACACACACACACACACACACACACACACACATTGCACAAATTTACAAATTCACAGTATATTAAATTGTGCACATTCTGATATTTGATGCACATTCTGTTCCCCTCCCTGTTGGTGCAGCTGGTGAAAAAGACAGTGTTGACTGCTGATGTGGTAAAGAATGACACAGTTTCAGTGAGGCTGTCCAAGCACAAGCGACAGAGACTGAAGAAGGTGTGTGTGTGTGTGTGTGTGTGTGTGTGTGTGTGTGTGTGTGTGTGTGTGTGTGTGTGTGTGTGTGTGTGTGTGTGTGTGTGTGTTTGTGTGTGTGTGTTAGTTAGTTTAGAGGCATGGGTTTGCTGATATGTAATGAGTCACCTCATTCCCATCATTGCAGGCTGTTAAAGAACAAACAGCTGGAGATGCTTGGTTCAACTTGCCTGCCACTCAGATCACTCCAGAGCTGCGCAATGACTTGAAGGTGTTGCATATGAGAGGGGCTATAGACCCACAACGGCACTACAAGAAGGCAGACAACAAAGAACTGCCCAAGTACTTCCAGGTACGAAACAGGAGCTCTGTCTGTGAATTTTAGACTCTAGCTCGCTTTTCATTCCCACCCCTTGCTGCCCCGCCCACCTAGGTTGGTCGTGTTGTAGGTGGTCCTTTAGATTTCTACTCTGGAAGGATACCAAAGAAGCAGCGCCGAAACACCATTGTGGAGGAGCTTATGGCTGACATGAAATTCAGAAAGTGAGTCAGTTGTAGATAGCACCCCAGCATGCAGGTACTGTCCTCCTCCTCCCTGGGTATGGATGGCCCTCATGGTTTGGAGACTTTTCAATGCCAACCAGAGATGGTCCATGTGCATACCTTGTGAATTTACCTTCACACTTGATCTGCTCTGTGTGAATGAATAACACATATTCATAGAACATGTATTGGGGATGCAGTCACATGTTTCAGTATGTTACTGGCGATGATCCCCCCAGTGTGTTACACCACCTGTATGAATACCACTGTGTGGTTTACTGCACTCTGCTGGTCATAGTGTGCCATTTATAGTCTATGGGGTCATCTACTGCTTATCAACATGGACGTTCAGTTGGGTGTTGTCCATAGGGAGAGGTCCAGTGGAGTTTGTCTAGTTCTACTGAGTAATATGCCTCTTTGCAGGTTTCAGAAGAGAAAGTTTCAAGAGCTGCAGGCGAAATCCTCAAGAGGTACTAGGCGATACAGAAAAATGAAGAAAAGGGACCATTATAAAAACAAGTAATCACTCTAATCATTATTGTTATACTTCAGATCAGCTTTTATCTTGTTTTGGTGCACCATCATCTGTATAATTATGTTTGGATTGTACGTATGTTGTGTATTCTGCCGCTGATTACTATATGCTATGTTGGATCTTGATCGGACTGGGGCCCTGACTGCGGCGAGAACATGAGCTGGATGTGCAGAAAGATGTTCAAACTCTGAAAGGAATAGGAGACCTGCATCCCTTCTCTACTTGCTGCAGGAATCTCACCTCTCCCTGCTATATATAATTATAGCCAAGTGGTAAGGGAGACACAATGGTCATAATTTAATTTGCTTGCCTGATGTCACCGGCTATGTAAACAGTGAAAGCATTGCCATGGTTTCGCGGTGATGCAGGAATTTCCCAGATCATGTGCATTCCTTATAGGGGAGACGATTGCAACATGGCGCTACAAGATTCGGGCTTGGCGAGCACACCATCAAGCGATCATAACCGTTAGTTAGTTACACACGTGTCTAGAACGCCTGTTTTAGCAGAACAGACAATATAAAATTAATAATTAAAGCTTAGCCTAGTCAATCGCTTGCTAGCCAAGTAGGGAAGACACGTAAGTTTGACCTGTATGGAGTTTTAATTTCTTGTTTCTTGCTCCCGCCAGCCTTTGCTTCGAGCGGCAGTCAGAGGGAACATATGGAGGATGGCGATTCCTCGCCGTACCCTTCACAGGAATCCAGGAACGGCAGTGGGAATAGCTATGTGGTTGTGCCGCAGTCTTCGCCGCGGACGACCAGGCGCTCGCGGAGTGACTGTGCCACGGCAAGAAGTGACCTGCCGGCGCCCCCCCTACAGCCAGTTGAGGTTCCTGCGATGATACCAAGAAATGAGGCCAATTCTGCACCGATTGGTAGTGCAGAGCCAGAAAGCCAACTTCCTTGCACCACCCCTAATGGTGCGACTACTTTGCAGTACGTACAGTTTAATGTCGGGGAGGTTCGAAACTCTCCTATCACTATCGCTGGCAAGGTGGTTGGCAGCGACGTCAATCAGGGTACGCAGGGCCTTGTACCGACCGATGGCCAAGTAGCGGAGTTCAGCATTGAATTTGGGAAAGTCACACACGCGATCATCGAAAAGGTGAAAGAAGAGAAAACGGAAAAGCTTCTACTGAGCATTGCCGCTGAGATGACTGGCCCTGATCCTGATGATTCGATCTTCCCTGGTGCAGCAGAAGCCAATACAATTGAGGATTTCTTTCAGCTAGGAAGGAAGAAAAAGTGGTGGCACTGGCTTGATTTTGAAAGGCTAATTCTTATTTTAGAAAAGACCAAGTGCCGGCGTGCTGTGGAAATAGTCCAGCAGTACATGAAGATGCTGTCTGATCATGTGACTGATAGACTGTCGGTGCTAGATAAAACCCACCCCCGTGATGAAGGGCACTGGATGGAGATGAAATGCCAGTGTGATCTTGCCAACCTTACGCTGAAAGCCATCAAGAAGCACAAACAGTTCCTAGTTAATCGTCTCGGGGTACCTCCCCTGGGCTTCACATTTTTTGAGGCCTACGAGGGATGCATGGTGACAGTGTGGAGGATTCACTCTGAGGTGCAGGCTGTGGAGGTCAGGAATAAGCTCATGTCAATAGAAGGATGCTGCAAGTTTGAAGAGCCTGACAGAGAAATAGTCAAGGCCACCCTTTTCACTCCATTCCCTGGTGAGATGTTGCAGTACAGTCGGTCATCACTGTGCATGCAACACTGTGAAATGTAGCAAAGGCAATGTCGATGACACATGACCAGAAGCTGTATGTCTGCGGTGGACTACTGAAATTGTGGTATTTGGCAGATTTTGCTATGACTTTTGGGCAAGCCTATGCCATATAATGATAAATTGCTATATGTTAACAATTTAATGGGTGGAAATATTTCATGGCGAATTGTTCTCAAACCGCCAATCCACCAAAATGTAGTCCCCACCTAAATCTGATATATACATCTGCTTGTATAATAATTATGCAGATTTGTTTGCTGACGTTAAGCAAGGCACCCTGGACGTAGACTCACTCACAGAGGCACATTTGTGTGCAGTGAATGACTCTTTGCACACTCTTCTCTCACTGGCTGTGAAGTGTAACAGGCCCGGAATTGTGAAGAAGCTGCTTGAGAAAGGCCTCTCTCAGAAAGTCAAAGACTTCAAGGCTACTGAGGTATAGTGCTTTTGTAGATCATGATGGTGTTTCTTTCTGATATTGCTTTAGCTATTCTCTGGTTCATCTGTTTGTTCTATTAGCTCAACACATCCATATCTGTTTCACTGCATGTTGGTTTAAGCATCCTTCCAAACATTACGAGTATTATAAAAACTGCTATTTTTACATTTAATTTACTGCAGTATGCAATAAACTTACTTCTCTCCCTTTCAGATGAAGCAGACAGCTATTAACATTGCTGCTCACAAAGACTTCTGTGGTTGCCTGAAAGCTCTTGTCCTGTAAGTTTGTTTTGTGTTGGTCCACAATTCTTTCTTACATCGCCCAAACCACCATTGGCAGAGAAGAATGGAGGTGTACTGGGGTGATGTCAGACTATGCAGGACTTTGCATAGGGCTTGTACAAGTGTTTATATAGAGTGCTCTATATGCAAACCATATGACGCAAAAGATTTTATTGAGGGCCATAATTTTAACAGATGGATCTTTGATTGCAAGAGTTCCCTCACTTTCTAAATTAGTCAAAGGTACCCTCAAATATTCCTATATGAAGTGTAGCAATTCAGTCTTCCTCTCATACCAATACTAGTTTGCACGGCACACATTAAGGTGAATGACAATAATCTACTATCCGCCTAGCCACTCGTGCCATTACTAACACAACCTCAAATTAAGCAAGAAACAGCAGTAACTACCATAAATCTTCTAAAAATTTGAAAATCTGATTTTTGCAATCTCTCCTCAGTCTTGACTTGAAATACCATGTATCCTCTAATTTTTTGTCCTTCCAATTTTTCGTCATCTGTATGAAAAGTGTGGTTTTCTTCTAATTCTCTGACAAAATTCGCCGTATTCTAATTCCACGTCATTCTTCCAATTCACCATCATTATAATAGTATTCTATTGTGACGTCACCTTCTTTGTCCTTTGTTTGAAGCTTTAATCGCCTTCTTTGTCCCCTGTTCAATTCATAGCTTAAGCCGTTCACGATGGACAAAGAGTTGCGCCGTTATGGGTTGCGTTCGCCTCGTCTACCTGATAGCCCTCCTGCTGTCCATACAGGTACCTTACTGCGGCATAACTCACTGATGTGCCTTTCAAAAGTGACTTCGCCAACACTATTAGAGGGTACCATGTCACGTTCAGCTAGCTGACCAATTTACGTACTTCTAAATGACGTTGCTTTTGAGAATCTTTAGAAGATATACGGTATTCAAAAATTTGAATTCTTGGGCGACTCTAAAATTTGTGTAGAACTCTAATTTTCAGCAATGGTTACCAGGGTACTGCATAATACACCTTTGAAATGGCGTCTAACAATGGTAAATGCACCTAATAAAGCAGTGTTGTCTTCAGAGATGTCCACTGCATTGCAATTAGCTAGCTAGCTACTGGCTACGAGTAGTGTAGGTGACAACTACAGTGCTCCTGTCCTAATTGTTGTTTTTCTTGGCAATCCATATGAAATCCTCTGCCATACTGGGGCTCCAAACTGCCTTGTAAACATGATTCACGCACATAACGCACAACATCATGTCAAGGAAAGAGCCAGTAGCGGCCATTTTTTGCTTATGGAGCTTTCCAGAAAATGGCGACAGAGCGTGCCTTGAATTTTGCAAGAGGTTCTAATTTTCACAAGACACGAATGAAAATGAACATATTTCCTTCTAAACTTTAAAATTCAGAATTGAAAAGTCTAAAAATTCCCATTTTTAGAAGATTTAGGTTAGCTAGCTAGCTAAACCCAGAAAATGAACCATGCCTACATACTGGAACAGAATTAATTAAAGTAAAGTATATAGCCCATCAAGCAGCAGAGTACGGATCTGATCCATTATGTGCCAATTATCTACAACAAAACACTGTACTCTTATGTATTTGTGCAAAATGTTAATGAATGAAGTGTTGGAATGCCATTCTGCCGACTGTATGCTCATCAAACATTTGACACTATTTGTGGCATAATCCCCTCTTCCAATACCATTGTAGGCATGGCTGCCACCCTGCTGTTCCAGATGTGGCCGAGAAGGTGGCCTTGCAGTATGCCTGTTCTAATGACTGTGTCTCCTGTGTGGCACAAATCTGTGAAGCTCCAGGCACTGCTGCCCTCACCGTAAGTACTCCCAGGAAGCTTACCACAAACTTGAAAGGGTGTACTCATCTGTGCAATGCATGATTAACTGAGTTACTAGCCTCTCTCAGAGATGGCAGCAATGGGTCATATGGGTAATATCAATACTTGATTGCACATGTTATACATGAACCTGAGCAGAATGCGTGTACGTAGTTTTTTGGTTATTGCATACAAATGGAACATTGTGTACAAGGAAGATCATGCAGATGAGTGCATGCCCAAAGTTGTACGAAGAAGATGTGAGTACAGGAATTTTAGGATATACTTTAACAAAACATTAGCATTGTACAGATGCAAACTTCTTTTACTGTCAATTCTTTAACTGTTACAGAGAAATGTGTAAACATGATACCCCTGTAAATATGCCTGCACATCAAGTGTGACTGCAGGCATGTGTCCTGGACATAGTGTGTTGTGACGTTCCACCTTTACCAATGCTGTTCACAGGGTTTGGATTGGGCGAGAGGTTTTCTTGCCAAGCCATGTTATTCAGAAGCAGTAACACAGGAGATCAGCAAGGCACAAGCAAGGTGCGTGCGCTAGTGGTGTAGGCATTACTGTAGGCTCTCAATTTGACCTTAATTCTAGCCTTCACCTCATGCCCCAGTGCCTAGGCTATACTAGGGCATACATTCAAAATGCAAACAGCCTCACTGGGAAGCTGCAAAACGTAGAGTATGCCTGAGAAACATGAGGAAGAAGGCGAAGTAAAGTGCATTGTGAGAAGTAGACAAGTTGCTAGATAGCTGATGGAAAGATGTTATCACCATGCGTGCTACTTCTTGTGGAGCCTATGTTGTAGTGCTCTGCACAAGCGTAACGGATATACATACGCGAGCATAGAATTTCATTGTGCAAGCTGCGGATATACATACATACATACATACGGGGGGCGACAATGCATCATGATTACTTGCCTTGCCCTTCGGCTCGGCAATAAGAGATAATCTCTATAGTATATTTTTGTCAGCAGGATAATGTGTGGATGCACTAAATAGAATTGGTACAGCACAGACTAGTGTATAACTCGCATATATTCTTATAGACGGCAACGTGAGGTGGTCACTCCTGCCCTGTTTGAAGCTGCCAGGACTGGAGAGCTTTCGCTTGTTACAGACGTTTTGGAGGAAGGAGATGACATAAATGTGAAGGTGAGCAGTGTACATATATGCATATATAATAGCTTAACTATTTCTGTGCACCTTTTATGTACAACATCACTGACCCATGTAACGCATTGTGGTATACATAATTATGTGTACATATGTATGTGTGTGTATGCATACTATACATATGTGTGTGTATGCATACTGTACATGTGTGTTTGTCCGTGTACTGCATAGTTACAGTATAAACTGTATTATATGTGTGTGTATATTTGTGCAGATGAGTGCATGCATGCATACCGTGTGACAGTGTGTGTGCTTGCATGACATGTGTGTATACACAGTAAGAGTTGTCTTGTTGCATGTATGATACAGTCCAAATGTGGAGAATGGCCTCTGTATGTTGCTGCTAAGCATGGCCACCTCGATCTGATGAAGGAATTGGAAGAGGTATGTAAGCTGGTAGTCTCAGTCTCTTGTCAAATCAGACTCAAGGTAGCAATTGTCAGTTTGTCATCTGTACATCTTCTTGTGTACGTACCTCTAGTATGATAGCAGTATCCAAGTGGTCGGCCTCACCAATGATGGTAATACCATTCTTCACGCTGCTGTCCTAAGTCATTCAAATGAAGTGGTGGAGTACGCCTTGCAGCGCATGGTTGAAGAGCAGGAGAGCAGCCTGCTTGGATCTGATGTGAATGCTAGAAATAATGAAGGAGAGTCTGCACTGGAGTTGGCAACTAAGTCAGGTACATTGTTGCTGCATGTGCATGATTAACAAAACTGTTATCTAGTGACCAAGGGTATTACTTGTCAGGCTTTTACTGTGTAAGAATATCATTAGAAATATCTTCTCTCGCTGCTACGTACATACGTACGTATGTATGTTCATATTGTTTTGCCTGCATTGAATTTAACGGTTAATTAATGGCAGAGGTCAGATCTCGCTTAAATGCCAGGGCCATTGCAGGCATTCCTTAATAGGGGCTGGGCCTCAAAATTAGAGCCAAGTTTCAAAGTTAGGAGATGGCCAAGTTTGATAAGACAATTAACATAATGGATCTCTTTGACAACTATTGTATGGCCTTGAGGTCCAATGTGATTGCCATGTGCATGACCTGACATGGACTGCCTGCTGCAGTAGTGTATAAAAACATATTCTACAAAAATTACTAAAGATGTAGGGCTGGCATAAAAAGTACAGAAACAATTTGCAAGGAAAGGCTACTACACAGTGGAGCGTTCACCATTGTCCCTACATTGAAGAGTGCTGCACTATGCACTATGCTTTTGCATGTAGGGACAGTGGTGAATGCTCCACTGTGTAGTAACCTTTCCTTGTTCCTTTACTTTTTATGCAAGCCCTACATCTTTAGTAGTTTTTGTAGAAAATTTTTATTTTTTCTTGCTTCTGCACTTTTTATGGAGCGTAAGCTCAGATATGATACATTGCCACAACCACAGGACAACAATGCAGGTATATGGTCCTCATGTTTTTATTCTGGAGCAGAGCCGAAGTGGCAGCTAGGACCTAGGCTCCGCACTAACTCAGAAACGTCCACCGGAAGCTCACATTAAATATAATGGCGTCCCACTGGCACAACCACTGTGGATGTCCTTGTAAACGGCGCGCTGGCTGACGGCAGCCGAAGCTTGTCCCGTATGCACTTGCAAACACTCATATGACCACGTTGTGGGGCTATTGGTCCAAAACTTAAAAGAGGAGTGACCAACCGTGCATGGCACATATAATTACGTCATTGTAAAATGGAGTCCTGTGCCTAGCCAATGTCTTACGAAGGCTGGGAAATCTCCATTTGTGGACTGGCTCGCGGAGCCATCTAACCTACAAAAGGCACTTACCTGCCGAAAGCATCATAGAACTAAGGGTAATTTATCATCCTACTCTTTATTGTTCGGGAGCTACAGCAGACGAAGAAGAAGAAGACGACAAAACATGGAAAAAGGCATCAACGCTTTGTACTCAACGGCACGCCGGCGCATGGAAGTAAGGTTAGCTATATAAACTGTACAGCCTCCCTTCCTCGCTGGCAGTTGGTTTCTTTTGCCGCTTCTTGCTTCTGTTCAGGAGTAGCGCTACTTTTGTTTATATTACAGCATACAAACAACCACTGCCATCCCTACATAGACAGCACTACCGTGCATGCTGTCTGATAATTGTATGATGTCTACTTCAAGATTAAGGCTGGGGGTGTGGATAAAGAAGAGTGAAGAATTGGCTGTGAGCTTCTGGTCAGAGCGGCAGCTCCTAGCTCAATGGATGTGAGCAGCTTCCCAGTATCTCAACTGCTCACATTTTTATCTCATATAACCTTCTGCGCTCAGGCGTCCTCTTATTGGGCTTGCCCATTTGACACTTGCACAAATGTCAATCTTGATTAATTGTTGAAAATTACTTGGTATTGGTGTGTAGTTAAGCACATCCACAGATTTTGTTTGCTTCAACTGAATAGATTCTCACAACGTTAACTTGACTGAAGACCAT
This sequence comes from Ianthella basta, assembly GCA_964019415.1. Classification (NCBI taxonomy): domain Eukaryota; kingdom Metazoa; phylum Porifera; class Demospongiae; order Verongiida; family Ianthellidae; genus Ianthella; species Ianthella basta. The sequence continues at coordinate 6,569,829 of OZ025879.1, forward strand.
GCACATCCGTATCCCTCATGGCTTATTCTGTGCAGGTAGCCAAGAAATGCTAGAGCATCTGCTAAGCAATGGTGCTCATCCTTCTGTCCCATCCTCCTGTGGGGAGCTCCTCACGTTCACCGGAGACCTAGATGTCCAGGATGTACTGGACCAGCACCGAAAGGCTCACTGGCTCAAGTCAGTGATGTTGAATAGAATTGTGTGCATTTTAAATTGTCTTAACAGTACAAGCGCCAGTGTTACTACGCGTATCTGTAGTCTGTACAGTACACCAAACTAATGCAATATCTTTCTCATATTCAGACTTTTCACTGCAATGGGTGGGAAGAGATCACCACTAAAGCAGTTTCTAAGAGTTTGGCAGGTATTCATAGCAAATGCATGCATTGTACTATGCATATTACGGCATGCGCAAATTGAAAGGTACTTACTGCAGATGTTAATGCTAAGTTGCTAACCCATCCTTCAGGATCCCTATGACCACAACTTAAGAAGCCCATATGGAGACAACATGCTTATGATGGCTGCTAGAGTAGGGAAAAGTGATGTTGTAAAGTTTCTCTTGGATTCCCTTAAACGCATCACAGAAGACAGAGTTCTAACAAAGTTCCATAGTGCCCTGCCTCAAGGAGATGCTTTCCCTGGTAGCCTGTTCCAAGAATACATGGACGGTAACACGAGATTACAATTAGCATTTGTCCAAGGCAACTGAACCTGCTATACTACTGTATGTCTTTCTCCCACACAGCCAAGGCCAAGCCTGGTGCTAAGTACAGCTCTCCAGTGCTGAGCAAGTATCTCCTCATGGTGAACCAATTTGATGGCTACACAGCAGCTCACTGTGCAGCTACTAGTGGCAGGTATGTGTGATGATAGCTTCATACCCCAGGGTACACATGTTGGCAATAATTCAGCAGTGGTGGAAAGGATGGGCACGGTACCAACTGCTGCGTGGACCACAGTTTGTACTGTGGCAAAACCTGATAGTCTAAGAGTGTTGAATTTCTGTTCTGCTCCAGGGTGAAGACCCTTACCTACATTTTGGAGTGCAATCCCACGTGTGTTGGCATTCAAGACAAACAAGGCAACACTCCGCTGCACATTGCAGCAATTGGAAATCATACCTCATGCATCAAGAAGCTAATGGTATGCCATAAGTATTGCTTTCACTGATTTCACAGTCCTGTGTATGCATATAAGTTTTGTTTCAATCTCTGTACTGCGTCGTGGCATCTGTGTGTTCAAGTGCTGAATGTGTACTCTAGTACGTTGCTCCTATACAGGAATTTGCTTCACCTGCCGATGTGAGTACTCCCAACAAGAAAGGACAGTTTGCCGATGAGTTAATGATCCAAGGAGTACACTTTTGGACACTTCGTGGCAAGGTATGCACATGACATTAGCCATGGTAACAGTTTGCAATTAACAGCTAATTGGCACCTTCCACAATAAGATTAGAGTCTTGTTTGTGCTCATCTGCATGAAAATTTTAGATGCAATTTTTGCTGACATGTAGCATAGGTACAGAGTATATATGTGTATGTATAAGTGGAGAGGTGTGCATGTGTGCGTGTGAGTACCTGTGTGTGTGTGTGTGTGTGTGTGTGTGTGTGTGTGTGTGTGTGTGTGTGTGTGTGTGTGTGTGTGTGTGTGTGTGTGTGTGTGTGTATGTGTGTGTGTGTCACATGTGTGTATGTGAATGCTCAATGCTTCTCACAACACCCAACCATGCTTATGCCGTATATTCCTGGTTGCTTATTAACGAAAGTATACGCCTTCCTCTCTTCCTCTCAGCTACAAGCACAAAGAAGAAAGTACTCCAAGATTTCATCTGTGTAAGTTTCAGTGTGCTGTCTGCATACATAGGGATAATGATAGTTGTTTGTATGCTGTGGGAAAAGTGGTGCTGTTCCTGTATAGGACTGAAATTAAGCAAAACGGCTACCCATGAGGAAATATGGACTGTGTATCATTAGAAATGTCCTTTGAAGACATAAGCCGGCACAGTCCTTTCCATGTAATGCTGAGCGAGAGTGAGTGTAGATATGCCAAGGTAGGCCATTTTCAACAATCCCTACATCTGTCAACATTCAGTTTGTTTTACGCAAATACTGCCAGATGTACGTACAGTAGGGATTGTTGAAAGTGAGTTAGGAATTTCTTTCAATACATAAGTGACACTGCTCCATCTACCCTACATCTGAGCTGTATCTACCAGAACACAGAGTATGTATGTTTGGGGGACTCAGCTCCATCTTTACATCTAGTGATTAAATTGTATTTGTTACGCATCAACAGTTCTTGCAGTGGTGGCCACAGGGCAGAGGAAGGCACTTCAAGTGATGACAGTAAGTTTATTTATATTCTCCAATTGTATGTTTCTGAGCTATTTTTGTTGTTTCTGTGCCATTCTTCAGTGGCCATTGACCAAGGAAACAGGTGTGATCAGCCTGCCTCTGGTACCTACTTTGGGCATTGCCATTCTGAACCCTTGGTATTCTATGCCTGACTTCACTAATTGTGCATTAGTCTGATAGACCACTGTAATCGATTGATCATGGACTGTAACAATGTGACAAGTATATTTCAAACGGTGTAGTGTCCATGACAGTGTATGTTAGTTACTTGTTCATCATCATACCTTCTTCACCAAAAGTGGAGCTTTCCTTCTGCCCCGGTTAGTAACCTAGTTAGCTGTGAAGAAATGCTCGACCAAGTCACTCTGTGTAATCCGTCCACTTTTCAATATAATGTAGTTATTAAGTAAGCACGCTGTGCAGCAAGACCCTCCTGTGACAAACACAGCTGACAGGTGCCTTATCCTGTCTTGTCTTGCTCAAGTCGATCTATCTTGTCTAGTCTAAATGGTCATGCTCTGTTCAGGTCCTCTCAATCGATTGTAGTTACTGGGGCCTAAGTCCAAGTGGGCAGCTATTGCTAGCCTGCAGGGTGATAATAAGAACATGTAAGAGGTCGCTGTGGTCAATATTTACTTCAGATCCCTATCATTATATGTACGTCATGCATTTTGGTACAAGTTTTTCATCAAGAGCTGCAAGCAGTACGTACTATATATAGTGCATGCATAATGGACTGTGCATGATGAATGGTGCAAACAGATGAAATGCCTACAATGCTCTCTGTAATTATAGAACTCTTTAATAGCAATAGGCCTGCATGCGTATAGCTAAAAATAGCTGTGCAGTGGATATATATAATATAGATATTGTATCTGAATAAGCTCTCAGACTTACTGGTGTATAATATATGCATGTTGTGCACGTGCCACAGTTGGTGCATGAATGTGTAACTATGCACGGAAACACTAGAGCTGCCAAACATGGTAATCGAGATCTACCAGCAGAACCTCTTCGATGAATAGTTATATATCTTTTAATATAATTATAGCTAACTTGCAGCTGTCATGCTAAAGAAAATTTAATGACATTGTAGCTATATAGCTCCAGTTCCATTTAGTATACAGAATGGATTTCAATTCGAAGTATATAGCCACATGGCCAGTTGCAGCTATATAGAAAAGAGCTGATTCATTATTAATAGCTACAGAACTTGCAGCTTAATTTCATGTAGCGTCTAGCATCTAGTCTAGTTGTAAGCTGCAAGGACGTTTTCTGACGTCACGATACAGAAAGATTTAGATAATGGGCCATTAGCAATTAAATATTAATTGCATGAACGAACAGTCCTTTGACCGAAAAAATATTTTTATGGAATGGCTGCTGCCACCGAAATATCGGTAGGTTGGGGTTAGGGTTAGGGTTAGGGTTAAGGTTAGGGTTAATCACACAGTCCGGTGGTTGGAGTAGCCCTATGGCTTTTAAAGACACCGCCCAATGGCAGGAACAATTATGTGACACCAGTATTACTGTAACCACCGCATTTTCGGTGGCAGTAGCAGCGACCATATTTCTATGACGGCAAAACGGACGGGGCTATACGCAACCGCGTAGCCATGCATGGTCATGGAATTCCTCCTGCTTTACGTGTAAGCTAGGGCGTACGCATGGGCCGAGGATCCTGCTAATTCGAATTTATACGGTATTAATAGTTTGGAGAACACAATGACTTCCAAATCTAGCGCCAAAACAGATTCTCAGGAAGGTATGGGACACAGGCAGCTGCATTCTGCATAATATCTTTGTTGTCACGACTAACTAGCGATGTACGGTCGGGTATAATTTTCGGACCAAAACGGACCGACAGGACCGGACCAATACATTAGATAGGGGCCGTGCGGTCGATCAGCTACTCGCACTTTCGCCCTTTGTATCGACTTGTCTGCACTAGATTGGCTTTCTCTGTACTTGGTACGACTCTCCAGACGGGACCAGTAAGTTAGAGCACCATTCGACTAACTGATACTTAACTATTTTATGTATAAACATCCTGTCGCAAGCCGAACAGCGCTCTAATTTACTGGAGAGTCTTACCAAGCGCACAGAAAACCAATGGAGAGCAAGACAAGTCAATACAAAGGGCAAACGTGTGAGTGGCAGCGTTTTGATCGACCGCACAGGCCCCTATTTAATGTATTGGTCCGGTCCGGTGTCACAGTTTATTTTACCCCCCGTATAAAGTATCCCCCCGGGTAACCGAAGGTTGGTTAAACGACACAGAAATGCTGATAGAAGCTAGTAAAATGCACCCTGCTGCAGGATGAGACTTACCGCTACCAGAAGAGACTGTTAGGTGATGATATCTGCAAACCCTGCACTTCCTTCGCAGTCCTTGCAGAAGACCACATCGATCGTGTAGTCCTCTGAGTTCTCGAAGAATGTCAAGAGGGCACTACTACAACGAGCAGAAGTTTTTGAGTAGCAGTACGGCGTGCAGATTCGCAAACTGGTGGACATCGATGTGCAGGTACATCGACGCTACAGCCTGAGCATGTGAGGAGCATGAAACGGTCTGAATCTTAGCTACTGCTTGTCAAAGCAGGGTTGATGGCTTCCAGAACAACCCCTCGAGGTGAAACACACCAAAAAGAGTTAAGGAATACTCAGAAATTCGAAGTCGGGGGATAAAGTATCCTAGTTTATTTTACCCGGGGGGATACAAAACTGGGGGGATGGAATAAACCGTGACACCGGTCGGTCCGTTCTGGTCCGAAAATTATACACGGCCCGATGTACTAAGAATGAATAATTTCATCTCACTCAGATGATCTGTCACTCTGTTACTCCAGGATACTCATGGTTGCATATAAGAGGAGGTATGACATTAATTCAAATGATGGTATCCCACCACTCTGGTATATCTTATTGCAGAAGGCAACAAAGGATTGTTGCTCCAGCTTTATTTGAAGCTGCCACATCAGGGAACTTTGCACATGCTGCTGAGGTTCTGGAGGAAGGAGATGACCTAGATGTTAAGGTGATCTGTTTAATTGGTACACAGTTGTACTTGTTCATTTGGTATAGGCTCATTGCTGCGTAAAAGGCTACTGAAGGTAGTTTTTATCACTCGAAACTACCTTCATTAGTTGTTAATCATTGTACATTTGTCATGTTATTGTACCTGTTTGCAATGTGTTCCTGGTGTACTCTTTGTGTAGGATGAGAATGGAGCAGGGCCTGCATATGTGGCCGCTTGCCACAGCCATCTGGAATTCCTGAAGGAGTGGGAAATGGCGAGTCCTTTCAGGATCCATGCAAATCATCCAGATTGCATGCAAGCTAAAATAATTGTTATTCAAAATGAGGATAGTATGTGTCCAACAGATGTATCATAAACCAAAGGCCCAGGGTTTGATTATTATTGTTCCCAGTACCTGTACCTTTCTTTTGCTACTTCGAAGGTTTACGGACAGTAATGGCCTATAGATTGTGTCTTAGACTCATGCAGCCACCACTGGTCTTCAGCACACCCACTGGACCCCTAGCTGTGATTCTGTCTGGTCATAATCACTTCTCACCACCCATGTACAGTTCACAGCAACCCACAACTATGTATCATAAAATTTACTATTTGTGTGTGAGTGAGAAAAGGGTTGAGGCCAGAGGTGCTAACAAGACAATTTGTTTTGTGATTCAGCCATGATATGTACACAATAAATTCAGTGGTGTTTCCAATGGACCATGCGCTGTTTTACAGTGTGTGCCGCTTGAAACACCACTAGATGCTGAGGGATTATGAATAACCACCTGCATGAGAAGTAACCTCACTCCAACTGTGCAATGAATATGATTGGCTTGAACTGACAAATGCTTACGTCAGTTGTTATACGTAGCTTTTTACCAGATTATCGTTGTGTTGGATTCATTCTGTAGCATGTTAACAAAGTTGTATGCTTCACCAAAGACAGAAGCACCATTTTGCATGGAGCTGTTTTGAGTGGTGCAACGAATGTGGTGGAGTACGTCTTACAATGCATGGCTGATGAGAAAGCACGAGATACTAGTGCAAGAGGACCACCAGGATCAGCCCCCTGGGACGTGAATGCTAGAAATCACAAAGGAGAATCTGCACTGGAGCTAGCAGCTGTGAAAGGTACATATATATGCACCGTTAAAAATTCTGTGTGATGATCACACTCATTAGTGCTCACACCAAGGGTGTGATCGATCACACTGTTTGTTCAGCATGATGGTCACACCGAATCCGCCATTATTGCTATTGCAAAACCATGTGCTGCCATTTTCTTGTACAAATGTATACCTACAGAAACGTGAAGAGATTCATGGACTAAATCTAAGCATACTAGGATTGCACACATTCACTCTAACACATGATGTGTACATTCATGTACAGCATACATACTTATGTCACAATAATGCTTGATTGATATGCATGCATATACAAGTGCACACACACTCCTGCATCTGTGCAGTTGTACACACACACACACACACACACACACACACACACACACACACACACACACACACACACACACACACACACACACACACACACACACACACACACACACACACACACACACACACACCGCACACACACACACCTTTGACTTTTGACCTTTGAGCCTCCCATGGGATGAAGTCCCATGATAGAGGAATCCTGACATTGGGACTAATGGCGGGTATTGACACCATCACAGAAGCACTGGTGACTGGTGAGGTCACCTTGTCTGCAAAAGTTACATCCACAGACACAAGTGATGTCCTGCGTATGACTTCGGTGATGGCTAATGTTAACTGTTGGCTGACTTGAAGCAAGCATTCCTTGTACAGCACACTCACTCCTGCATCTGTGCAGTTGTACACACACACACACACACACACACACGCACACACTTCTTCTTGTCTCCTTGCCCTTAAGAGGGCGTAGGGCAGGGCCCAGGCTGAAGCCTGGGACCCTGTTTCCCAAGCCAAGTCAGTCGAATAAGGGTGAGCTGGCTAGACTCACGCCAACGTCCCTAGGGTTGAGTGGCTGCTGGGTGCCATAGCCATCAAAATGGCTGTCAAGGGTCACCCAGTCGACAAGACACTGCAGCCGCCAGTGGCCGTAATGGTCGTTCTGTCTCACAGCCAGCCCAAAGGACCTCCAAGAGGTGTGGTGGCAGGATGGTGTTGTAGGGCCGTTACGAGCTTCGCCAAGCTGCGATGGTCTCAGGAATGGATGTCACGACGAAAGTGGCATTCGCCATCGAAGTAGAGTTGCAACATTGGCGCCAGAGGTGTCTTGTGTGCAGACAACTGCATTCTTCGGCAGAAAACCTGCCACCTCTGCATGAAATGCCCGTCATTGCTGTCCCCTCAAACGACCTCGTGGCCCCTACACCGTCATCACACACACACACACATACACACACACACAGACACACACACATGCACACACACGCACATTTAAACCAACTGGATCCATGAGTTCTTGCAACAAATGATGTTCACAGCAAGGTTTACAAATGCATCAACACTTTCACCCTAAGGTCCCACCCCCGGCACCATTTCAAACTTTTGACAGATGATTTGGGACCACAAACCAACTGTGATGGTCATGCTAATAAAAGTTCACGCGAATGGAAAGTTGCAGCTAGTATACACACAGCAAAACGTTTCCTGCATTCTATACAGTCCCCCATTGTTGTTCACATGAATGCAGTGTATACCAGGTATGCTACAAACCGGTAATACACAAGTAAAGTTGTACGTAGGTGGTTTCCTGGTCAAAGCTGAAATGGCATAGGTTGCTGTATATAGATTAGGCCGTGTTTCCTAAACTGTGAACTGAATGCACATTTGAGTGCTTCCTAGTTGAAGGTGGCATTTACACTAGAACGATTTTGGAAACCTCCGTTTTCGAATCGTTCTTGTACTGCATCGTTTATGTGTGTCTATACACATCGTTTTCGTACGTTGAAAACGAGTAACCTCAGAAATAATATGATAATTACGAGCACATGCCCTCATGTGACTGTAGACTATGGGAAACCACGTGTAGTTTGGCAAGAGCGCTGTTGTTTTCAGCCACATGATTGTTTTTGCTGTTAACATGAAGAAATTGTGGCACCGGTTTTGCAAGTATCCACCTTCAACAGCGGATTTGGAAGTGATCGTTTTTCTTTAGCATTCTCATCATTTGTGTGTAAATGGTAAGTCAAAGCAGTGTTGATTTCCATCGTTTTTGGCCAAAATGTTCCAGTGTAAGTGCCGCCGAATAAATAAAGTTTAAGAGTGACTGTCACACCATGTATCATGGTGTGACAGTCACACTAGAACCTGGTGTCCCTGTAATCATCAGTTCACAACAATTAGTAGTGTGTCACTCCAAGTTTCTAACAGTATATACATAAGCCTGAGTACTTGAGCTCACTATGGGCAGTTTTGAGAACGTTCTAGTATTAGTGTCCTCTATTGTTTTCCTCGAAGGTCACAATGACGTGATTGACCTTATGGTCAGTCATGGTGCCAGCCCATGTGTCCCCTCCTCCAGTGGCTGTCTTGTGTCCTCTCAGTTTGAAGGCGTGGAACACAATCTGGATGTCATCCGGAAAGGGCATGTGCTGAAGTAAGTACATCCTTGACTCTTTTCATTAGAGCCTCAGACACTCTGTGGCCCACGATTGTGTAGTATAATATATATGCGGAAATATGGCATTAATGGTTTGTCCTGTATAAATTAATTGTTCTGTTTCACGGAATGATTTGACCATGCACTCAAATTCTCATGGGACTAAACTTTCGAGGATGGCTATCAATCCATGAAATCCACAAAAATTTACTGCTATGAGTATTCAGGTCCATACAGTTTTTGCTGCCATATGGAATGCAGATTGTTCTGTTTATTGCAGATTGAAAACCGCAATCAAGAAGAAGCACACACTGGCAGAGTTTTGCAAATCTTGGCAGGTTTGTGGCAATCATTTTGCTTAACATGTGGATGTGTTTATCTAATTATGTGTTGTAGTCAAAGCAACAATTCGAAAGACACCTCAAGCCCATGTGTAGCCGAGCTACTGTACAATGCCATATCATGTAGCCTCAAGACACTTGATCAGTATGCAGTGTGTACACTGTAGCTACATGTATATAACTCCACATTAAATTCTCATGAATTAGTTACACAGAATCTCACCTACTTTAGAAATGGTTTTTCTTAAGTCATGTTAGTTTTTATACCAGTTGATGAAGATCTACAGATCAAAATGTCCTGGACATAGATTGATTGTTTGTGATCTCCAGTGGCTGCGATATTGCTCAAAAACTGCCTTCAGTCCTCTACACATGCCACCAACCAGTTATTTGTTGATCTACTTGAAACACTTTGTAATTTCAGCTACTACTGCTACGTACATTAGCTGCATGGTGCATAACTTGGCATTGTGCGTAAGCTCACAACCAAGAGCAGGGCACTACTGCTAGTATATTTAAGTGGCTAACCTTAGTCTATCATCGACAACTGCTATATAGCAGGCACTGTATAATTATTATATCTTTTGCTTAAATTAAGTAGCAATTGATTCCTTATACACAAAGTCATCTACGCATTTAACAATGCATTGTTCCCTAGGACCCCTATGACCACAATCTGACAACCTCTAGTGGATACAACATGCTTATGGTAGCAGCTGAGTACGGCAGACACGATGTTCTACAGTATCTCTTAGACTCCTTGAATCAGATTCCTGGCGGTAGCAGCCAGGTCCTGACAAAGCTGCAGACACTGACTGTTGAAGGATATAGTCAAGCAAGTGCATTGCAGCCAAGTAGTGAAGATGTGGGATACACTGTAGGAGTGGATTCTGCAAGTATGTGAAGAGGCATCACTGTCTGTAATATTTCATGGCCATGTATGTATTATACCAATCCAGAGTAAGTTGTTTTGTTCATTTGTAGGTAAGGCAACGCACACATCAAAGTCTGAGGGACTTATGAAGCGATTTCCATGGTCACCTGCAGCTGATAGTGGAATCTGTGACTCTGGTAACTGTGCATAGTACAATCATGTTATGTGTTCTGACACCCTAGTATATGCTACTCATTTCTTTCTACAAAATGTAGATGCACCTGCAGTGGTGACAAGTAACAAGCCATCTCCTTCCTTGATGATGTACTTGCACAGTAAGGCTCATGTTGATGGAAGCACAGCAGCACACCGAGCAGCAGTAACCAATATGTGAGCTAGGTATTTTATTGAATTATGTGCTGGTGTGTATATGAATAATTTTTGTATTATTTGACGTATGGTATGCAGGTTGATTGCTGATTTTTTTTCCCGAGGGTGCTTATATCAGCTGACATGAAGCTGAGGCTTATAAATAGCCTGGGTGCGATATTTTGACAATCAAAACCAATTCTACCATACGTTAGACATTGTATGTTACCATAATTATGCTTACAATGTTTTCGGAACTTCTTTTGAGTTTAATTTGTAAGTTAGTGTGGACATTCCCAAAAGTATACACTTCAATGTACAGTAGAGTAACTCATCACACATTCTCCTCTCCCCCTTAAAACTTTCCTCAAAGACATCTGACACAAGGTTACAAGTATATTCCTTTATTAATCATACAGGCATCGCAACCTTGCTACGCTCTTGGACATATGTCCCTCACTAGCCAATGCCCAGGATTCATCTGGCAACACCCCACTGCATTTGGCTATTCTGTGGAACAATAAAGCCTGCATCAAGGTCCTAATGGTATGTACAAACATTAAGTACATATGTAAGACATTACTTCACTTAGAGTTGCAATGAACCCTGCACATGCACTTTACTTTGTCAGGAGCCCAGCAGAAAGACCAACTTTGCACTTAGAAACCATAATGATGATTATCCCGACCAAGTGTTGCAAGTTCCAGGCAGATTGAAAACAAAGGTATGTACACGACATGCAGTAATAAATAGTAATATTAGAATACATTGCAAAAGAACAGCCTAGCACATGAGGCACTTGAAAAGTATTGATTGATATTGTATTCTAGCTTGCTCCTGATAAATTTGTTTCTTTCTCCTGTATCCATGAATTGCTCTCTTCTTTAATGCATTAAAGATGTTGCAACTAAGAGAGAAGCGTGTGCAGCAGACGGCAGTGCAGTCTACAGATTAGTGAGATCCAGTTACACCTAGTCTGGCGCGCTAGCCCCTACTTCCGGCCCCCGATTGCGCGTGGGCAGGGAAGGTAGGGTCTAGCAACTATTGTCAATTTCACACCTCGGTTCGACCAATGAAATCGCTGGCAACCGAAATCACACCGCCAATTATCCTGCTTGCCGCTCCGCGGGCGTCTACCGAAGGTGAATGTGCGAAGATGTCTACAGAACGCTCGCTTCAGTCCTTGCTACAATCTATGGAACCCGCGGTCCTGGGCGAGTGCATAAGCACGGAATCGCGGACACTGGGCTTCGCAAACCTAAAACCGGAGCAGCACCGCGCCGTGTGCGCCAGCGTGCTGATCCACGAGTTGTACTAGTTTGCTCCTTGTAGCGTCTAACTCTGCCTCCAGCCTCTCCACTTTCGCAACCATGTCACTGCACCGCTTGCAAACAATGATAATAGCGTTGCCTGGCAGTTTCAACGAAATCTGGCTTATTTCGTCCAGCTTCTGTCCGAGAGCGGTGAACTCGAGCGCCTTAGAGACCCTTCTCCTCTCCTTGTGCGGCACTTGGACGGCAGCGCAGACGCAGCATGTTGTTGGGAAGTGACTGGAGTCTAATTGCCTCGCCATTCGTATTCCTTCCCTTCATCGAAGTCGTTTAAGCACACCAGCGATCGCTTCACACCCGTTTGTACGACGTCTCCAGTAAACGCCCTCGGCGACGATTGCGCAAGGTGTGAAATTGACACAATAGTTGCTAGACCCTACCTTCCCTGCCCACGCGCAATCGGGGGCCGGAAGTAGGGGCTAGCGCGCCAGACTAAGTTACACCACACACATTAGCACACACACACACACACACACATGCACACACACACACACACATGCACACGCGTGCACACACACACACACACACACATGCACACGCGCGCGCACACACACACACGCACGCACGCACACAGTTATCCTTATAGACTGCTTACAGTGCTGTACATTACTGCATGTGTCCTTTACAGCATTCTAGAGGCAAAGCCACAATATATTCAACCTGGTAAGTTGTGTAACTAACTATAACCAGCTCATAGCTGTGCATGTGGCACCAGCACTTGCACTATCAGTATAGGCTAATGTTAGCATTCACTAGGAGCCTCTGCTGTTTCCTCTGTGCAGTATTACCAAGGAGCTGCAGTAGAGGCACACTCAGTCCACCCTACAGCACTGACAGTGAAGGGAGTTATCCGCCTCGTGTAGCTCTCACACATTGAAGTTACACACAAACAATAGCTTGCTAGCTATGCCTTGAGTCCTTCCCATGCATGCATTAATTTTTAATTTTTGTAACTTTCGAATCCACATTGTGTGACAAGCAAATTACGTGTTATTTAACATGTAAAGTAGCTAATGTATTAACGTAAATTACGACAAGCAAATTACCTTGAAACGAATAAAAATACTTATTGTACCTAATATACCTAGTATACCTAAGTGTAGTTCAGAAACACGTACACATCACGCGTGAGTTTTCAAGTAAGAAAACTGAAAAGGTGCTATATAAATTATACATGCCCATTAGAGATTTAAACGCCCCCAAGCAATGCTCTTGTGTATACGCCCCGTGATGCAAAATGGAGGACGCGAAGCAGAAGAGCCACAGAAAGAGACAGGCTGGTCCTAAAGCAGATAAGAAGAAGCAGCGGAAGCAGTCCGCTGTTGGCGATGGCAAGTCCCAAAACGTCAAAGCCTTTACGTTCAAGTCCACCGTTCGGGCGGCTCGTTCAGCTAGGCGGACGTTGGACATGCAGACCAAGAAGCACCACTTGCCCGTGGTGGACCGGACGCCGCTGGAGCCGCCTCCCGTGGTGGTGGCCGTGGTTGGTCCACCCAAAGTTGGAAAGAGCACCCTCATCTCCAGCCTGGTAAAGAACTATTCCAGACAGACCCTCACTGATGTCAAGGGACCAGTCACAGTGGTGTCAGGTAGGAGGAGGGGAGGGGAGGCGCTTAGGGAGCTGCATACAGGCCTGCTCCGTGGAGTCTGTAGTGAACAGTAGCAAGCAGCATACTAGCATACTGTACAGTACTACCAAAAGTGAGAATCATTATTGTTCTTGTGCCTTATTACTGTATAATCTCACTTGGTAGTCACACTTCTACCATGCACTTTACCAGCATGTACATGTTGCCAGTGGCTGCATGACATGTGACCTAGTCACTGTATGCTGCTGTACAAGGAAGAAGAGACGGTTGAGCCTTATTGAGTGTGGGAATGACATCAACTCAATGATTGACATTGGCAAGATTGCGGACTTGGTAAGAAATGTGTTGTGTCATCGTCAGCACCTTGAGGTTTATGGAAATCAACGTTGTCCTTTCCCATTTTCCACATCTCCCCCACCCATGCTGCAACACTGGTGGCATCATCATGGTGCCTCTGACCTCCCTCCAGCTTGAATGTATGCTCTATATATGTTGTTAATGTCCTTTCTTTGGATCAAGTGTATTCTTTTGAAGTCAGCACTGACTGAGCTACGTGTGTCATTTAGAATGTTGTCAAACGTTACACCTTGAGCTAGCTTGCCTGCAATTTTTAGGGGCTGCCGCAGGCAGCCCCTATATTGTTTTCAAATTGACGTTTTCATATGGCTTCATGTTACGGATATTATATATAGATATATGTATATATATATATAATACGCCAACCTACGGTTGTACGTCAATGCTTACATTTATATTGAATGTATTGGGCGAAGTATTGGGTATAGGGAATTTATATTGTCGGCCATTTTATTCGGCCGGAAGTGGACCGTGTGCGAGGCCAAGGGACTTTGAAAACCGGCTTCCAAACGATGTTTTAGCGAACTTTGAACGTTGTCTTCCGCCTCTGATCCTGGAACAGACTCCTACAGCACTTCTGGTCGACGGGCAAAGACACAGCTTCGAGACAGCGCCCAACAGGTCATCGACTTCGCCCCACGCCTTCTTCGATAATGGCCGCGCCGCCTCGGAGGACTTCCCTCCGCCGCCTGGAACACATGACAGGAGTAACGTAGAAACTGGTGAACGCCGTGATATGTACACGCTAACGTTCTTCAACCGTTTCTAGCGTTGAAAAGCTTAACTCGCACGGTTGCCCTTCTAAATGCTCTTCAGAACCTGGCCCACGCGTACTGCGCTGTAGCAAACGTACGTAGCTTTTGCCACCACAGACCACTAGCTACTCTGGCGACTGTGGGTTCCTTGGTACATTATGTTTCTGTAATTACTCACTGTAAATGCACGTGCTATAAGCAGTCATGTGTCTGTCTGCTGGACATTTCTCTGTGCATGTGTTGTGGGTTTGTGTGTGTGTGTGTGTGTGTGTGTGTGTGTGTGTGTGTGTGTGTGTGTGTGTATGTGGTGTGTGTGTGTGTGTGTATGTGGTGTGTGTGTGTGGTGTGTGTGTGTGTGGTGTGTGTGTGCATGAGGTGTGTGTGTGGTGTGTGTGTGCATGAGGTGTGTGTGTGGTGTGTGTGTGCGTGTGGTGTGTGTGTGTGTGTGTGCATGTGTATGTGTGTGTGTGTGTGTGTGTGTGCATGTGTATGTGTGTGTGTGTGTGTGTGTGTGTGTGTGTGTGTGTGTGTGTGTGTGTGTGTGTGTGTGTGTGTGTGTGTGTGTGTGTGCTGAAGTTACTGAGGTATTGTGACGCGATGTCATGTTTACCTATTGTGAGTGACAGAGCAGCGACCGAAGGGAGCAAGTATTTCGAGTTGGGGCGGCAGCCCCACGAGTTTTTAACTCGAAATACTTGTTACCCTATCTTTTTAACTTTACCTAATGTGGCCTAGCCTGGTTTCATGTCATAGTATGTGTGGCACACTTCTGCTTTCGTTGACTGCACGGTGTGACTCTCTGTCAGCGTGATTGCAGCTGTGCAGTGGCTGGTAATTTTGGAGGAGCCCTGGCTTTTTAGCTTTCTCTGCCCCACCCCCTTAGGACGGGGCAGAGAAAGCTCTATTGCACTGGTAGTAGGAAGTGGTGTGTGGTTTGTCACCAGTGGCCTTCACGAGCCATACATGTAGTTTAACCCTGGTTGAACGTAGTTAACGGCGTAACTCGGGAGCTTCGCCAGTATATATGTCATGGTTAGGTGCGTTGTGCACGTGAGGCATGTCAGACTATGTCGCAGGGCTCTGCGCATGCGCAGCACTTGCCTCGTGCTCCCTCGGCGCATTGACAGGATTTTTTTGTCATTGTTCGTAACAGTAGTAGCAGTATTTCTACCCATCATGCACTCCATTTTCACTTCTTTCTCATCTTCTCATTCAAGGGTGTTTTTTTATTCACTTGCTCTCACTCTTCACCCCATCTCAGTCATCCATGACCCAGCTCACATGCCTTACCTTATGATTTTCTCCGCTTTCTCACAAAGTGTGAAAGGGTGGTGGGTCTCCCCCAGGTGTGGCCTCTAAGTTATATTAATCACTATGTGGCGCCAGCACAGGGGTCAAAGGTCAAAGGCCACATTGGGGTACGCCTTTAACACCAAGCAGGGTTCCAATATGGTACCACGCTGCTTCTAGTTACGGGGCTAGGTAGACAATTGGATAGGTAACTGGCCGGGGAACCCTAGCTCACAATGCACTGGTGCAGCTAAGGGGTCCCCTAGATTTGAGCGGGAGAGGTAGACATTAAATCATGTTATGCCTCATAAGCAGCCTTACACTCAGCAAAGTCTGTAGTCAGTGCTATATTACAGAACTTTTTGGGTTGGTTGTCCCGACCGGATATGTGCAATTGGTTATCGGTTATCAATTTACAACCTGGTGATGTCATTATGGCGGCTACAAGTCTAGCGGCATTTGGAACGAGGAAAACTGGAACAAAGCGTATTCGGACGATTTAAGGCTAAGAATGGTGGGGACGTTTCTGTACCAAGAGGAAAACGCCTTCTCGATACGTGAACAGACAGCACGGGGGCTAAACAGGCTCGTACCGATCGCGTGCAACGATTTTCTGTGTAACCTGCTTCCAGACCGCTGAGAAAACTGTCGAATCACGACCAGTCGGTGATTAGGTCGCCCGCCTTCGCCACGCACCCTGAATCTTCTGTACACCGTCCGCCAATAGAATTGGGTATACTAAAAGTCACGCAAAAATGACGTCACAAGGTTGGTAATTGATAACCGATAACCGATTGCAACCATCCGGTCAGGACAACCAACCCAAAAAGTACTGTATTATGTGCTTTTGTTGTTTCCTCTTTTTAGCATAGAGGTACACACTCATGCACCCGAGGACAACACACCTAGGAGCACAGGCAGTGTGTGTGCTGTAATCCTGGTTTACATAGCTGCTAATATGATGTGACTAGACCTTCTTTGCTGCTGAAATTCTTCAGTTCAGTGTCCATCTTAATGGACTGTTCCTTAGACAGATGGCTTCTCAGTTGGCTACGTAGCGGCAAGAAAAGTCGCAGTTTTCTTCTTGACTTGTCATTCTTCCTTCACTCTCTACTCTGTGTTCATTTTTCTAGTGTCGAAGAAGACCCCAGTGCAAGGAGAACTGCTTTAAACAGGTGAAGCAGGAATACAGCTGGTCTGCCATGCTGCTACACAGCTTTCCCGCAGAGGTTAACCTTACAGCTGCTGTTCCCTATCCTGTAGCGTAGTAACTTGTTTGTTAACCTATGTTTGTTACCCTATCTGGGGCGGATCGAGAAACTTTTATTACTGGTTTCCAACACATAAAGGTATAGCTATAACGAAGCATAGACATTATAAGACTGATACATGCAAATACTAGCCAGAGGTGATGTGACCAGTTTCTGGAAACCTTGGAAACACCCTTGGATCCGACCTTGCCCTATCTTTGTTAAGCCATGTTTGTTAGACATGCATGAAACATCTTTAATCTTATTCATTGTACCTATTACCGCGTTTACACTGACCCAGTTCGGTTCGGATATCAGTCATACAGTCAGGATATATGTCATACAGCATCAGTATGGGTCTTAGTCTTGTTTCCGATTGGTCCCCTGTGATCGCCTTGGTGACAAGTCATTTAGTATTTAAGCTCATGTTTTACATGCTATTTTTATGTTATTTTGTTTTAGTTATTTGAGTTGGTATGCTGCCCCCTGTGCATGTGTTCATTGAATTGTTGCGCTGAGTACTCTTTCAGTTGTTTGTTCGTTGTTGATATTGAAACTCTACCGCGCTTTCAAGATATCACACTTTCCTTTCACATCTATGACTTGCCAATTAATCTGATCCTGTATTGGGCCATGTCCCCTTAAGCTCCCCTTTTTCTTATGTGCTCCTGTCTTAGCCTAGAGTCACCTTTGTATGTGTATAATGATATTCATAGTCTGCATGTTGTGTGTCTAGTTTAGTGATATTCATTATAAGTTCAATGATATTCATAGGTGGGGCTACCTGTTTCTCCCTAATCGATCGCGCGATCGAGAGGATGCGAGAGGGGATGGCAGCACTCTCGCCCAAGATCACCTTTCTCTGTTGTGCAGTAGCACTAGCCATAGTTGTTGTGGAGAGGTCAGTCGGCGGAGATCAGATCGTTCAGTGCGCGGATACAAAATTGAGAGGTATAGTTACAACAGCTAGCAGTTTCACGTTCTAATGAGCTCACTAATGATAGCATACGGTATCTTTGATGACAGTTAGCTGATACGTAGGTCGTTGTTTTGGGACAAATAGTAGTTGTTTAAAGCAGGCTCTGAGTCAGGTGGCAGACTAAGACTTAGTTTTTGCCTTGCATGTCAATTAATGTAGCCCATCGGATAATGCTATTTGGCCTGTCACTGGAAAATTGGTCCTGAAAATGGTCCTAGGACCAAGTATTGGTCCACGGACCAGAATTATCTGAAAAATTGGTCCTAACCTGAAAATTTTGGTCCCACTAAGTAGGAGTGTATATAAACTAATATGACACAATTCTTGTATTAGCTAGCTATGTGTATACATAATATTATTTTAGGACAATTGCAAGGTAGACTACAACAGCACAGCATCAAATTTTATCAGCCTAAACTGGCCCACTCAGGACCACGTTTGGCAGCCAAATATAGTCATAGCTATTTGTCTACATGGTTAGCTACTACACAGAACTTCAAAGTACAGGCTTTCTCGTCTGTCTAAAGTTACAATCCGCTGCTGGCGATAGTCCCGTCGTAAACGAACACCTCGACAAATTCAATACTTAACAGCAATAAATTTGCTCACATCCTAGTGCTATCCCTTGCTGGCTTCTTCTGCTGCTCAGGAAGGAGAGTCTAGCCATTGTGAAGAACGAACTCGGCATCATTCACTCGAGCAGATTGGCCTCTTACCGTGTTCCGCACGTGCTGGGAAAATCCTACACTAGATCGCCTGCTTTTCTGCTTCCCGGATAACTTTGATTAACTCTATCTTGTTCTTCAATACTTTAGAGACGATTTGTTCGCAACCGAGCTGGTAGTGCTGGTATATCACTTCGGATTAGCTTTCGCTCCGACCAATTTTTTCGTGACACTTCTTGTTAGCACCTCTCGCGCGGTCGTCAAGGGGTCTGATCTAGCTCCTCGATCTTTGGCTATCCGCACCCACTAAACAAGCTAACATGACTACACGCATTGCTGCTGAGGCAGACCTCAAGCTCAGCACTACTGATACCGTAGTACTTTTAGACGTTAGAGCGTTTAAAGATCGCTACCACCCCACTACGATCGCTGCACAAGCCGTTTAAAGGCTCGTTTTTGCAAGACAGACCAATATTCGAATCTCGGATCAGCATTTTCAGTGAAAATGGCCAGCTATGGGCCATTTCCCCTGGAATATTGGTCCCTAGGACCAATTTTTTGCCGGACCAAAATTTCCGTGCAAGTTCCTCAGCTGAACTGGCAGTCAGTGAGGGCAGGATCCCTATCTAAAGCCTTTATATAGATCAGAACTATATACGCAAAGACCTTCATTCAGGTATGTCCAAGTAAACCATGGTCTTACTGTGAAAATGATTTGTGCACCTCTTTATGCAGCCATCCACTTCAAGCTTCCTTTTCGCCTGGGCAAGCTGTATAATTATGTCTCTTTCCTGTAACTATCAATGCCCAGTAAGCCAACCTAGGCCTATTTCATACATATACAGGACACTAGGCCTGCACCTTGCCATACATCGAGCTGTATTGCATGGTTACAGCCCACAGTACAAGCCAATCAGATTACAGATATGCTACATACTATGTCACTAACCAAGTCATGTCAACCAGTGAGTTACCAATCAGCCATGCAGCAAGCATGCATGTAAACGCGTTCCCAAGCAATCATTGCTGATGTGCAGTAGCATTGGTTCTCTCTATAATATAATTGGTATGTGATGTCATAGCACATCTGTAATTTGGTTAGGTTAAACTATGGACTGCAACTTGCGCAACTCACTGTATTGCAATGCACCAGGCCAATTCCCCATTACATATAATTGGACTATGCGTGATGTGAGGCTATAAGCCAACTTTGGTTGAGCAACCTCGGACTCACTCCCATCTGCCGTCACTTCTGTGGCACTGTTAAGTGCCCCTCCATTGACACCGGACAATGAATTGAATGTTAGTGATGGATGCCTCAGATATTTCCTGTCCTGCCAGTTTTGCTACAGTATGTATTAATATTTGCAGGAGACAGATTACTTGCCCCACAACCATTGTGAAAGAAAGATAACGTTCAGACCTACACATGGTAAGGAAAGAAAGGGGGATCGAAGGGAAAAATGGCAGTGAACCGGCCCAGCACTGGCAACCTCCAGATCTTTAGTCGACCCTTTAGCAGCCGGGTCACTGGTCACCGCCAACAGCCTCTGATCCATTGTTAATTAGCATTTTCGAGTGTCACTGATTAGTCAGTGCCCGGTGTGGGAGTTTCAAAGGAGGCTCTGGATAGAGCCCGCCCACATTGGTATATAAGGAAGGAATGGATCAGTGGCGCTAAAGGGTCGGCTAAAGATCTGGAGGTTGCCGGTGCTGGTCCTGTTCACTGCCATTTTCCCCTTCCCCCCTTCTTTCCTTACCATGTGTAGTTCCGAACGTTATCCTTCATTCGTGTCACCATGGTACATAGACCATCTTAAATAACCATTGTGAAAGCTATCATATTTGCACATGCATGCAGTGTTATATGACTTGCGTGGGTGAGTGTGAATGTTCAGTACAGAATGTGTCATATAAAATATGCACGAAGGGGGCATTTTGTGTGACCTGCTGGGCCCAGTATTTGCGGCTGTTGTGAAATTGCTCTATTCTCACAATTGCTATTCCAGTCCAAGGTCATTGTGGTACCTCCAATGCAAGCGTGTGTCAGGCAGTGGAGAACTTCACTCTAACTTTGACATGCTCTCCATGTGGTGACCAGGACACAGTGCAGTGGACCTTCAGCAGTTCATCTGAGGAGGATTTCAAGTGTCTTCCTGAGCAGAACAAGACTCTGGTGATTGCTGCAATCAACGTGGCAAACGAGAAAGCCTCAGGGTGCTACGTGTGTGAATGTGGCAACAGTGAACATATCTTCACCGTACAAGTGGGCCTTCCAGGTGAGCACTGGAATCTTATGTACAGCATGTACAAGGAATGTATGTATGAACTTTCCTGAGGAATTAAAGTGCACTCACAGCAGAGGAGGAATTGGCACTCACAGCCCAAACGGCATGTGCTTAGAATCATACGGGAACCGTTTACTCAACCATTGATTTCATGACCCAACACTCACTGCTCCAGCCATATGTATGTGCATTACATGTATAGCTCCATACTTGCTTCTAGGTGAATGCATGGCATTGTGGGGTGAGCCAGAGCAAGCATGTTACTGGCTGGCTCGAGGCTTACGAGTATGTACCTAACAGCCATCAATGCTGTGACCCTGGTCCCTGTTCACCAGTTCCTTCGGGTTCCTGAGATACAGTTGCCCTCTATGTAGAACTTAAGATACACAGATGCTTCTCTTGCAATGCTGCCTGACTCTACCTGTTGACCTCAAGCATAGGTGGCACTTTAGAGCAGAACTTTCTCTGGCTCACTGCAATATAGTGGCACCCTGCTGTTTTCTTATGAGTTGGACAGGCACTAAGACCTGCAGTTGGCTGATATAGTTTTGCTACCACTAACCACATTCCCCCTCTCCCCTCCTCCCAGTGCCTCCCACATTTCTGGTAAGGACAGTGGAAGATGGCAGCTCCACCCACTTTAACCTCCACCCTGTGATACGTCGTGTTCCTCTGAATGAGACCACCCCTGGTGTTGTCTGCATCAACTGCTCTGCCACGGGCTACCCTGAACTTCACTACTGGTGGTACTATTATGATGGCAGTGAAGATTACTATAATGCGTCCAGTGACCCCTGCCTCTCGTTTTATGACGACCAACCCGAGGTAGGGGGTACAACTACTTCTACTGGTATATATACGTGTTTCTTTTGTGGGTACTGTGTGAATGGGATATTTCATCTGCTTACACTCCTGAATCACTCACTTGCACACTGTGTGTGGATTGTAGTAGCAGTTGTCACACAGCTTGGTAGATTTGTGTGATGTGTTGAACATGCTAGCTCTTAGGCAGATGATGATTTATATGCTGGCATTTGTAGGCAAACTAAGAGTGTTATACATACTGATAGGATGGAGAATGCTCTTCCAACCTTAACTGGAGGAGGTAACTGGTTATATATATATTCTTCATATAGGATGTCCTGACTCCAACAGTATATTTATATAATACCATGCATGCTGAAGTGAAAGTACATTTAATTATTCAGTCATGCATTCTGGTTCAGTAACACTTATTTAAAGCAGATCAAACTTTCTGTGATGCCTCCTTAAATACGTACCCAGCCGGGGCACTGATACAGTACTTACTATGTCTATGTGCATGGGATTCTTTACTGCATCATTTGCGGAAATGTGTTATGAGTGACAATTTTGGGTAGCACATTTTTATTACTAGAAATAATACAAATTTTCTACAAAAATAGTAAGGATGTAGGAATGGCATAAAAAGGACAGAAACAAGTAAAGGCTGTTACACAGTGGAGCATTAACCATGGTCCCTACATGCAAGAATGTTACACCTTATAGTCCTACATCCTTGAATGTAGGGACGATGGTTAATGCTCCACTGTGTAACAGCCTTTACTTGTTTCTGTCCTAACCCAGCGAGGAACGGCGACCGGAAGCCAACCGTGGCTGGGAAATGCACGCACGACCGCGAAAGTCCTTCAAACGGCACGCAAGCTAACTGCTGCAGCTGCTAACAATGGCACCAGTCACTCCGGTTTCATTCGGTTTAATTACGTAATTTGAAAATGGCGTCCGTCCCGCTTGGCCAAGCAACACAGCAGGAGTCGTGGCAAGCGCCGTCTTCCGCACTAACTCGCGCCGCCTTCTAACCTACAAAGGAATGCAGCCAGCCAAAAATGTTGCAATATGGTGTGTGAAGTATTCTCCTGGTCCCTCTGGTTTGTGCACTACGGCTGTCGAAGAAGAAGAAGACGAAACGTGGGAAATGTCGAGGGTGCTATCTACGTATAGGCGCACCTTCGCTGTGAAGTAAGGTTATATATGTCCACTGTTTAGTCCCCGCTTCGTCATGGTAAGCTTCGTTCGCCGGTTTTCGGTCCTGTTCAGGAGTAGCGCGACTTTTCGTTTGTATTACAGCATACAAACAACCACTGCCATCCCTACATAGACAGCACTACCGTGCTGTCTGATTATGTAGTCTCTTGGCCTTATGTATCTATAAAATGGTGAATGCGTGTTATTGTTTTCTCACACAGGCTTAATGTGTAGCACTGATGTGATACAAGTGTATGTGTACATATGTGCTATAGACTTCTGCCTGCCTGAAAGAGGCCCACGTGTCAGGATTTCCCCAGTATCTTGTTCCCCCCTCTATCCACACAGGTGCTGTGCTTCACACCCACCATTCACAACGTTGAGCAACAGCGAATGTACTATTGTCAAGTGTCCAACATTGTGCAAACAGTGACTGCTCAACAATACATTACATATCCAGGTCAGTGGCATATCCAATACTCTCTTTTAAGATAAGGAGTTTGATGTCCAGAGCAAAATGATGCCAATCAATTTTGGAGCACTGGTACTTCTAGTTTGACTTTGGGTATTGTATATGTGCTCCTTGTTCATAAGCATGTTTGGCATGTGCCTAGAAATGTTGCTGTTGTATGGGCATATGATGGCTACAGGTATGGGGCATCTACAGCTAGTTATTCATACATACAGGTGTGGGAGATATTATGTACGGGTAGCTATGCATGGAGCATGACAAGGGTACAGGCCACGGCTATGTACTGTATGTATGAGCAAGTTGGAATAATTATTAGTACATAAATTGTGTGTGCATACATTCTCACCAAAACGATTTCTAAAGGTTAATTCTAGTCCTAATAATAAACCTTCTTCTAAGACTCTTGAGTGAGTTACAACTCCAGATACCTGGTATCTGAATTCATTGACCAGTTTATACCCATTCACAGAGACGTCATGAGTTAGCTAGCATGTGGCCTCTCCATTTCTAATATCAGCTACACATGAGGGAGACGAACTGAGAGTGTCTTGAGTTTGGACACATCCAGCCACCTCATGAGTTTGTACTACCTCAGAATTCTTGTTATAGCATTTTCATAATACTGTAGAAATGTTTCCCCATTACACCTTGTTCTAAATGCAGGGTCGGCAGAAATGTCTGAATGGTTTATGAGACCCCATCAATTGCAGAGTCGAGGGGAAATTCCTCTCATTGGTGGCAGTGCCACTGCAGTCTGTGCGGCCTACCCACAGATTGACCTGCAAGTGGAATACTACGTCTGTGCAGTGCCGAACATGGCAGACACTGACAAGTCGGCCTGTCTCTTTGACAGTCTCACTTGCTGCAGTTGCAGTTGTCTTGACAACTCATGCCACCATAAGCTTGGCATCAATGTCACTACTAACACATTCTCTGACTCTCTGGGCATACCCACTGATGGGTGCAAAGTGGATTCTGCTACTGAAGGCGATTTTGTGTGTGTCGTAGAGAAAAATATATCTGCAGATGGTACTGCCTCAGCTAAGCAGTTTATTGGCAATTTCTCCTTTGTATTGCCGCAAAGGATGAACACTGCATCACTCACACCTTGGGAAGATAGGGATGTTGTTGCAACTATTACTGCAAGTCCTATTATTATCACCATCGGTATTGTGCTGTGCGTAAGACACTATAGAAGATGCAAGAGGGATACTGTGAGAATGGGCAGTAAAAGGGAAGCCAATGATGGCAATGAGGAAGACAAAAGAGAAGGTTAAGCAAACCCACACTACACACAAATTACAGTTATTGCTAAACTTGCATGCATGTTAGAAGATGCATGCAATACTACAATTTGCAGTGTGATGTAAAAGTGATTCCATACCATCCAAGTTGATCACATGCAGTTACAAATTCGGATTTGCTGTTCTGTAAGTTAATCTCTTTGTGATACCTTCAAGATTTTCACTGCCACATGCATTCAATTGTAGCAGTCTGCAACACTGTGGACTGCTCTTTCCAGTCAGTGAAGGTCATCACTGAACTGGGGGGAAGAGAAGAAATTGTTGCCCAGTGGAAGTTAAGAAGTGATGGAAAGTTAGAGCTACCTGGATTCTTGCCAGGGGCCACCTACTTGGTAGTGTATACTTCTGATAAGGAACGTGTGAAGATTCCCATTGCAGTAGCCACTGGTGAGTCAGTAGTACCGCTATACCCACCAGGGCACATTTATATAGTTTCTTGGAGTAAATGCATGCATGAATATGCAGGGATGTCTTTAGGCCATTTGTGTTCCGAACCTGTCTTGAGAATGCAGCATGGACCCTTTAAAAAATTCTCATGAATCCCTCAGCATCAAATAGTATTACTTATGTATGCATACTTATTGTTTATACTGTATGGCTGGAAATTTGGTGGGGAGTTTTTGCGATTGGCAGTTTTGCCAATATTTCTTCCACCAAAATTTGTCGGCATTATTGTTCAGTCATAGTTTCCCGTATAAACTAGGCTTGTAGCTGGATGCATTTGGCCTATAGGTTAATTATTGGCATGAAGCTCACAATTGACAGCTGCACACAAGGACACTTTTCCAAAAGGTTTTGTACACCAGAGGTAGGATAGCTGTCTAGACTAGCGCGAGGAAGCCAAAAGCAATCGGAATTGCTTTGTGTGAGGACTGATGTTAATATTATTGTCAGTAATTTACTGTGGAAGATTTTGGCAATCTGTTCTCTGTTTCTGCAATGGAGTGGTACAATTATATGCAAAGTCACAGTTAGCAAGGAAGCATCAGCAGATCTACCAAGCTAGAGAAGACTTGGATTCTCATTTGCACATTGAAGAATTTGTGGACAAAGCTAAGAATTGGAATATCGTCAAACAACAGCATGTGTACTCCACAGCCACATTTCATCATCAGTGCAATCTATTTCTTGTCCATTCCCAATTAGCTATATTGTGATGAATATCATTATGGCACGAGGCTTACCCAACCGCCAAAGTAAATTTCGCCAAATACAATAATATCATTAATCCATCAAAATAAAGTCCCACCAAAATCTCCTGCCACAAGATAGTAGTAAATATAGTGCTTTTACCAAACCTGAACAAATGGCAATCCCTGTTTGATTTCAATGTGTTAATCACAATTTGAACAACATGCAAACTGTGTGAGTGTAATGTGTGCATACCTTGCTAAATTATGTGCATGCACTTGCCTGAATATTTGCCTGTAAGAACCTAACTTGACTTCCTTTCAACTTGACTTGACTTTCTTGTATTGCAGACTCTGACATTGATGAACGTTTGCGTAGCATCAACCAAGCCCTTGTTAAGGGAATCGACATAAATCCCAAAGTGCTGGCTGACATGTTTGCAGAAGGGGTGGTGAACAGACACCAGAATGGGCAGATACATGCCAGGCATGAGAGACATGAGCCACGTGATGTGATTGCTGCCTACTTTGCTAACAGTGTAGTCAACAACTGGCCTGATGATATATTTGAGCAGCAGATAATGAATCTAGTGTCAGTGTTGAGGGCCTCTGATGATGATACAGCCAATCTCAGTGTGGCAGACAAGCTGTTCAAAGCTATGCATCCTGAAACCTCTGCAGGTGTGACTCATGATTAAACTGGATGTAAAAATGTATGTATACGCCTAGTTCTTATATTGTGTTGACTCATTAGTATCATATTGATAAACTTCCCTGCCTTGTATTCACATCCGGGTTCATTTAGGCATATCTGAGTGCAGTATGTGTGTATTGAAAACTCATACTTGTAGTGCTGTTTGACCTGGTGAAGAATGGCTCTCTGGATGTGACAGGATACACACCTGAAGACCTGTCTGTGAAGTCAAAGCAAGGGAAGACGCTAGTAATGGCTGCAGTGACAAGGAACAACTCAACCCTGGTTAAGGAGCTTTTGGAAAAAGGTCTCCCACCGGATATTAAAGACTTCAAAGACACTGAGGTATATTAGCTTTATCCATGAAGTCCTCTTGCATTGCAACTTGCCACTTTGGTCATGTTTCCATATAGTCAGAACAAACTGCAGTTACCTTTGCTGCCTGTCGAAATTATTGCAAGTGCCTACAAGTACTTCTCAGGTAAACCCCATCTTCTAATGGAACTAAGGGTGAACATGTATGATGTATAAGACGATGATAACCAAACTGTTCAGTCTTACTCCATTCCTGTGTCGTCCCCAGCTACGGTTGCCATCCAGCTATTCCAGATGTTACTGGAAGGTTACCGCTGCTCTATGCTTGTGCAAATGACTGTGCTGACTGTGTGAATCAGATAACACGCTATGACTCTGGGCTCAAAGTGAGTTGATGCATATCATAAGGATGCCCATCAAGTGAGCATGAATCAGTGTGTGTTTTATATATTCTTCACATGGCGCATAGCACCTACAGTGGACTATCAAATTTCTCTCTGCTGTTTGTGTCTCGGGCAAAGTTATTCAAGCCATTGACTTGGCAAAGAAGCGGTGAGGACAACCAACACAATCGAGCTCCTGTACATGGCTTGCTTAATAGTGTTTGCCACAGATCTGTCACTCTGTTACTCCAGGGTACTCATGGTTGCATATAAGAGGAGGTATGACATTAATTCAAATGATTGTATTCCATGCACCACTCTGGTGTATCTCATTACAGAAGGCAACAAAGGATTGTTGCTCCAGCTTTGTTTGAAGCTGCCACATCAGGGAACTTTGCACATGCTGCTGAGGTTCTGGAGGAAGGAGATGACCTAGATGCTAAGGTGATCTGTTTAATTAGTACACAGTTCAGCTCATCATCGTACATTTGTCATGTCCTGGTATACTCTTTGTGTAGGATGAAAATGGAGCAGGGCCAGCATATGTGGCTGCTTGCCATGGCCATCTGGGATTCCTGAAGGAGTGGGAAGTGGTGAGTCCTTTCAGGGTCCATGCAAATTGTTCCAATGGCGAACTGAAATAATTGCTAATCAAAATGAGGATAGTATAATATGTCCGACAGATGTATTATAAGCCATAGGCCCATGCATGCAGGGTTCAATTAGTATTATTCCTAGGACTGTACCTTTCTTTTGCTATTTTGAAGGTTTACAGACAGTAATGGATCAGATTGTGTCTTAGGACTCATGCAGTCACCACTGGTCTTCAACACAACCATCGAACCCCTAGCTGTGATTCCAGTCATAATTCACTTCTCACCAGCCATTGTACAGTATGCAGCAACCCACAGCTAGTCTTGCGTAGCCGACCGCTTTTCCCCCCATTATTAATTAATGACATATTCGGTCAATGACATCAACATATAAAAATGGAGGTAGGAATACCTGTCAGCTATGCAAGACTAACCCACAACTACGTATCATATATTTTTTACCATTTGTGTGTGAGTGAGAGGAGGGTTGGGGCCAGAGGTGCTACCAAGATAATTTGTTATGTGATACGGTCAAGATACATATGTATACAGTAAATTCAGTGGTGTTTCCAATCCACCACTGATTGACCGCCATTTTACAGTGTGTGCCACTTGAAACACCACCAAATACTCGAGGGATGCGACTGGTTCGCACTGACAAAGGCTTGGGTCTGTTATAGCTTTTCACCAGTTTATCTTTTGTAATAGATTCATTCTTTCTGTAGTGTGGTAACAAGGTTGTATGCTTTACCAAAGACAGAAGCACCATTCTGCATGGAGCTGTATTGAGCGGTAAAACAAATGTGGTGGAGTACGTCTTACAGTGCATGGCGGATGAGAAAGCACGGGATACTAGTGCAAGAGGACCACCAGGATCAGCCCCCTGGGACGTGAACGCTAGAAATCACAAAGGAGAATCTGCACTGGAGCTAGCAGCTGTGAAAGGTACATATAATTTTATACATAAGCTTGTATGGTGTATTCTATAGCTCACTATTTGAGAACATTCTAGTATTACTGTCCTCTATTATTTTCCTTGAAGGTCACAAGGACATGATTGACCTTTTGGTCAGTCGTGGTGCCAGCCCGTGTGTCCCCTCCTCCAGTGGCCGTCTTGTGTCCTCTAAGTATCTAGGTGTCCAACACAATCTGAATGTCATCCGGAAAGAGCATGCACTGAAGTTAGTAAGTACAGCCTTGGCTGTTTTCATTGGAGCATCAGACACTCTGTAGCATACCGCATAATGGGAAATTTTTGCAGGAGAATATTTTTGCAAAATCCCAAAAATTGGCCCGAACTGTAATTTTGCAGAAATATTTTCGCATTTTAGTTGAGCAGATAAGCCGCTCCCCATGACAATGGCAGCTGACTATGCACGCTCATGGACTGCCCAGAACATAGCAAAACAAACGTATAGCAGAACTTACTCCCTTCTCCTCTGTCCTTTTACAAGTGCAAGGACGTCTCATTGGGGTATTGCACTAACACTCTCCGTGTTCATTGAATTGGTTAGATAACCAAGCTAATTTACATGGAAACGTAAGACATACACATAGTATTTGAAGACATGCATAGTTCAGAATCACAGCATGATTTAGTTCATTTACAGGTGGCCCTCACTGACAATCACATCAATGGGGGTATCTGACAGGTCACATCTGGCTGGTCTGTGGAGGGCTGATCTTGCGCCTCTTAGATTAGTGGAGTCAATGAGTGAGAATCCAAGCTTGCAACAATCATCTTCATTGTCTCACTGTATCCATGGGGATGAGTGCTTGACTGATCAATGAAGCCAATCTTTTGTAGAAGATTGCTGCAGAGGGACCCCGCCCACCAGTGGTAGATAGCACTAGGGGTGTGAAAGAGCCGTACTCAATCTTGATGATTTTCCTCTCATAATGCCTTCTCCTTACCTTCTCGTTCTGTCTGTATGACGATTGGATAGTCTTGTTGGCATAGGCTCATGTGAATGAGGTAAACACTCTTATGTCAACAAAGCACTTTGCCTACAGTTTCCCCAGAAACCTACGGCCTTCACATCTATAGTCTTGCATGGTCATCAACATTTGCGGTTCTGAGTTGGAACATTCCTTCAGAGAGGGGTTGTAGATGTGACTGTCTCCACACTCAATCGGGCATATCTCCGTGTGAGGAGCTGAGCAGTCAAGTCATGAATATGGTCCTGTCTAATTGTAGGAAACACTCCTTTGTAGCAGTTAATGGCATTGGAGGTGAAGAATGGAGCGCCACATCAGGCAATGACTTGGAAGCCCTAGTGGGTCCCAGTCATACCATATGCAAAGGGCATCACGAAAAGCCTGCTTTTGTAGGGAGATCTGATAGAAAGTGTGGTGCTCTGCAGCCTTCTGGAGCTTAGGTGGCAAGCTAGGTGTTCTTCAGAGCTATGGCTTCCTCACATTGTCTTTCATGGTGGTGCTTCTTGGTCTCATGCTTCCGATGCTCCTGCATGCATATGGTTTGAGCAGATAAGAGTGATTTGCTGTTCTGCCCTGTGTAAAGAACGATGAGAGGTGAGATGACCATGCAAATCATGATGCTCTGTACTGTTCCGCAGCCTGCTCTGCAACTCTGGGTATTCCATGGCCTCCTTCCCTGACTGGAAGTGCAAAGAGTTGCCTTTCAGTGTCACTGATATTGCTGCGACCAGTCATGGCATGCAGATATCTAAGCCTTATAGTGCATCTTTGACAGGTTGCAGCTTGTCACACAGGTCAGGCATAGCACGAATCAGATAGTTCCATTTGCACATAAAGCCATTAATCAGTGCAGAGTAGGCTGATTGAGGTTGGGATTGAGCAATTGTGACCAGCCAATCAATCTCTTCTGCCCATTGGTTGACCTTGATGGTGATGAATGTCTCTGAGAAAGAGTACTGAGGGGAACACCAAGGTAGGTCTTTGAATCTCTCGAATTGGTTATTAGCTACCAGTAGCTAGTCTCCTCTTCACCTGTATCACTGTAAACGATTACATTCTCCACTGCTTCATTGGCTGATGCAATAGTGGGGTATGGTACTACTGTTCAAGGTGAGATATCTGTCTTAGGTAGCACTGAATCAGCTCTCTCAAAGTAGCAACTTTGATATAACAGACTTTCTCGTAGCTATTCGTTTGCAGGGCGGCAGCACAAGCACAAGGCACTGTGCCTTCTTAGCCAGCATACGTAGCTGCTGCCGAGTCCTAGTTAAGCCATTATTTTGTCTTAGTTTGCCACCAAACATATTAAAAACACAGGGTTAATGGAAAATGTTCATGGAGAATATTTTCATGAATCAATCTATCTGTGAAATTCACGAAAAAGTTCTCCTGCAAATTTTCCCACTATATGGTAATTTATATGCTCTACAGTATTTGGCAGTACAGTGGTACTTGCCTAAGATTGTCACTGTGTTAGGCAGCCACCTCTCTAAAACAGCCAGCCTCCCTGGCTCCAAATATCACTAACACATTACAATGTACCTCTGTAGAGCAGCCACCTCTCTATATGAAGTCAGTAGAACTGGCCCAAAGGTGGCTGTCTTAGACAGCTTTCAGTGTATAACACTAACATTTGGTTCTGTATCCTTTCTATTTACGGGATGATTTGCCCGCTCTAAATTCTCAAGAGAATAAACTTTTGTGGATAAGGCTGTCAATCTGTAAAACCCATGAAAGTTTACTGCCACGAGTATTCAGGTCCATACGGTTTTGCTGCCACGGGATTCAGATTATTATGTTCTATTCATTGCAGATTGGAAACTGCAATCAAGGAGAAGCACACACTGGTAGAGTTTTGCAAATCCTGGCAGGTTTGTGGCAATCATTATGCTTAGCTTGTATGTGTGCATAACCAGTATGCCCATCACAAAATTTAAAGGTAGGCCACTCCTGCTAGTGTAGACAAAATCTCAACAAGCAGTCTATTCAAGCATCTAACCTTGGCCTACCATCAACTTCCTCCAGCAGGGACTGTATAATTATGTTCTTTACTTCTTACACAAAGTCATCTATTTACAATGCATTGTCTTGTAGGACCCCTATGACCACAATCTGACAACCTCTAGTGGATACAACATGCTTATGGTGGCAGCTGAGTACGGCAGACACGATGTTCTACAGTATCTGTTAGACTCCTTGAATCAGATTCCTGGAGATGGCAGCCAGGTTCTGACAGAGCTGCAGGCTCCTGTAGGATGTGATCTAACAGATGCATGGCAACCATGTAGTACAGGTGAGGAATACTCTGAAGGAGTGAACTCTACAGGTACACATGTGAAAATACACTTTACTGTCCGTGTTATTTCATGGCCATATATTGTGCTAGTCCTAACATTGCTATATGTTCACTAGCTGATTACCCACCCTTCAGGTGAGTTCCAGCTTATCGTTCAAAAATTTGAGCCTTTAACCAGTCGAAACTGCATGTCTATTTAATTGGGAGCATTCTGTAGACTCTCTCCATAGGCACAGAATTTCCTTGTGTTGATTTGTTTGTCTGAAGGAGTCCAGTGGCAAAGGCACTAACTGGCCTTAGATCACTCCCTCCAACTCCACCAACTCCATAGGCACAGAGTTTCCTTATGTTGATTCATTTGTCTGAAGGAGTCCAGCGGCGAAGGCATTAGCCACTTTAGGTCACTCCTCGAATTGCTGTGGTGTAGCCTTACACTTTGCGTGTAGATTGGTGGAACATTTGAAGGAGGAATTCACATTCAACGAAACCACGATCTTTACCCTATCTCTTGGATATGGTGGTAACCTTAAAATATGCAAGAACTTAGACAGAACAACGTTTAACCCAAAAATCAGCTCAATCATTTTACTCTTGATATGCCTTTCCCTATTCCTATCACCATTGGTGGCCATCCATAAAAACCGAGGGAGAAACTCCTGACCATAATAATGTCATTTACGTCCATTACAATAAGATTTTACAGATAAGGCAACACACACATCAAAGTCTGTGGATTTATGAAGCTAGTTCTGTTGTCACCTCATAATGGATTCTGTGGCTCTGGTAACTGCATGTGCATAGTACAATCATGTTATATGCTCTGCAGTCAAGACACTCTAGTATACACTACTCATTCTTCCTGTGAACTGTAAAAGGTGCAACTGCAGGAGTGGCAAGGAACAGGTCATCTCCATCTTTGATGATGTACTTACGCAGTAAGGCTCATGTTGATGGAAGCACAGCAGCACACCGAGCAGCAGTAACCAATATGTGAGCTATTTTTATGAATTATGTGTGCTGGTGTGTATGATATATTATAATGCAGTTTGATTGTGGACATTTTATAGTGGCGGGTTTAGAGGGGGTCCAGGGGTGCAAAGGAACCCCCTTTTGCTAGTCCTATGTATGATTTTGGGCAGTTTTTAGACCAGAAAGAGGCGTGGTGGCCATATATCAGGGGCACTGTGTGTGTACCTAACTACTTTAGAAACCCCCTTTCGGAAATCCTAGATCCGCCAATGTTTTAACCCAAGGGTATCCATATCAATTGCCATGTAGCTGAGGCTAATAAAGAGCCCAGGTGCAATGTTATGACAGTCAACCAACTCTACCATAAGTATGTTACCTTATGCATATATAATTTTCAGAACTTTTGTGATTTTAATTTGCAAGTTAGTGGACCTTATTATAATAATATAATTATAGAACTGAACAAAATCTGAGTTAAATTTAATAAGAATAAATGATAAATTTCTAAAATTATAACATGAATAATAAAGTAATGGTCATGCTTCACTGTTGGCTAGTTAGCTAGTTAAAAAAGGAAGTCCTGACCAGGCAGCTGGCCAGTGGCCAAATATGCATGTGAAAATCCGGCCCCATACTGTCATATTCTGAGTCATAGTCATCAAGTGAAAGCCCTTCATGGACACCTGTTTATACTGGTGGTATAGCCATTAACTGCTGTATGCATATGGCTATATGCAGAGCATGGCTGAGACCAGCTCCAATGTACAATAGTGTAACTCATCACACTTTCTCTTATCCACCTTGATAACCTTCCTCAAAGATCTGTAACAAGGGTATTAACAAATATACCCTTATTAACCTATACAGGGATCGCAACCTTGCTACGCTATTGGACATATGTCCTTCACTGGCCAGTGCCCGGGATTTATCTGACAACACTCCACTGCAATTGGCTATTGATTACAACAGTCAAGCCTGCATCAAAGTTTTGGAGGTACTGTATGTACAGTAGCATTATGTACTGTAACATAAGACCATACGTACTTCACTTAGAGCGGCAATGAATCCCGTACACTTCTATGTTGTTTCATGTAGTTGTGGGGCTGCTGATTATATTCTTGCTCCTGTTATATTTGTTTCCTACTCCTGTATACATTAATTGTGCTCTTGTTTGGATGCATTTAAGGAGTTGCAATTAAGAGGAGCATATGCAGCAGACGGCAGTGCAGTCTAGAGAATAGTGAGATCCAGTTACAATACACACGTCAACATGCATGTGCACACACACACACACACACACACACACACACACACACACACACACACACACACGCGCGCGCGCGCGCACGCACGCACGCACACACACACACACAGTCATCCTTATAGAATGCATACAGTGCTGTACATTACTACATGTATCGTGTCCTTTATGGCCTATCATACTACAGCATTCTCCAGGCAAATTAAAGCCATATCATGTTCATCTTGGTCCAGGTATGTTGTGTAACTGGCTATAACCAACACATGCAGCTAGCTGTGAAGGCACCATCAAAATCGGCTGCACTGCCAGTTGCTTACTGTGGGATGGGTTACTGTTAGCATTCACTAGGCGCCTCTGCTGTTTCCTCTGTGCAGTATTACCAAGGAGCTGCAGTATATAGATGCACACTCAGTCCACTTTACAGTACTGACAGTGAATGGAGTTCTCGACCTTGTGTAGTTCTCACACATTGTAATTACACACAAATGATAGCTAGCTAGCTATACTTCGAGTCCTACCCACATAGCATGCATTAATTTTAATTTTAATTTTCAATTAATTTTCAATTTTTGTAACTTTGGAATCCACATTAGTGTGACAAACAAATTACCTTGAAACAAATAAATATGCTTATTGAATTGCATGCATGAAGTGTTGTTCAGAAATTATGAACACGTATGTACGTATAAATATATATACGTACATCACGCTTGCGTGATTTTCAAGTAGGAGCACTGCATGATCGTGACCAGGGATCATGACATTGTACTAGATATTTAAACGCCCCCAAGGGTGCTTTTGCGTATACGCCCCGCGCAGTAAAATGGAGGACACAAAGCAGAAGAGCCACAGAAAGAGACAGGCTGGTCCTAAAGCAGATAAGAAGAAGCAGCGGAAGCAGTTCGCTGTTGGCGATGGCAAGTCCCAAAACGTCAAAGCCTTTACGTTCAAGTCCACCGTTCGGGCGGCCCGTTCAGCTAGACGGACGTTGGACGTGCAAACTAAGAAGCACCACTTGCCCGTTGTGGACCGGACGCCGCTGGAGCCGCCCCCCGTGGTGGTGGCCGTGGTTGGTCCACCCAAAGTTGGAAAGAGCACCCTCATCTCCAGCCTAGTGAAGAATTATTCCAGACAGACCCTCACTGATGTCAAGGGACCAGTCACAGTGGTGTCAGGTGGGAGGAGGGAAGGGGAGGCGCTTAGGGAGCTGCATACAGGCCTGCTCCGTGGAGTCTGTAGTGAACAGTAGCAAGCAGCATACTAGCATACTGTACAGTACTACTGAAATTGAACGGTATTATTATTATTATTGTGCCTTATTACGGTATAATGTCAATTACTAAGCCACACTCCTGTTGCTCTATAACTACCTGTACATATGTATATATGTACGTGCTTGTTGTCAGTGGCTGACATGTGACCTAGTCGCTGTGTGTTGCTGTATGCTGCTGTACAGGGAAGAAAAGACGGTTGAGCCTTATTGAGTGTGGGAATGACATCAACTCAATGATTGACATTGGCAAGATTGCGGACTTGGTAAGAGTTATGGTGTGTGTGTGTGTGTGTGTGTGTGTGTGTGTGTGTGTGTGTGTGTGTGTGTGTGTGTGTGTGTGTGTGTGTGTGTGTGTGTGTGTGTGTGTGTGTGTGTGTGTGTGTGTGTGTGTGTGTGTGTGTGTGTGTGTGTGTGTGTGTGTGTGTGTGTGTGTGTGTGTGTGTGTGTGTGTGTGTGTGTGTGTGTGTGTGTGTGTGTGTGTGTGTGTGTGTGTGTGTGTGTGTGTGTGTGTGTGTGTGTGTACATGTACACCATGTACATCTAGTCTCACATAGCCAGACCACTTTTCTCCGGCAGGTGGTCTGGCTATGTGAGACTGATATACTGTATATGTGTTTGCAGTACAACAAGTGGGCTTGCATTTGAATGTCTTGTAGTACCACTGTTTAAGTGTGTGCCTGTACATTCATCGTAGGGGTCCAATGTCATACCACATCAGTTGGCAGAACAGGAAGTGGTTGATCATGTGACAGGAAGAAAGCGGCGGAAGGTTGTCTTTGATCAAGAAGATGATAGTCCTAGTGATGGAGAGAGTGTAAGTGGGGACGGAAGTGACATTGATGCTTCATCTCATGATGAAGAGGAAGGGGCAGATGGGAAGGTGGTGGGACTGAAACTTCTTGCAAAGACAAGACAAAAAAAGAGGAAGAAGAAGATGGAGAAGGATAAAGAGGCTGACAGCAGTGGGGACCACTCTGCTATGAATGTTAGTGGGCTACTTGACCCTGAAGCAATAGAAGACAACACCAATGTGGATTTCGATGAAGACTACCACGACATTGTATCAGAAGGTGACCAAGCATCAGAGGATGGATCTGGTGGGCTCATTGACGAAGAGGCAGTGGATGATAGCCGTCATCTGGAATTTGAGGAAGACTTCGAAGGAGAGGATAGTGAAGAAGAAGAAGACAGTGAGGAAGACAGCACTGGTGAGGACATAGGAACTAGTGGCAGTGATGTGGATGAATCAGACGATGAATCTGATGATGAATCTGATGAGTTTGACAGTTTTGTGGTTGAAGATGATGATGTTGTGTATGCAAGTGAAGATGATGGTCTGGACCTTTTGGATCAGGCAGCAGAAACAGTGTCCTGGAAGAAGAGGGGTGCTCATTTCCTAGAGGACGACAGCATGGAGGGGGAGGAAAATGGACAAGGATCTTCTCATACAGTGGACACTAGTAGAACAGGAAAACCCAAAGGAACAGATAAGGTGGAGCGTCATCTCCCTCACAAGAATGCAGGAGGCAAAGCTACCAAAACTCCTCATAGTCAGCAGGGTGACTTGAAGCCCTCCCTGCAATCTGGCAAGGGTAAGAGAGGTGCCCATTTCATGGACCCCACTGACAGCAGCAGCGATAACAGTGCTGCAGAAGATGGGATGAATGAAAGCAAGGAGGATGACAGTGAAGACAGCATATCTCAGTCCATCAGTGAGGAATCAGACAGTGAAATGGATGAAGGTGAAGAAGGCAGCAGATTTGAGGAGAAGGAGGTGGAGAAGAATGAAGGTAATGGAATAGTGGAAGAAAGTAGTGTTTCCGCAGACCAAATGGATGCTGTTCCAGGCGCATTGCGGTGGAAGTCAGACTTGAGAACTAAAGCAGCCTCCTCCTTTATCAGCAGACAGCAGAAGAAGATTGACCTGCAGAAGCTGGTTTATGACCCTGTGTACCTGCAGCCACACAAGAACACTGACGAAAATACTGAGGAAATTGGTGGTCTCTTCATTCCCAGAGTTCCCAGCGCAGATATTCGACACATGCCAGATGTTACGTGTCAGGCACAGGTTGTAGCTCATGACTGGAGCCGTGAAGACCTGATTGCTTCCATGAAGGACCTCATGGTGACTGGGAGGTGGGGAGAAGATGAGGATGCACAGACACTGCTGCAAAAGGACCAGGAGCTTTATGGTGACTTTGAGGACCTTGAGAAAGGGGAAAAGTACAGCGCCACGGAGAGACGGGGAGGTGGAGCGGACTCAGATGATGGGGAGGAACCAAAGAACCTGCTGGAGAAGAAACGGCGGTTGAAAGAGGAATTCGACAAGGAATACGATGACAAGGAGGGTGGAGAGAAAGATTACTTTTCAGAATTGAAAGAAATCTACTCACGGCAGGCTGAGTTGAATCGGCAAGAGTTTGAGGGTGTTGATGAGAGTCTGCGCCTTCAGATGGAAGGAGCAAGAGTTGGGAGCTACATCCGAATGGAGACCAGGGGGATGCCATGTGAGTTCATTGATAATCTTGATCCACATCGGCCAATCATTGTGGGAGGACTGTTGCCAGGGGAGACCAGTCTGGGGTATGTAACTGTGCGAATCAAACGTCACCGTTGGTACAAGCGGATCCTCAAGTCAAGTGACCCTCTCATCCTCTCTCTCGGCTGGAGGCGGTTCCAGACACTCCCAGTATACTTCAAACGGGAGGACAATCTCCGTCAGCGCTACCTCAAGTACACACCGGAGCACCTCCACTGCAATGCCACCCTGTATGGGCCACTGACTGCACCCGGGACCGGCTTCATTGGCATACAAACCACGACGGAATCTGGAGTGAGTGTGGGAACAATCTGATACTCCAGCCATAGCAGCCACTAATGTCATAGCTTACCAGTAGTACAAGTGGATACAGGGCAAAGATATACCTGGTTAATAATACAGTGGAACCTGTCTAAGATGGCCACTGTGTTAGGCAGCCATCTCTCCAAAACAGCCAGCCTCCCTGGCTCCAAAATAGCACTAGAGCATTGCAATCTACCTCTGTAGAGCAGCCACCTCTCTATAAAGGTCAGTTAGAACTGGCCCCACAGGTGGCTGTCTTAGACAGGTTTCAGTGTACTAGAATGTTGCTCCTGTGGAATGTGTGTGTGTGCTGGTTGTGTATAGCCCACGCTACACGTGACTTGGTATACGGCATGTGTTGCTAGTTGGAGAGGCCTAGGTTATGTATAGGTGGGGATGGCTGGGCACTGTAGTGTCATGTTGGCATGGCAACCTGGGTTTAGTACGTATATGTACTTGGACACAGCCTGGTACTAAGCAGGGCATGATGCCCCCTGTGATTTGTCAGCGTTGCCTGGCCTTACTGTTTACCACCAATCATTCTGCTGTATGATTTTGCTGTTTGTGTATACAGGATGTATTGTGCAATCTAACCTGCTAGCCCCTCCTCCTCCCCTTACAGCCTGAATTTCGGATAGCTGCCACTGGCACTGTCCTAGAGATGGACAAGTCCAGCCACATCACCAAGAAGTTGAAGCTGGTCGGCCGCCCCTTCAAGATATTCAAGAATACAGCCTTTATTCGTGGCATATTCAACAGTGAACTGGAAGTGGCCAAGTTTGAGGGGGCAGCCATCCGTAGTGTGTCTGGCATCCGTGGACAGATCAAGAAGGCTCTTCGTGCTCCCAAAGGTGCCTTTCGAGCAACGTTTGAGGACAAGTTGCTCATGAGTGACCTCGTATTTGTGCGCACTTGGTTCACCGTGGACGTGCCCAAGTTCTACAACATTGTCACCTCCCTCTTGAACAGTTGGGTGGAGATGAGGACAGTTGGGAAGATCAGATATGACGAGGGCACAAAGCCCCCAGTTGCAAGGGACTCACTTTACAAACCTGTCAGCAGGGAAACACGGCGCTTTAATCCCCTCCACGTGCCAAAGGCCCTGCAGAAGAGCCTGCCCTTCAAGACCAAGCCAAAGTTTACACCCAAACGTCAAAGACTGGTGCCTAAGGGCCATGCCGTTGTTCTGGAGCCACACGAGAGGAGAATTGTGGCCATGATGCAAAAGATGTCTACTATCCATAAGGACAAAGTGAGTCATGGGATTGTGTGTGCGTGCATGCGTGTGTGTGTGTGTGTGTGTGCGTGTGTGTGTGTGCGTGTGTGTGTGTGCATACGTATGTGCTAGCATGTGTGTACATTCACCAGGTATCACCACTGGAGGCATATTACTTTACTGTATTCAGGCCCAACTACCTTGTTCCATCTGTTATGCATAGCTACCGCATAAATAGTGGTTTGTAGGTGTTTTGAGTGCCAGGTACTTTTTGAACTGTTACAGCATCCTACAGAGTGATTTGTGTGACACACAGCTTGTCAGTAGACATTATTATAGCCTAAAGGCACCAACCTGCCATTCACTCCTTCCCTCTTACTATCCCCTTCTCCCTCCCCTCTCCCTCCCCTTCCCTCCCCTCCCCCTCCCTCTCCTCCCCAGTTGAGGGCACGGAAAGCCAAGCGTGCTCAGCAATACAAGCAACACCTTGCCAAACGTGCCAAGGAGGAGGCCAAGCTGCAAGCCAGGGTGCGCAAGGAGAAGAAGGAATTCTACCAGCTACTTGGGAAGGAGCAGAAGAGACAGCAGCATGCTACAGCATCATCATGACATATGGTGACCTCAACTACAGACTCACAGTTAGCGTACAGCAATCAGACAGACAAGTGCACTTAATTTAACATTAATTGCTTCCTTTCATTCACATAAACTAATTAATTAAGTCTTAATTGCACTTTAACTGCACAGAACAATAAATGCATTAATATAATTATATAAATGATCTCTGTACTGATTGAGCTCATGCATGCAGGTCAGGGTGGGGTAATGCTGACTACATACACAAATGAAAAATTACCGTAATCGTAGAAATTTTCGTGGGGCAAAAATTTCGTGTGTTAAATTTTCGTGGGGCATAAATTTCGTGGCCTGGGCTACCCACGAAATTTAAACCCCACGAAATGTAACTGTGTTCATTGTTAAACACAGCAGAATACAGAGTACTACACTTTGCCAAGTGAATATCTCCTATATCTTTCCTCGTTCTCCAATGTAAGCCTTCCTGACCGAACACGCTGTAGTCGCGTTGACCCAACAATTCAGCTCCCTGGAAAAGAAGAAACGCGTTGCTGCAACCATGCCGCGACGCAAGCAGAGTTCTTGCCTATTTTTGGTCCAAACCTAGGGCTAGCGGCGGCGCTGTAGTGCTGGTAAGGCCGGCGCTTCCCCTTCGCACTCTTTGCAGCGTGGACCTCCATGTTCGCTTTTGCGATGGCCGCGAAGGTAGTATAGCAGACGCTAGTGAGCTGCATGAATCTGGAAGTCCTTAACTTCTTTCCGCTGTAGGCACCTCAGAAGAGCCATCCTTCACAGCTCCTACAAACACAAGTGCCGTGCGAGTTCAGATGCAGACCTTCGTATCGCCTTAATGTATTAGACGTATTATATTAGTTACTACTGTATTCTTTGTACATAAATTTTCGTGGATGGAGGCAACCACGAAAATTTCCACACAACGAAATTTTCAACGATTACGGTATAATGTATTGTGAATGTTACATGCTAAAACTTTGCATAATAATGTATAATATTGACCAATATGTACGTTTTTGCAACATGCAGTATAAGCACATTCAAATGCTTACATTAATAAGATCATGTGATTAAGGATGATGTGGGCAGTTGTGTTGACCGTGTTCATCGCTTGGTTGTTGCTTCCTCTTTCGCGGTCGACGCTTCTTTCTTACACTCTTCATCTCGTGGCAGCAGTCGTCAGAAGAATCATCACTGTCAGTTGAGGACTCGCCAAACACATGAGGTCTGTCATAGATGCAGCAACCTGCAGGAGGAGGGGGCAGGGGAGGGGTGGGGTGGGATGGGGGGAGGAGCAGGGGAGGGGTGGGGAGGATGAAGGGAAATGCAGGAAAAAGGCCATGGGAAGGGCAGATAAGGGGCACTGAAGATTGATAGCACCCTCATCTCTGTCCTTCACACTGAACTAATTACACCACACACTATACATGCCTAATTTATTAGATAATAAACCAATTAACCCGATATGAATTAGGAAAGAGGTTATGATCTCCATGGTGACCCAGTGATGACCTGAGCTCTGACCTCCACAGGCATATGAATGTGATTATGGAGCATGTCTACCCGCCCACCCCAGTGAGCACTCCCCTATGCATTATGGTCCGAGATAATGTGGGATAGTGGGAGGAGGCATGCTGCCTTGACTGATTGCAGCCTCACATTTTGATGTCTTCTTTCCCATGAACTCGTTGTCTACAACTCCTTCTTCCCACTGTACCTTCTTGTCTGTTGGGGGCTTCTTCAGTCGCAGCACCAGTGTCTGGAGGAGTGTGGTGGGGTGAGGTGGGTAGGGACCACAATACAGTTCCAACATTACAGACATGACCCTTTTATGTGTATGCTTACACACACACATACATACAAACACATACACGTACACTTACTCATACGTACATACAAACACATACACATAATTATACACACACACAAGTACACACACGCACGCACGCACACACACACACACGCGCACACACACATACACACACAACATACACGCGGGTGGGAGCCAACTATCTACATTCACATAACATACGTATCCTAATGTAGTCCCGACCGCTAGTGACAGGCCTTGCAGCGACGATACTGGGACAGGCACAGTGAAGAGGCTCTGTATGCGTCTAGGCAAAAGCCTACCATGTAACACATACAAGGCGGGTGCCTTTACGAGAGACGCCCAACTTCAATTCGCACCTCTCGTGTTCCCTCTTCTTGCTCCATAAGAGTGATAGTTCTCTCATTCGTGTCTCGTCGCGTAACCAACGCCGCCATCCTGTACCACCACTACGACGTGTTCACATGTACTACCACCACTCGTGGACACGGGAGGACTCCTTTTATCCTACGTGAATACGCTGGAAGCTTCCAATCTTGAACTTGAATTGATATCGATTTGTCACGTGAGTGCCAAAGCGGTTTGGACCGGTCATTTGGTCACAACATAGGCATTGACATCACATCCTGCAGTAGTCACGCGACGCGCGCGTGGCATTAAAAACGGGCATTTGATTGGACGACGCAATGACGTAATCACAAACATGGCCGCTCTAGTGGTGTGCATGTGCCTCGCAGCCAGCCGCCTCTTAGACACTCCGCGCTCCTCAGTTTGGGTCTTCCAGGCGCAACGCGCACTTGCGCAGAAGTTTACTGTTATTTTCTGGTGCGAGGGAATTGCTCTGGCTATTGGTACGTGGGTATTTTAACTATTTATGTTTCGTTCATTGGGGTACTTTAGCTGTCAGCGCTCGGGGCTGCTGAAAGCCCTTTCTCTATGGCGAAGTAAACTATTGGGCAGAAAGCTTGCTTGGCTTCGGCACTGCCGTATTGGATAAGGAAAGACGTGACCAAGCAATACTTTTGACATGGTGTACGTAGGTGTAGCTATATGTGCATGCAAGTGCATGACAATGCAAACAAGATCAGCACTATACCCAGGCAGTGTCACCCAGCTGCAATCATTCAAATGGTGATGGATGGCCTGCGTTATACACTGGGTGATGCAACGCGGCCGGAGCGAGTGCGGCCAAAGGCCGTGCTTGCTCATAGTTTATAATGCATGCATGGATGCAATATTGATTGTGCCTGCTAATTAATATAATTATATAATTAATAAACATAGCAACCTGCATGCACGGTGCATGCCTATATACTTATTTATATGAACTATGCCCATGCCAACCAAATGCATGTGGCTGTGGGTTGGCTTCTCATCCATGCCTTGAGGATCCAATCAAATCCAAGTTCACAATCATGCATGCTCCTTGATCAACCCTGATGCAGTGAACAGCTAGATGGCAAGGATTATAAATTCAGATTGTATTATATCATAATAACTTCAAAAATTGATTTCAGCGTCAGATGTATACCTACAGATGTGAATATTCCTTCACACACACTGTATGAAGATGAATGAGCAATAACACTATATCTTGTCTATCTACACCTGTGGTTGGGTGGGGGTAGCTGAAGGAGAAGAAACGCTCCTATCCTTTACATCCAGTTCCTTCTTCGTCAGCTGTTCCTTTATTGCAGCGATAGCCTTTGTCGTCTGTGGTATCTGGAACCTCTGTATGTGTGTGACAACGACCTCCTCCCCGGCCGTGTTGCCCATCTTGAAGGTGATCACATCCGGCTGTTTCTTTTTCATGGTGATCTTCACTATGGACATCAGCTTGTGCTTGGCCTTTATCCTGGCCCAGCCTGTTCGGTCTGAGCATTCTCTCAGCACAATGAGGTGGTCCTCTAACAGAACGAGGTGACTGCAGGAGGGTGGAAAGTTAAAGGAGAGAGAGAGGGAGGGAGAGAGGACGGGAGAACAAGTACAAATAGTGGTAGAGGGAGTGAGGAAGAGAAGGAGAGAGAGTAGAGGAGTGGCAAGGAGAGGAAAGCGGCAGAGGTGAACAACACATATGGCTAAGCAAACACACCACTTAAAACAGTCCATGAATATCTTTGATTAAACACAATGTTGAATGATGCACACACAGTGACATAGTGACTACGGGCACTA
The DNA here is from genome assembly GCA_964019415.1 of Ianthella basta. Lineage (NCBI taxonomy): Eukaryota > Metazoa > Porifera > Demospongiae > Verongiida > Ianthellidae > Ianthella > Ianthella basta. Next base: position 6,614,198 of record OZ025879.1, read on the forward strand.
CACTGGGTGAGTCCAGCCTCATTTACCAAAGCAGGCAAAGTTACTCCGAGTGTGTGCAGTGTTGTGCTAAAGACCTGGGTGTGGTGTATCCCTCCTGTCTGAGTTCATTGCAAGGGAAGGACGCCAGCACCTCTTCTCCGCGAATGTATGCCTCAATGTTCACCATTTGGTTAATGCTCTCTTCCTCTGAGCTGGATGCACCTCCTGAAAAGAGTGGAGGAGTAGTCTCGCGTAGCCAGACCGCCATCTTTGCTCAGACCCCGCCTTCGCAAAAGACGTGTGCGTAAGGTGTTAGCGCCGCCTTCCTGCCTTATAAGGGAATCATGAATAATCGTCGGTCCCAACTTCCTCGGACTCCTGTCAGGAAAAAAAACGGCGTAAGCTCCCAGACCGTCTTTTGCGAAGGCGGGGTCTGAGCAAAGATGGCGGTCTGGCTACGCGAGACTAGTGGAGGAGAGGGTGGAAGTGATGTAGCATGAGCTGACAGCATGAACACAGTACATAATGCCCAAAATGTTGGTACTACTGTAACTGACTTATAGTGTACGGCCATTATTCAATGCAAAGATATACTGGTTAATAGTTCAGTGGAACCTGTCGAAGATGGCCACTGTGTTAGGCAGCCACCTCTCTAAACCAGCCAGCCTCCCTGGCCCCAAATAGCACTAAATCACCGCAAGCTACCTCTGTAGAGCAGCCACTTCTCTATAAATTAAAGGCCAGTTAGGAGTGGCCGAAGGTGGCTATCTTTGATAGGCTTCACTGCAGCTCAATATGGTGGCTGTGTCCTGACTACAACTGATGCACACGAGGCTGATCTTTTACTGGAATGATTCTGAGTGCACTTGTGATATTGTGTTCCCTCCTGATATTAGTGTATATGTAGTGGCTAGTCATTTTACAATGTTCCATGGATAAAACGACTGCGTGTGTGAGTGTGTGTGTGTGTGTGTGTGTGTGTGTGTGTGTGTGTGCATGTGCATGTGTGTGTGTGTGTGTACAGAAGTGTGAGGGGTGACATGAATGCTCTTGTCCATGTCCACCTCACCAATTTCATGATCATCGTCCTCGTCTGCGATACTGAACACATTGGGCACATTCCTGTATCTCTTTCCCACCTTGTCATGACTGCTGACATGCCTACAGAGGCAGTTGAAGACACCATGGAAAAGGTGGATACAACCACAGAGTTGGATTAATATACCACATCTTTAATACTAGGAATACAACCAACAAGTCTACAGTATTTCCGAATTACCATGCATGCACACATAAACACACATACACATACTGTATAACACACACACACACACACACACACACACACACACACACACACACACACACACACACACACACACACACACACACACACACACACACACACACAGACATGCACACACACAGACAGACAGTCAGACCAACCGACACACAGACAGACTGTCAGACAGCCTTCCTCTCACAGGAGTATGCTCCCGACTAGATGTTGTCAGCTCCTGGTCCTCCCCATCCACTTGAGAGTACAGTGCCTCCAGAGTATTGTCATAGTCTTCCAGCACCTCACCAGCCTTCTTCCCCAATATACTCAGGAGCTCTGGAGAGGAGGACAACACTCGATGGTGCATACATACTGTATCTACACTACACATACAGTACAGTCAGTGCATTGCTATGGCAGCCATTGTTTACCACAGCCACTATTGTTTGCAAACGCATGCATCCTAACACTGTGGCATATATAAACTTAGTGTTAAGAGCCTCGGGCCCTAAATAAAAGCCCCTATGTGTACACAAGATGTCGGTGAAGTAACTACATGTCATGTGAAGACTGGGGAAGCATTGAGGGTTAACAAGAATACATGCAGCTAACTTACAGATCCATAACTACATACATACATGAATCGGCCTATTACAGCACCGGAGTTAGAAAGTAAGAAGCTAAAATGTGTGCAAGTTAATGAAAGAGTTCCAGATGGATACTGGCCTATCAGTAGCTAGCTAAAATGATTCGTTTTCCAATTGGCCTGTTGGTGGTTACTCTTCATAACTACCATAACTACCATAACTACCTCTTACACAGTTCACCTTTCAGCCCTCACACTCCAGCTCACCTACAAACCCTCCCTGCGCTACACTGACATAGGGCACATTGGTCTGAAGGAACTTTGCAATGACCATATTCAGGTACCGGTCCTCCTGCTCCCTCCCTGTGCCAATGAAGCAGAGGTGTCCTCCCTCCTCCCCGCTGTCGTGCTTGGCACGCTCACACAGTCGGTTGGCGGCCACCATGAAGTGTGAAGGAGAATGGAGAAGCTGAGTAGCCAGATCAAGGCAGAGGGGAGAGACAGGACATTGCAAGAATAACAGATTGCAATACTTCCCACCAACCTCTCCATACTCAAAGCATGTTGACCACCTTACACCACACTCACAAGCCCCGCCCCTTATGACAGTCAGACTCATGCCATCCTCCTGTAGCACACACCCCCAAGCCCCTCCCCTATGACAGCAGACCTATGCCGCACCCACCAAGCCCCGCCCCCAGTGTCACACGCCCCTCTCACACCCACCAGTGTGGCATCCAGATGCAAGGAACCCGGAAGGTGCCCCTTGCTAAAGTGGCTGATGGGCCGTGAGTCCACCACGCTGTACTTGATCCCGCCTACAGCATGATCCTGCAGGCTGTCCAGCACCTCTCCCAGGGACACGGGTAGGCACAGGGCATGTGACACAGGGAGGGAGGGGACAGATCCACGGGTCTGACCGAAGAGAAGGGTGTGGTAGTCCTGCGAGGGATGGTCCAGTTAAGAGGGTGGGAGGGACTGTGTAGCTGGTATGGCTCAGATCACAGTGGTGCGAAAGTCTCATATGCATTAAAATATGAGTGGCAGTTACTGTACCCAATCCTTACCTTTCTGAAAGATTGTGGGGTTAGGCTGGAGAAGTAACAAGCCAGTGCCCAGAAGTCCTCCACATCAGCCACACCCAGCTGGCCGGGGAGGCTCTGAATGACCTCTGGAGCAGCAGGGGAGAGAGGGGGAGGGGGAGGGGGAGGGGCAGTAGAGGAGAGATTACATAGTTCATGCCTTGCGTTACAAGTGGTCCTGTGGTCGTGGCTCCATTCTCCACCACGTACAGACCGCACAACACAGGTGACTGGTGGCCAAACCAGATGTGTGTAATGATTGAATGACCCATGCTAGATACATGTTACCTGGACATGTACATACCGTTGTAGTGAGCTACCTCCAGAGCTGAGGATTCTTCCAAGACTTCCCTGGAGAGGAGTGAGTGTGAGCACAAACATATAAGCCATTTATGATACACTTCCATGTGTTAGTGCCTACGTACTAACTCAGGGATGGACACACCCACACCCACACCCACACATGCATGCACGTACCACCAGTCACCATTCTCACTTTGCATTGATCGTCATCACCAGTGCCATGAAGAAGATAAAGAATGGATCCTTTTCAGAGAGATACCTGTCCCAGATTGCCATCGCCACATCCGGTTGACAGCAAGAAGTGAATAGACTGCGCAGCTGAAGAGGGCAGAGGTGAGAGAGAGAAGGAGAGCCCAGGACAGCGACAGATGGGTTGACCATCACTGAAATGGGGCAGTACCTAATGTAAATTGCCCCTGCACACCACGACACAAATGCACAAACACTGTGTTCAAAAGAATAGTCATACGTACATGTACATGCAAGTTTGAGCAACACTCAGACACGAACATGGGAAACGCAATGTATAATACATATGTACGTATATGTAAGCATTGCACAGACACACATGTACTGAAGGAATGGTAGACTCAAGTGTGTATGTGTGCACTCTATACCGAGAGACTGACCCATTGCTGCATGTAGTCCTCAGGGATGAGCTTGTGAGTGTCCAGGAAAGTGCACAGGCTCGGGTCGTGGTAGAGGAGGAGGAGTCTGAAGAGGTGGAATGCAGGGGCTCCCCCTCGACAATCCCTGGGGAGGGAGAGGCAGAGAAGAGTGGCAGCCACGGAACACATGCTGGTGCACTGGTCAAAAGTGGGGCTGTGAAGGAGTGTGTGTTCAGAGCACAAACGCATGTACGTTTCAACACAGTGGCCGGTAGGCAGCCAATCCAGTTCAAAAGCATTCACATCACTCAGCAGAGCCCACTAATGAATACAATTACAGCACAAAGGATGGACTATCAACACATATGTGCATACACATGCACCTGCACAGCACACAGAGATACACAAATACACATGAAGGGACCATGAGGGACCAGGGGGATGAAGTGGTAGAATTACACTTGCAGAGTACTGAAGGTATTAACCATAAATTTATTGTGACTTGTCAAACCAGTAAAAATGCTTCACTCTCACAGACACAATCACAGAGATTTCATCTTTACACTACCTAACCCACCTTGCTATGTACTTGTTGAGCAAGGTGTAAAAGCAGTTGTATGTGTCTCCCTTGCTTAGTCCGAGGCAGACCAGGGGGAGGAGGAGCTCAGAATGGGAGGGGTCATCGGGGTACTTCACATTGCGGGACTTGAGGTAGAATGTGATCACTTCTTCCATCATCACAGCAGCGTTGTCAGGGGTAACGGGGTCACCTTCGCGCACGTTGCCTGGAGCGAAGACAGGATCAACACAACAAACTATGTTGGCCGGGGCCAGTACTGAATTCCTCGACCACTCCCCCAATGATGGGACCAGTACCACTCCCCCAATGATGGGACCAGTACCACTCCCCCAATGATGGGACCAGTACCACTCCCCCAATGATGGGATCAGTACATCTACTGTACATATAAAGCATCCACATACACAGACACTAAGTCACAGAATGCCTCACACAATGACAATAATTATGGTAGCTGCCTACAGTGCTGTACATCAGCTTGTGGGAGAACATTCTAGAGCATGACAAGGGGCAGTAGCTGGAAGAGGAAGGCTCTCCCCCCCCCCCCCCCCAAACAAATTGCAGCCTCAGCATACCAAAGCGGAGCTGTTAAAAGTGAAAGTATTCAGTTTATTCAAATTATCAGTAAACACCTTCTGGGTCAGAAGGTTTTACAACAATCTATTTATAGGAGTCACAGCGCTGACATCTTCATACTACACAATGGCTAGTGGATCCATGCCGTAGTATCCCCTAAGGGATGCCACAGTGGAGCGAATTGGCCAGCATTTAACACCAGAGACCAGTGCAGCCCGCCCTTGCACACTCACTCACCAGCCATCTTTATGCAATCCCTGTGGATGCTGTCCTGGGCCTCAGAGTCCAGTGGACCACTCCAAGTGTTGATGACATCAGGCTTCTTCGATACACCTAAGCTCTCCTACAGAAGATAGCAAAATATAAGAATGAACACAAGATTACATAATACAGTGTAGAACCTGTCTAAGAAGGTCACTGTACACAGCAGTCACTTCTCTAGACCAGCCAGCCTCCCTGGACCCAACTGGCACAAACATAGCACTAAGATGTTAGAGTACACAAAGCAGCCACCTAACTGTGAAGGCCAATTATATAACTGGCCCACAGGCGGCTGTCTTAGACAGGTTCCACTATAGTGCCTTCTATGCTCATGCTGTACGTACTAGAGGCATATATCCAGTGAGGAAGGACCTTGAAACAGGTACTGTATGTGGGAGTAACTGGGGGTGACCCAAATCAGAAGTGCACAATGGATCAACACCTGGTGTTGTGCTCAACACACATGTACATAGCTGTAACAGTGCAACTGAAAGTACAACGGTAAGCCTAACACCACAAGTATTCAGACCATTTGGCATTTCAGAGCAGTACCCCTGTGCAACCTGCCCACTGCACTGATTCACATCTTGCACTGTTCAAATAATCTGCAAGAGTTTGTTGACAAGAAGCTAAGAATGTACACATGTACGCATCCTCCACAGCGAAGAACACCACAGTGTATAAACATCACTAGTTAGAGCTGCTTGCATAGAACAAGTGCCAATAAGTACTTGATTGCTAGCTATGTCATCTAGCATTACACTGGTGTGCTTGTTGCTGCCAGTACTGGTTTGTGGCAGCGCTGATCAGGAAGACCTACTCTGTGCAGACAGCTACGCCGACTTTGAGAGTGCCAGCGTTGGCTCCAACATCAGTGGCACACACATCAGGGAACAGTTGTACAATGCCTTTTACACTCCCAACCACCACCTTCCCTACTCTGTGCTGGTCACCTACCAACTGCTCCTTGACAATGGGACAAGATTCAACATATCTAGTGAACAGGAGTGCAGCACTGAGCTGTGGATTTGGCTGTCTTCTCCAGAATTCTTAATGAAGGAAGCTACCTATCTCAATCGCTATCTTCTCTTCACTCTCAACTACTTCATGGAATGGATACCACCTCATCTAATCATCACCACAACAGTTGCTCCCTGTACTGACAAGATCAGCGACTTCTTGAATCGAATGACTGCCTCGGTGGGTTTATCAAAGGGTCATATCAGTAACAGTGTGTGTATGTATATACGTGTGTCTGTACGCACACATGCGTGAGTGCATGCAGTGTGACTCTACACCTTGGTTGTTTAACAGTAGCTGATACAAGACAAAGAAAATTGAACTCGAGCAGACATGCAGCAGAATCATAATTCAGGAATTCAGGAATTCAGGAATTTTGGGGTCTAGGAGGTCTTGTTAGCTGTATACAAAACCTGTGCTGTGCTGCTTCTACCACAAATCTACTCAAATAATTTGCCTTTATTGAACACTGTAGCAATAAGCCTCTACAACATTACTAAACAAGATATTTAAACCTCATACAGTAAAATACGTACATTCCACAGAATTAGCTTAGAGCACTTCTTAGTTCATATTGTGTGCAAACACTGCACAATGCATTTGCAATGCAAATAGTGACAGGCGCATCTTGAAACCATTGGTGATTACCCTTGACTCCTGCATGTTGCTCAAACTGGACTGCGTCCAGAATATTAGTGAATGACCAAAGGTTAAACTGCTTTGGCTCCTCTCGCAGCTTATCATTCCTCACTCCTCTTTACAGCTTCAAGACTATGCACTGGGACACATGGAGGACAAAACAAACCTGGGATATGTACAACATGGATGTGGGACATCTAGTTTTGATACTCTATTTCTACCAGTTGACGGAGTTGGGTATACACCGGAAGGATCGTCCTTGATAATATGCGGTAGCATCTTTCAAATCGTGTTCATCTGGATGGTTTCCGGAATACTTCTTAAGATGACCTTCAAAGAATTTGCACAGAAGACTTCCACCTATTCATTTGACATGTACGGGATGTTCTGGGGAGCTTCAACTACTGCTTTCGGACTACTGGGAATGTTGTATGGAGTCTATGTAGACACTGCCCTCTTGATTTTTGCTAATGTCAAAGGTACATCCACAATAGATACCACATATCTCCTGATAGCTGCAATACTGAGCCCTATAGTGTTGGAACTCCCTGTGGCAATATACATTGCTAGGAAGGCAACAGTGGCTGTGCCGTGCATATTCAAATATCCTGCAATCGTGCTTTGCTGTGGAAGGAAGAGACACGCTGAATGTCTTGTAACGACAATCGCACTATGGGCACTCCTGGTTGCTTTGCAACTTGTGCTGATACATGGAACACTCATTGTGTTCACCATCTCTGTTCAACCCTTCAGCATCGCATCAAGTACTATGCTGCTAGTGCTAGCTCTCTCCTGCCTTGCAAATATGTTCTCACTACTCTTCACCATATTCGCCCACCTCTTCACTCCTTCCCATCAGCGAGTGGCCTCCAGTTCCATGGTGCTTCGTGCAGTTGTAGTGTTGCCTTTGCTACTGGCAATCATGTGTTACAGTGCTGCTGCAATTTCACTGGCGTCTGTCGTTAACATGGATACAAAACAAAACAATCCTCTTTCCTTCGTTAATGCCACTGCTACCCCCATACTGCTCGGCGTGACAAGCATCTTCCTGAAGAGATTCATATCTGCCTGGTTGAATTGGTCACCACAACAAACAGAGCAGGACACAGATACTTCACACAAACAAGAATATGAAGAGCTACTTGACTCTTGAGTGAATGGTGACTACAAGCATACAGTAGAGTTCAACACCTGGATGTTAGATATCGGTGCGCAAACACTGTAGACTAGTGGTAGAGTGTAATACTCCAGTTTAGACTTGGTAAACGTGTGGACCACATTACACTTTTCTGTATTCATGGTGTGAATAGCAGAACATGCTTACTGTACAATGTGCACATTGAAGAGAGGAAGACAATTTCAAATTATAATTAATAGAGATATATCACTGGGTGACGTGTTAACAATCTCATGTTGCAGTAGGGTACATAAATGCTTCCCATAGCAACTGCATGCAGAAATGGGTGATAATTGTACAAATCAAATCACTTTGATAAGCAAGTATTTCCGAGTTAAAAACTCGTGGGGCTGCCGCCCCAACTCAAAATACTTGCTCCCTCCGGTCGCTGCTGCACTGTTAAAAATAGGGAGTGATGATCACACGTAAAATTGGGTGTGAATTGGTTGCCACTGTGAGCACACCCTTTTGCAGTGTGATGTTCACTCCAACCATGCAGTACACAGCATACCATTATGGGAACAGTTTGTAAGAGATTACAACTTCATAGTACATTTCACTACAGATATGGTACACTACTTTGAAGATTTACTTATACGTACATAGTACACAGCATACCACCTAGCAAAATAGTTTGTGGGTGACGTAGCCCCAGTGAACTTCACCGGGGAATACGGCATCCCCTGCAAACATTGGGCATCTGGTGCCCAGTGAACTTCACCGGGGAATATGGCATCCCCTGCAAACATTGGGCATCTGGGGTCCCAGTGAACTTCACCGGGGATTATTGCATCCCCTGAAAACATTGGACATCTGGTGTCCCAGTGAACTTCACCGGGGAATATGGCATCCCCTGCAAACATTGGGCATCTGGTGCCCAGTGAACTTCACCGGGGAATATGGCATCCCCTGCAAACATTGGGCATCTGGGGTCCCAGTGAACTTCACCGGGGATTATTGCATCCCCTGAAAACATTGGACATCTGGTGCCCAGTGAACTTCACCGGGGAATATGGCATCCCCTGCAAACATTGGGCATCTAGTGCCCAGTGAACTTCACCGGGGAATAAGGCATCTCCTGCAAACATTGGGCATCTGGGGTCCCAGTGAACTTCACCGGGGATTATTGCATCCCCTGCAAACATTGGACATCTGGTGTCCCAGTGAACTTCACCGGGGAATACGGCATCCCCTGCAAACATTGGACATCTTGTGCCTCAGTGAACTCCACCGAGGAATACAGTATCCCCTGCAAACATTGGGCATCTTGTGCCTCAGTGAACTTCACCGGGGAATACAGCATCCCTTGCAAACATTGGGCATCTGGTGCCTAAGTGAACTTCACCAGGGAATACGGCATCCCCTGCAAACATTGGGCATCTTGTGCCTCAGTGAACTTCCCCGGGGAATACGGCATCCCCTGCAAACATTGGGCATCTGGTGCCTAAGTGAACTTCACCGAGGAATACGGCATCCCCTGCAAACATTGGGCATCTGGTGCCTAAGTGAACTTCACCGGGGAATACGGCATCCCCTGCAAACATTGGGCATCTGGTGCCTCAGTGAACTTCCCCGGAGAATACGGCATCCCCTGCAAACATTGGGCATCTGGTGCCCAGTGAACTTCACTGGGGAATATGGCATCCCCTGCAAACATTGGACATCTGGTGCCTCAGTGAACTTCACCGGGGAATACGGCATCCCCTGCAAACATTGGACATCTGGTGCCTCAGTGAACTCCACCAAGGAATACGGCATCCCCTGCAAACATTGGGCATCTTGTGCCTCAGTGAACTTCACCGGGGAATACAGCATCCCCTGTAAACATTGGGCATCTTGTGCCTCAGTGAACTTCACCGGGGAATACAGCATCCCCTACAAACATTGGGCACCTTGTGCCTCAGTGAACTTCACCGGGGAATACGGCATCCCCTGCAAACGTTGGGCATCTGGTGCCCAGTGAACTTCACCGGGGAATACGGCATCCCCTGCAAACGTTGGGCATCTGGTGCCCAGTGAACTTCACCGGGGAATACAGCATCCACACACAAGAAGATGAAGAGCTACCTGACCCTTAAGTGACTGATGACTGTTACAACGCACTAGAGTTCAACACCTGGATGTTAGGCAAACACTGTAGACAAGTGGTAGAGTGTAATTCTTCAGTTAAGACTTGGCAAATGTGTGGACCACACTACTCTTACTGTATTATTGTATGAACAGCAGAACACGTTTTACTATACAGTGTGTGTACACTGATGGGTGGAGGACAATTTCACTTCTGATTTCATAGGGATTTACAGTATTATTGTGTGACGTGCTACCAATTGCATGTTTGCCCTACGTTAGTGCACATATCTGGCGAGTTTCAACTGCTGCACTGGGGCTCATGGGGCACTACAGTTTCATAAGTGTCAACACTATAGACAATGGACTTAAACAAAGTGTTGCTGTAACGTGCTCCCAATGTTGCACTTGTGGTGGTCGGTAAATTTGATCAATACTTGCACCAGCTACGTACATCTGTCCTAAAGCTGCGCTACTTTCCAACCACATGATATCCATGATTTAAGTACAACATAGAACAAGAGAAATCATGACAAGGCAATGCTGTAGAACACTGCCAAGCATACATACATACAAGAGGATGGTAGAGAAGAGGAGATATTGGGTTACTAACCTCGTTCAAGAAGGAAGTGAGTTAAAGTGACACTGCTGAAGACCACAGCACACCATCCGGGCACACATACAATATGTCATAATTATAATGGAATGGTTCTGTAACAGTCAGGTGACCAGCAGCACACGGCCACTGCACAATTGTCTCATTGTTTGGTACCTTATGACTTGCTGTGTGTTTATTGTCTTAACCAAGTAGGGGTTTAGGTCATTTAAGGTGTACTGAAAATGCTTAATAGTGTACTGTAATTTGCACTATATAGGCTAAAAGGATGTTAGCTAATGATGGGAATCCTAACCAATCTAGTCAGCTTGCATCAGCATACACATACCACACAGCCACACAGTGTGCTACTCTACAATCTCCTTTTATAGTAAAACAGGATACCACAGAGGTCCAAGGAATGTGCACGTGAAGAACACCACCATGTATAAAAGAACCTGCCAATCACAACTGCTGGTAAATATTCAGCATTTCCCATCAGCTATGTCGTCCATCATTACACTGGCATGCTTGTTGCTGTCAATACTGGTTTGTGGTAGCGCTGATCAGGAAGACCTACTCTGTGCAGACAGCTACGCCGACTTTGAGAGTGCCAGCATTGGCTCCAACATCAGTGGCGCACACATCAGGGAACAGCTGTACAATGCCTTTTACACTCCCAACCACCACCTTCCCTACTCTGTACTGGTCACCTACCAACTGCTACTTGACAATGGGACAAGATTCAACATATCTAGTGAACAGAAGTGCAGCACTGAGCTGTGGGCCTGGCTGTCTTCTCCAGAATTCTTAATGAAGGAAGCTACCTATCTCAATCGCTATCTTCTCTTCACTCTCAACTACTTCATGGAATGGATACCACCTCATGTAATCATCACCACAACAGTTGCCCCCTGTACTGACAAGATCAGCGACTTCCTGGGTCAAATGACTGCCTCAGTGGGTTTATCATTAGGGTCATGTCAGTAGCAGTGTGATCGTGTGTGTACATACATGTGTCTGTGTGTATGTGCACACACATACATGAGTGCATGTAGTGTGACTCTGTAATTATCTTGTTTCTTGTACAGTAGCTGATACAAGACAAAAGTTAATTGATTTGAGCATACACACAGTAGAATTAATCATAGCTGATGGCAGGAGTGTTTGGCGTTTAGGAGGCCTTGTTAGCTGGATACAAAACCAACTGCACACATTTGTAAGCAGCTGATGAAGGCTAAAATGTCTTGTTAACAGCTGTGTTGATTCTACCACAGATATACTTAGAAATAATTCGCCTCATCGAACACTGTAGTAATAAGCCTTCACAACATTACCAATACAAGACATTCAAAGCAATCTACTGTAACTGTCATACAGTAAGGTGCCCTCCACAGATTTTAGCTTAGAGCATTAGTTCATAAGTGGCGTCAAGTCTTCATGGTGCATCTGGAATGCAACTGGAATGCAATTACCAACAAGCACATCTTGAAACAATGGGAGGGCTACCTTTGGTCACTGCATGCTGCTCAAACTGGCCTGCTATTGTCCAGAACAGTAACAAATGACTAAAGAATTTACACTACATTGCATTGGGTCTTTATCATTCCTCACTCCTCTTTGCAGCTTCAAAACTATGCACTAGGACACATGGAGGACAAAACAAACCTGGGATACGTACAACATGGATGTGGGACATCTACTTTTGACGCTCAATTCAATACAACGTTTGGGAATACACGAGAAACAACGACCTTGCTAGCATGTGGCGGCATTTTTCAAGTCATGTTCATCTGGATGGTTTCTGGAGTCCTTCTGAAGATGACCTTCAAAGCATTTGCACAGAAGACATTTACCTACTCATATGACATGTACGGGATGTTCTGGGGAGTGTCAATTACTGCTTTGGGGATCTTGGGTACGGTGTATGGTGTACATGTAGACACCATCTTCTTGCTTTTTGCTAATATCGAAAGTACATCCAAAAGGATTTCCACATATCTCCTGATGGCTATGATACTCAGCCCTCTGGTGTTAGAACTCCCTGTGGCAATATACATTGCTAGGAAGGCAACAGTGGCTGTGCCGTGCATATTCAAATATCCTGCAATCGTGCTTTGCTGTGGAAGGAAGAGACTCACTGAATGTCTTGTAACGACAATCGCACTATGGGCACTCCTGGTTGCTTTGCAACTTGTGCTGATACATGGAACACTCATTGTGTTCACCATCTCTGTTCAACCCTTCAGCATTGCATCAAGTGCTATGCTGCTAGTGCTAGCTCTCTCCTGCATTGCAAACATGTTCTCACTACTTTTCACCATATTCGCCCACCTCTTCACTCCTTCCCAGCAGCGAGTGGCCTCCAGTTCCATGGTGCTTCGTGCAGTTGTAGTGTTACCTTTGCTACTGGCAATCATGTGTTACAGTGCTGTTGCAATTTCACTGGCGTCTGTCGTTAACATGGACACAAAACAAAACAATCCTCTTTCCTTCATTAACGCCACTGCTACCCCCATATTGCTTGGTGTAGCAAGCATCTTCCTGAAGAGATTCATATCTGCCTGGTTGAATTGGTCACCACAACAAACAGAGCAAGACACTGATACTTCACACAAACAAGGATATGAAGAGCTACTTGACCCTTGAGTGAATGGTGACTGTACCAACTACCAAGCACTAGAGCTCAACACCTGGATGTTAGATATTGGCATGCAAACACTGTAGACTAGTGGACTGTGGTAGAGTGCAATACTTCAGTTAAGACTTGGCAAACGTGTGGACCACATTACTCTTACTGTATTACTGTGTGAACAGCAGAACACGCTTTACTATACACTGTGTGTACACTGATGGGTGGAGGATAATTTCACTTCTGATTTCGAAAAGATATACAATCGTGTGACGTGTTACCAATTGCATGTTTGCCCTATGTTAGTGCACATATCTGGGGAGTTTCAACTACTGCACGGGGCTCATGAGGCACTACAGTTTCAAATAATAACAAGTATTTCGAGTTAAATAACTTGTGGGGATGCTGCCCCAACTCGAAACACTTGCTCCCTTCGGTCGCTGCTCTGTCACTCATGATTGGTAAACACCACATTGTGTCATACATCTCAGTGACAGTACACACACACCACTGTCACCAGACATAGCTACATGACACACACACACACACCTTTCTCTTCTCCCTCACACACACCCACACACACACACACACCCACACACACACCCACACACACACACACAACACACACATTACACACACCACGCCACACCACACACACAAGCACAGAGAAATCTCCAGCACAGACAGACACGACTGCTTACAGCACATGCATTGACAATGAGTATTTACAGAAACATAATGTACCAAGGAACCCACAGTCGCGAGAGTAGCTAGTGTTCTGCGGTAGCAACAACTACGTACGCAGTTTGCTACAGCGCAGTACGCGTGGGCCAGGTTATGAAGAGCAGTTAGAAGGGCAACCGTGCGAGTTAAGCTTTTCAACGCTAGAAACGGTTGAAGAATGTTAGCGTGTACATATCACGGCGCTCACCAGTTTCTACGTTACTCCTGTCATGTGTTCTAGGCGGCAGATTGAAGTCCTCCGAGGCGGGGGCGGCCATTATCGAAGAAGGCGCGGGACGAAGTCGATAACCTGTTGGGCGCTGTCTCGAAGCTGTCTCTTTGCCCGTCGACCAGAAGTGCTGTAGGAGTCTGTTCCAGGATCAGAGGCGTAGGAGAACGTTCAAAGTTCACTAAGACGTCGTTTAGAAGCCGGTTTTCAAAGTCCCTTGGCCTCGCACACGGTCCACTTCCGGCCGAATAAAATGGCCGACAATATAAATTCCCTATACCCAATACTTCGTCCAATACATTCAATATAAATGTAAGTATTGACGTACAACCGTAGGTTCACGTATTATATATATAAGGGCAACTACCCCGAGGGCAGGTAGAGTTGTGCTATATATACACCACCAGCACCACCACCACCAGCACCACCACCACCACCACCACCACCAGCACCACACAGTGCAAGTTGCAATCTGCGCATGCAATATATGCGCCAGTGCTTCTATGAACAAGGTCACCAGTGCAAGTTGCCAAGAGTAACCACCCCAAGTGCAAGTAGAGTGTTTGTGCTAGTTGATGGAAGGAAAACACCACCAGCGCAAGTTGCTGAAGGTCAGGGGGACCGGGCACCAGTATCGATTTGCATGCAGTGGGGGACCACTATGAATGCAAGTACAGTGTTGGTGCTAGTCGAACTTGGGCACTATATGTGAACTGTGTTCTGCCCAGTGCAAGTTGCATACCTGTTGCTGCATCCTGCTCCAACTTGTAAGGTTAGCTATTTGCACTATTCAGTCCCTGCTTCCTTGTGGTAAGCTTCGTTTGTTGGTTTTCGGCTCTATTCATGAGTAGTGCGACTTTTCGCTTGTACAGTATTACAGCATACAAACAACCACGCCATCCCTACACAGACAGCACTACTGTGCTGTCTGATAAGGGTCAACACTACAGACAGTGAACTTAAACAAAGTGTTGCTGTAACGTGCTCCCAGTGTTGCACTTGTGGTGGTCGGTAAATTTGATCAATACTTGCACCAGCTACGTACATCTGTCCTAAAGCTGCGCTACTTTCCAACCACATGATATCCATGATTTAAGTACAACATAGAACAAGAGAAATCATGACAAAGCAATGCTATAGAACACTGCCAAGCATACGTACATACAAGAGGACGGGAGAGAAGAGGAGATATTGGGTTACTAACCTCGTTCAAGAAGGAAGTGAGTTAAAGTGACACTGCTGAAGACCACAGCACACCATCCGGGCACATATACAATATGTCATAATTATAATGGAATGGTTCTGTAATGGTCAGGTGACCAGCAGCACATTAAGGTGTACTGAAAATGCTTAATACTGTATTTTGCACTATATAGGCTAAAAGGATGTTAGGTAATGACGGGAATCCTAACCAATCTAATCAGCTTGCTACACTGAAACAGTAATACATCAGCATACACATACTACACAGCCACACAGCGCGATACTGTACAATCTCCTTTTATAGTAAAACAGGATACCACAGAGGTCCAAGCAATGTGCACGTGAAGAACACCACCATGTATAAAAAGAACCTGCCAATCACAAATGATGGTACATAAATATTCAGCTTTTCCCATTACAGTAGTTATGTCATCTAGCATTACACTGGCATGCTTGTTGCTGTCAGTACTGGTTTGTGGCAGCGCTGATCAGGAAGACCTACTCTGTGCAGACAGCTACGTCGACTTTGAGAGTGCCAGTGTTGGATCCAACATCAGTGGCACACATATCAGGGAACAGCTGTACAATGCCTTTTACACTCCCAACCACCACCTTCCCTACTCTGTGCTGGTCACCTACCAACTGCTCCTTGACAATGGGACAAGGTTCAACATATCTAGTGAACAGGAGTGCAGCACTGAGCTGTGGGCCTGGCTGTCTTCTCCAGAATTTTTAGCTAAAGACCCTACCTATCTTAATCGTTTCCTTCTCTTCACCCTCAACTACTTCATGGAATGGATACCACCTCACGTAATCATCACCACAACAGTTGCTCCCTGCACTAACAAGATCAGCGACTTCTTGAATCAAATGACTGCCTCAGTAGGTTAACTAAAAGATATTAATCCAATGTATTCTGTGTGTGATGTGTGGGCATGCTGCGTGTGTGTGTGTGTGTGTGTGTGTGTGTGTGTGTGTGTGTGTGTGTGTGTGTGTGTGTGTGTGTGTGTGTGTGTGTGTTCTTTGTTGTGCCTCCTACAAGAAACGTTTCAAAGCTACGTACTGTATGTAATCCCATACACTTTACAAATGGACTTCATGTAGCTCAGAGCCTTCCAAGTTTCATATGATGTGCATAAAACGATCACCAATAGCAGGTACACCATGAAGTAATGGCAGATTGTGCCGACAAGTAAGCAGCAAACTGCACTGGTTCTTATTATTCCTCACTCCTCTTTGCAGCTTCAAGACTATGCATTGGGACACATGGAGGACAAAACAAACCTGGGATATGTACAACGTGGATGTGGAACATCTAGTTTTGATACTCCATTCCTAGCAGTCGACAATGTAGGGCACATACAGGAAGCAGAGAAAAACTTGATAGTATGTGGTGGCATCTTTCAAATCATGTTCGTCTGGTTGATTTCTTTAGTCCTCCTGAAAACCACCTTTAAGCCATTTGCACAGAAGACTTTCACCTACTCGTTTGACATGTATGGGATGTTCTGGGGAGCTTCAACTACTGCTTTCGGACTACTGGGAATGTTGTATGGAGTCTATGCAAACACTGCCTTCCTCACTTTTGCTATTGTCAAGGATCCAGTCAGGACAGTTACCACTTATCTCATAACAAGTGCAATACTCAGCCCTATGGTGTTGGAACTCCCTGTGGCAATATACATTGCTAGGAAGGCAACAGTGGCTGTGCCGTGCATATTCAAATATCCTGCAATCGTGCTTTGCTGTGGAAGGAAGAGACTTGTTGAATGTCTTGCAACAACAATCGCACTTTGGGCACTCCTGCTTGCCTTGCAATTTGTCCTACTACATGGAACGATTATTGTGCTAACTATCTCTGTTGAACCCTATGGCATCGCATCAAGTGCAATGTTGCTAGTGCTAGCTCTCTCCTGCCTTGCAAACATGTTCTCACTACTCTTCACCATATTCGCCCACCTCTACACTCCATCCCATCAGCGAGTGGCCTCCAGTTCCATGGTGCTTCGTGCAGTCGTAGTGTTACCTTTGCTACTGGCAATCATGTGTTATGGAGCTGCTGCAATTTCAATGGGGTCAGTTGTTAACATGGATGCAAATCAGAATAACCCTCTTTCTTTCATTAGCTCTGTCGCTATTCCCATATTGCTCGGTGTGACAAGCATCTTCCTGAAGAGATTCATATCTGCCTGGTTGAATTGGTCACCACAACAAACAGAGCAGGACACTGATACATCACACAAACAAGAATATGAAGAGCTACTTGATCTTTGAGTGAATGGTGACTGCAAACATACAGTAGAGTTCAACACCTGGATGTTAGACATCGGTGCGCAAACACTGTAGACTAGTGGTAGAGTGTAATACTTCAGTTTAGACTTGGTAAACGTGTGGACCACATTACTCTTAATGTATCATTGTGTGAACAGCAGAACGCGTTTTGCTATAAACTGTGTGTACATTGATGCATGGCAGACATTTTGCAGAAAAGGTGAGATGTGTAATTCCTATTAACCCTTGGCATGCATGCACCGCAGGTAGGCAGGGTTACAGTAGTTGGTTGTGTGTGTCGGTTAGATTTTCCAAACAGTAACGAATTGGCCAAGAAGATCTACAGATCGCCTCAGTGCTGCAAACGTTGCAATTATAACCTGTTTTTTCTCCATAAGACAGCCTCTTTGCAAAACTACAGAACACACGTCAAAGCTATTACAGCACAGACTTCAGCCATTTTGTTAGCCTTCTCTTGCACACAGGCGTATTTGAATCACATGACACTACTCTGGACCAGGTGGTGTTTTAGTTGCCGGCTTTGCATTGTTTGCGCGTCGCTGTATAGCGCATTCACGTATCTTAATAACTGGACGTTGATCTCAACCACTCGTGATGTGATTCACCTGACAGAAGGTATGTTCTCAGGGCAGTGCTCCATGCATTTGAAGAAGGTATGTATTCCAGCTCTAAATAGCTAAATATAGGCCTACATCTTCTAATTAACATTTCGTTGTGATGACTGAAACAAAATTTCGAGGACGTTGGGCCACAGTAATAATTAAAATGGGTTTAGATATACAGTAATTATAACTATTGAGCTAAAGCACCATACTTCCACTCGTAGCAAGAAACACATACAACATGTTGCTATGTCCCACTCCTCAAACTGTGCACCTGTACTGGACCATTCACTCAGCAACTTGCACTACCTATTGCTAGATATGTTTCATTCAATGTTCTGCTCACCCTATGCGCAGTAGTTGCATGACACCTGGGGCAGATGCGTCTACAGTGAAGTTGTATGAAAATTGCTAAATCAGCTAGCCCATTTGATACATCTTGAGAAGGCACCAATTAGTTGTGTCGGAATGCAGCCATAATCCATGGCAGCACTGATCAGAAAGACCCACTTTGCACAGACATTGGCCTGGCTTTGCACATTAACTTTCCTCGCCAGGTAAGTAATAGTTCAATTACACTTTCAATATAAGTTCACTTTCAAGTTCAAATTCACTTTTCCTTGCAATGCAGTGGACTAGGCAGGCTGGGATATAAATCACTGTGTAAACAAAATTTAACGTTTAACCCTTGTTGTTTCAGAACCTTACAGTAATTCGGGCGTACACAAAGAAATCTTACTATGTCGTATATAGACGTTTACTGTGACAGTCCTCTATAATACCATGCACAAGTGTGAAATTGTATGTACAAGGTGGCTTCGAGTAAACAGGGTACCACAGAAAGAATGTAAACAAGCATGCACTGTCAACAGAACTAGTGCTGGACACCACAGTGTACAAATAGAGCTTGCCAAGTAGAGCTGCTGAAAAATCAAGTGTTACGGTTTACTACTATAAACTATGTCATCTATCATTACACTGGTGTGCTTGTTGCTGCCAGTACTGGTTTGTGGTAGCGCTGATCAGGAAGACCTACTCTGTGCAGACAGCTATGCCGACTTTGAGAGTGCCAGTGTTGGCTCCAACATCAGTGGCACACACATCAGGGAACAGCTGTACAATGCCTTTTACACTCCCAACCACCACCTTCCCTACTCTGTGCTGGTCACCTACCAACTGCTCCTTGACAATGGGACAAGATTCAACATATCTAGTGAACAGGAGTGCAGCAGTGAGGTATGGGCCTGGCTGTCTTCTCCAGAATTCTTACTGGTGGAAGGCACTTATCTCAATCGCTATCTTCTCTTCACCCTCAACTACTTCATGGAATGGACACCACCCCATGTAATCATCACCACAACACTCGCTCCATGTGCTGACAAGATTTTTGACTTCCTGAATCAAATGACTGCTTCAGTGAGTTTATCATAAGGGTCAAATCAGTGTGCGTGTACAATATGCATTGTGAGGTGTGTAATTAACCCTCGGCACACGTGTACCACAGGGTTACAGTAGTTGGTTGTGTGTGCATGGTTTGATTTTCCATACAGCCACAAATCGGCCAATAAGACTTACAGATCGCCTCAGTGCTGCAAAAGATTCAATGAAAACGTGTGTCTTTCGTAAAACAGCTTCTTCACAAAGCTAGGGAATACGCTTATAGCGTAACTGTCAGCCATTTTGTTTGCCCTCGCTAGTGCAAGAGCATATTTTAATCATGTGATGTTGCTCTCGACCAGGTGGTGTTTTAGTTGCCGGCTTTGTATTGTGTTTGTGTGTCGCTATATAGCATACACACACATCTTATTCATTGGACGTTGATCTCGACCACGTGGTGTGATTCACCTGAAGGAAGGTATGGGAACTGAAGTGAGGGCTTCTCAGCTGGCTCAGGCATCAGAAAGGGCTGGTTCTCTAATACCAGCTTCACAACAGGGTTGAAAACCTTGCCGACGTTTCGACCAGATGCTCTGGTCTTCTTCAGGGCGAAGAATGGGAGCTGTTGCAAGAAATCCCTGTACCACCTCTACAAAGAGCATAGTTTACCATGATGTACTGTAGCTATTTATTGCAGAGTCAGCACAGTTGCCAGCTCTAAATATAGGCCTACATCTTCTAATTAACATTCAAATTGGGATGACTGAAACTTAATTACTAGGTTATTGGGCTGAGTGTTTAGCACTTTTGTGCCTAGTTATTAAAAATAATGCTATCACAATCATTGCCAATTACTGCTTATGCATTTATGTGATTAATTGATTACTGGTCAATTTGGCAGATGTACTAATGTGCTATATACAACGTAATGGGGTTACACAAAATGCATACAATAGATGCATCTCTCGCAAGCTCACTGCGTAAGTGTGGCCGGTTCTCTATAGCCATGTTGGCACTGAACAGTTCTATTGTAGGCATACGTACGTAAGTCTATGTTTGTTTGCATGCAATGTAATAGGTGACTAGTTGGTTGATATCCTGATCGAAGCAATGGGAGGTTATGCCCAGGTACCGTGCACATTGCATTTGGCTGGCTGTTTCATCTTGCCCAAACTTGGCATGCGTAGGCCTAGAGTGACCAATGAGTGACTAAAGGAGTTACATTACTACAGTTCTTTATCTTCCTCTCTGTAGCTCCAAGATTATGCACTGGGACACATGGAGGACAAAACAAATTTGGGCTACGTACAGCGTGGATGTGGGACATCTAGTTTTGACGCTCGATTCAATGCCATGTTTGGGAATACACAAGAAACAACAACCTTGCTAGTATGTGGCTGCATCTTTCAAGTCGTGTTCATCTGGATGGTTACCGGAGTCCTTCTGAAGATAACCTTCAAACCATTCGCACAGAAGACATTTACCTACTCATTTGACACATACGGGATGTTCTGGGGAGTTTCAACTACTGCAGTGGGGTTCTTGGGACTGCTATACGGAGTATATGCAGACACCGCCTACTTGGTTTTTGCTAATGTCAAAGGTACATTCACATTAGATACCACATATCTCCTGATAGCTGCAATACTCATCCCTCAGGTAATGGAACTCCCTGTGGCAATATACATTGCTAGGAAGGCAACAGTGGCTGTGCCGTGCATATTCAAATACCCTGCAATCGTGCTTTGCTGTGGAAGGAAGAGACCCGCTGAACGTCTTGTAATGACAATCACGCTATGGGTAGTCCTGGTTGCTTTACAGTTTGCACTGCTAACCGGAACACTAATTGTGCTAACAATCTCTGCTCAACCCTATGGCATAGCTTCAGGTGCAATGCTGCTAATGCTAGCTCTCTCCTGCATTGCAAACATGTTCTCACTGCTCTTCACCATATTCGCCCACCTCTTCACTCCATCCCATCAGCGAGTGGCCTCCAGTTCCATGGTGAGTCGTGCAGTTGTAGTGGTGCCTTTGCTACTGGCAATCATGTGTTATGCTGCTGTAATAATTTCACTGGGGTCCGTCATTAATACGGACATAAAGCAAAACAATCCCGTTTCCTTTGTTAACTCTATTGTTACTCCCATACTGCTCGCCGTCATAAGCATCTTCCTGAAGCGATTCATATCAGCCTGGTTGAATTGGTCACCACATGGAAAAGAGCAGGAGACTGATACTTCACACACACAAGAAGAAATTAAACAGCTACTTGAACCTTGAGTGGTGACTGTAGACACATACCGGAGTGTATTCAGCACATTATTATTGAGTGCAATTACATTAGTTTGTATGCAGAGTGGTAACATTGTAGGTTCACGTGTATTGAGTGATACTGTAACATACAGTGTGGATTTCATAATAATCTATGTGTAGTACACAATATTGAGTGATCATTTGTAAAAGGTGAACACTAATGTTGTATTAATACGCGTTTTACATAATAATTGTGTAATATTAATATGTATGGGACTGACAGTCCGGACATTGACCAATGCATAAGTTGATCAAGCTACCAAAGCCGGTGAGTACATTATACTGCATGTTAACCCAGCCTTACTTGTCCTTGCAGCCCTTGTGTGCCCTTTGGCATTTACTGACATCCCCCTCCATGTTCCCTTCTACGTACATGTGTTTACATACGCAGCCTACACTTGGGCTGCAACAGTTAAGGTAGAGTGAAAGTCAACAAGCTGAACACTGTCCTCCAGGGCATACCTTAGGAGGGAACACCTGCAAGTCTGATGCCATGGTGTACAAACAATGGACACTGCAATGCATACATGTAGGTGATCACTGTGTGCTGGACAGCTGTTATTACTGCCAGCACTATGGACATAGCATTCAAGGAATTCTTACAGAATTGCCACAATGTCAGTAGGATTGTCACAACTCTTACAGAATTGCCTCAATGTCAGTAGGATTGTCACAACTCTTACAGAATTGCCTCAATATCAGTAGGATTGTCACAGTTCTTACAGAATAGCCACAAATGTCAGTAGGATTGTCACAATTCTTACAGAATTGCCACAAATGCCAGCAACATTGCCAGAATGCTTGCTGCACAGTATCCTGGGAGTGAGGCCAGGCAGCACAGAATACATGTAGTGGAACAGTACGCTTGTCAAACTCCACTAATACATGGTAGGCTGTGTGATAAGCTGTGCCCTTCAGCAGCATAAAACATGTCCATACACCAGCGCATATACACAACAACAACAACAACAATAAACCTGTCCATTGAATAACAATACAATCGCAAGAACTTTGGCACGCATCTAATGACATTGAGTCCCCTATGCAGTCATACACATGCACATGTGATTGCGAGGGAGACATCCATAGACATAACATCATTTACAAACACTGCATCCCACAGAGTGTGTCATGGTACACACATATAGCTCACATATTTAACACACAAGCAGTATAGGGATAATATCATGCAATACATATGTACATAACTCTGTTGAACGGACAATGGGAAGCATACCTGTATGGGTTATGCGATCTGTGCACCCAACTCAATTGTACACATTGAGTTGAATATATGAATGAACGAATGGATGAGTAACCGTGGTGGCAATTGTGGTATTAAGACAATGAGACTGGTTGTTACACAACATGTGCAAGTGTGTTCAAACTGAGACAAAGGTAAGCACAACTAATGTCGGATGCGTTGAGAGCACGAAGAGACGATTAATGCTATCCATGGTCTTCTACATGGCTATACCAAGAGTGGCACAGCATTCGGAACAAACGCATGATATGAGAATGGTATCACTAGTCCAACAGGCCCTCGACAATGATGTTCGCGCTTTACACGAATGGGTAGTTACCAATGAAATAGTTTCCAGTTATAGTAGTGTAAGACACACGCACCACGCACAGAGAATATTGGGTAGTCTGTGACGTGCATTGTACTCGCGTAAGTCCCGGCGTCGGTATGCCTTGCATCTTACACAAAATACTCCAACTAACTAACCTTCCAAAGTTCTCTCCTAACTTCCGCAGGTACAGCTCTGCCAGTGTGCTTTTGTTTCACCTCTTCCGTGTCAGAACCATCTGGCTTCAGGGAACCATTCGAAGCCGCCATTTTTTAAATGGCAGGACGCGTCGACTCAATAGAAAATGGCTGTCTTTTAGTCCCCCGTGGGAAGCGGGGAAAACGGAGGGGACTCTGCTTTAGGTTGTTATGGAAACCTTAATCAAAATGGAAGACTTAAAGTATAAGAGAAACTTAGGAAAGTTCGTTGCAAGTTGCAACGCTCCCCCCAGCTCTGTACAGGTAACCGTTTTCCGCGAGAATGAATCAAATGTGGACGCAGAGGTGAGATCTGCCACTAAACCGAGCTGTTGGGTTAATCAATAATGGTTTAAACATGGTTTAATATCTATGGTTTAATCATAGATACTCTACCCTACGCATCTATGGTTTAATTGTGTGCCTGAGAGCTCTGTCTCCCGATTCTGAAGATCTTGTTCTGTCTTCCTTGTATCATAGTCTGTAGAATAATCTACTTGAATGATAATATGCATTCCTAGGAGTGGCTTGCGCTGTATCCGACTGCTCAGCGCCTGTTGCCCTGTGTTCAATGTGATTCATCATGTAGCCTGTAACCTGTTGCTGCTTTCATTTTTCCCCCTCCACCTTCCTCCTAGGCCGAGGCCCGTATCGTGGGCAGGTTCATTGACGTACGTGTGGCTGAACAGCGCGAGAAGCTGCAACTGTTCCAGCAGGAAGTCAGGCAGCGTGTGCGGAAGCAAGTGAATGAGACACAGAGAGTGGTTGGACGGCATGTTAGGAAGGTGGTAAGTTTGCATGCATGTATCCCACTTGTGTGGAGCGAGTAGAACAATTATTGGTCTCCAGCAAGGAGCTATTTTATGCTGTTTGCCCCCCAAGCCATGCATGATAGGAAATGCAATGTAAACTATGAGGTCACACAGCTACCCATGTATGTATGTATGTATGAGATACGCCTGGGTACAAGAGGTTTCGGCAGTTGTAAAAATGTAGAGAAATTGACCATATTACATAACATCCAGCAAGGTGATTATATCACAAAGGGATGGGAGTGCATTGTGAGGTGACAAGTCATGAATAGAGAAGTGGCTAACAATACTGCTAATAGAGTACATAGGAAATGAGTTCCAAATACATAAACAGGAAATGGGCTAATGAGCAGCAGTACTGTATTTAGAAATACTTCAAGGGGAGAAAGAGGAGGAAGGGGGGGGGGGGGGGGATTCAGTAGGGTGGAGCTGGGGTATGAGTCACAAAGGAGTGTAATGGATAATTCTTACTGGGCTGCTGCATGTGCTCTTGCCTCTTACCTTGTGCTAATATGTATTGTGCATATGTACATATGTAATCCCCTAGACCTAGTACCTCCATGAGAGGCTGCAGTGGTACAGTTGTCCATTCTCCCAATGACAGTGTGGATGATTTGCATGTTGAAGAGTGTAGCAGACACAGTCTATGCCTGTTACCAATGTGTTGTCCCTACTGTACAGGCCCGTAGAGAGGCTCATCTTGTTAGTCAGGCCTCCCAACCCAGGGGCATGGCAAGGAAGGTGGCTGTGTCAAGAGTGCACCAACAGCCCGACGTGGAGGACGCCTGTCTAGTGGCAAAGAAGACCTCACCCCAAGCAGCTGTGAGTGGTACCAGCATCAAGGGCATCTCCCACTGCAGATCAGTAGAAGCTGTCCGATGATAACCGTTCTTTCTACGCATATACTGTATGTACTGTCATATTTTGTCCATGTATTCATGTGTTCTGTAGAGAAGGCGACAATGGGCCAAGCAACAACTGCTGTCAAAGAAAGTGGAAGAGACTGGCACGGTACGCCCCATCAGTCTGTACACCTTTGAGGCATGTCAGAGGATTGTGTCATGGCCACGTATTGTGCCGGTTGAGTTGTGACTACTCCTGTCATTCTTCCCCCTTGCAGCCCATTCTGCCAGGTGGCCAGTGGAGGGAGACTGAAGAGATGCCAAGTGGCAGCAACAGTGGCAGTCAAGAGCCCTTCACTCACACACGGCTCAAGTCACATCCGACTGGTGACTCCACCCCCCTCAGCTCTGTTCTCTGTGACACGACCACCTCTAACACGGTGCTGGATAGTGACGCTTCTACAGTGAGCCTCTTCCCTCAAGGCTCATATCCCAACGACACCTCCAACACATCTCTCAGAGCCCCACTCATCTCCAGTGTCAAACGAGAGCTGCAGAGGAAAGAAGAGGTACACTTTCTGGCAGTGCATGCACCCGCACACAGCATGCATGCATTCTCACACACAAGCAAGCCTTTGACTGTACATGTATAGTGCATATGTATCCTGTATAATTATAGTATTGACCATAAGGTACTGCTAGCGCATAAGGGCACTATATACATGTAGCCATTGCTACAGTACGTCATACCAGTGATCTAAAGCTTTAAAGTACGTGTGGTACAATGGTTTCATGATTTCTGGTCCCGATTGACATTTGCGCATTGCACTCGATCCACTTGAGTAAAGTATTGGAATGATAGGCTCGCATATGCTATACGTGTGAGCCTATCGTTCATATACTTTACTCACGTGATAGAGTGCAGTGCGCAAATGTCAATCAGGACTAGAAATCGTGAAACCACTGTGTATGTTTGTACAGTTCTTATATATGTCTATGGAACAATTCAGTATTTGTATATGTCTCAGTAGTGGATAATGCATAGGCTGTGCATATTATATATACATTTAGTTAGACAGGACTAAGGTACATAGCTGTTGTATATAGTATGTTGTCATTCACTCACCTCGGTCTCTTTCTTCTCCACTATTCTTTAAATGTGTGTGTATGTACGTACGTATGTCTGTGTGTAGCGTGGACAGCAGTACCTGACATGCAGGAAGGTGTATGCAGCAGCTGAAAGGGACAAGGTGCGGACAAAGAGGCAGCAGGTGGAGCTGCAATGTGCAGCCCAACGGCTAAAAGAAGCAAAGGAGAAGGAGCGGCGAATGATCGAGGGTGTCTTCAGTGAAGACGGGAGCATGTCAGAGAGTTTGACCAGCTCTCAGATTGCAGTGGAACAGGAGAAACTGCACCGATGGCAACAGCAGGTGGCCGTACATGAACAAAAGAGGCAGGCACAGAGGGAGAGGGAAACAGATCGGTAAGCTGCATGTGATGTACATATGTACATACATACGTACACAGCACATTGCAGCATG
Organism: Ianthella basta; assembly: GCA_964019415.1. Taxonomy (NCBI): domain Eukaryota; kingdom Metazoa; phylum Porifera; class Demospongiae; order Verongiida; family Ianthellidae; genus Ianthella; species Ianthella basta. The sequence continues at coordinate 6,641,284 of OZ025879.1, forward strand.
GACGTATGTATACACTTGCACATACAGGAATTCCACCCTGTCGCTATGTAACACAAATATTTACATACGTATGTACTACTAGAAATTGTCCTTTGCATCAAACCTTCATACAATATTAGTGCTAGCCATCCGTGTGTACCCACGCACAATCGCCTACATGCTGTACAGTACAATAATTATGTATACACATTGTTCCCTTCTCTCCTGTGCATGTTTGCAGGTATCTTGATGCCCTCCGTGAGCAGATCAAAGAGCGTATGAAGGCGAGGGGCATAGACCCGCCTCCCCTGTGTGCCTGCCACACTAACATGTGGGACAGTGGGCCGCTGACCTGCGCCAACAACTGCATCTTCTACAGGAACCCGGACACGTATGCCAGAGCTCTTGCGTCAATGTTAACATCCCTGGATGTGCTGTAATCATGTGATCCGTTTGGTGTATTTTGTCCATGTTGCTGCTATTAAAGCTCCTTGGCTGTGTGTGATGAGTGTGTGTGTGTGTGTGTGTGTGCAGTGTGTCAGTTTTGAGAGTGGAGAAGCTTGTAAATGAGGCTATCCTCGGTTGACTGGGGGGCACTTGCAGTGGCCTGTGATGCTTCCTGGCTCTCCTACAGGACAAAAGGTGTATGCATACAGTACATATTATGTACACTTACAGTTGATGAAGGCCTGAAGCACTGCAGTGGTGTATGGTTAGTAGTCCTATTGTACCACCAAAAGTCAGTCAGGGCACGTGAACAGCTGCACTCAAATCAGGACACTCAGGCCTGTCCCTAACTGTCCTGAAATCTATCCAGAATAGAGCTATACTGTAGAGGTTTCACAGCACACACGAGAGGTATACTGTACTAACAAAGGCCTCCACCTCACCTGAACCTGTTGGGAGGTGCTGGGCCACTGCTGTAGCAGCTTCCTGCCAAGTTCACTCTCAGCGAGGGAGGCCTCGGCTGGTCCAACGGGGAATGTGTCCAGCAGAGATGGCCACTTGGCCTCCCCCTCCTCTTCACTGTCTTGGCACACTGGGCCAACTGCCAGTGGGCTGTGACAGATGCAGCACTTTCCCTTCTTGTTTCCTCCTGGTGCCTCAGACGCCTTTCTGGCCAACTCCTGCACATCTTTGTTTGTCGAATGGCAGTACACGAAACACTTGATGCAAACATCCAATGGACAATCTGACGTCACATCTGTGCGTGGAAGAAATTGCATAATTATACAGTAATATACATGTAAATAACAATATGTGTATAACATAGCTATATGTGAGACTATGTAGTACGTAGCTACGTATGTAGATAGATACACACTGTATGAGCCACCTACATATGGGACTGACCAGTGCAGGAATGTACCTACATATGTGCAGTACACCATGTGCTTTACACAATGGAGTTAGGCTTGGAGTTACCAAATGATGTGTTTAGTTTATGACCAAGAAGCACTTTCTATGCTGAGTGAGTGTAGAGCACATGAACAAGATAAGTAAGCAACCTGTAATGTGTGCATGCCACCAGTAGAGTGGTACACCCGTGTACATTAAGAGGCTGTATTCAGTTCTCTCAGGGTAACCAGGAGGTGTTCCCCTCCCACCCATGATGGCCACTCACACATCATGAGTTTGCTCCAGTCCCTGACTACGTCTCGCTTCCTCCACTTGCCTTCCTTCATCCGAGCCATCTTCTCAACCTCATCTACCTCCCGACACCAGGAATCAATCACCATGGATACCACCCTGCCACGCCCTTCCCCCTCATCAGGAGGAGCATCAGAAAGTGAACAATAGGACCAGTCTTCCAGGAACAAGTCACCACAAGAAGACAACTTGATGGGGCATGAGATTGGAGAAGGGGGCAGTGTGATGTGAAGCAACACATGCACAATTATGTCAGATATCTCTATATCTACAACATTTAAAGTATTTAACAAGTATTTCAATAGCAATCGCTTCATCGATATCTCCCCCCAAGTGGCTTCATACTGTATGCTAACAACATACCTGTACAGCTGAGACTGACTTTCCCTTTGAACCTACAAATCCAAGTCCCGCTAGCCACGGCTCTTTGACACGGCTCTTGCCTAGCAGTGGGTGGAGCTTAGTAGCAAGGTTGCCATAGCAACCAAGCATGTGAGGAAGTGCAGTTGCGTGAGGAAGAGGGATGAGTTTCCCTTCAGGAGCACAGCCCCCAGAGTAGTTGGCAGTCCAGATGTCCTGGGACTTTGGGCCAGCCAGTAGGACAGTGGCTGACAGCAAGTTAAGGAAGTGTGTGTGTGTGTGTGTGTGCGTGTGTGTGTGTGTGGTGTGTGTGTGTGTGGTGTGTGTGTGTGTTTGTGTGTGTGTGTGTGTGTGTGTGTGTGTGTGTGTGTGTGTGTGTGTGGTGTGTGTGTGTGTGTGTGTGTGTGTGCACGCGTCCATGCACTACATGTGAAGACTACAGTGAACAAGGACAACACTGTCCACCACCCTAGCAGCACCAGTGTGGATACTGTTGAAGTTCTTCCAATCAACATTGACATCAATATACTGGGGAACCTGCTCCAGCTCGTGAGCAATTGACAGGAGCTATGTATCAAGGAGGGGGGGGGGGGGGGGGGGCAGTTGGATGGGCTGGAAGGCCTGACATATCTCATTCTACCCCAACCCAAACTTACTGGATGTGATTCCATTCTGATATCCATTAAGATGAGTCTGTTGTCAGTGGCAACCAGACAATGCATGGGGTGAAGTGGGTGGGGCCGCATAGCACAGACTATACTACTGGCGGAGTCACCGGAGGTGGAGTCCAGCACTAGCAGTTTAACCAGGTGAGGACACTGTGGTATCAAAGAACAATAAGAGAGGATAAAATGACAGCTCTATATAACATAATACTTCCATTTGCTATGATCAGGTGTACATCTCCAGTACATACATAAGTACTGCACAGAGAGAGACTGTGTAAGAGGTGAACTGACAAGTAATTGCAGTACTGCACAGTTGAGTCATTAATACCGCTAATGCAAGAATTTGGAGAAAACATTACAGAAATAACCAAGAGGCACAAAGAACAGGTCCGTACTAATGTATGTAATACTAATGTAATACCAATGTAATACTAATGTAATACTAATGTAATACTAATGTAATACCAATGTAATACTAATGTAATACTAATGTAATACTAATGTAATACTAATGTAATACTAATGTAATACTAATGTAATACTAATGTAATACCAATGTAATACTAATGTAATACCAATGTAATACTAATGTAATACTAATGTAATACTAATGTAATACTAATGTAATACTAATGTAATGAGGCACAATGAGCACATCAGTACTAATGTAGTACATGGAACAGATGCTAACAATTCACCTAAAACAGCTATGCACGAATGAATACTATTAGCTCACTCTTAGATCAATGAGTCCAACTCCAGCTTGCTCTGCAATGATGAGCTGCTGTGGGTGTGGTCCATAGGCACACGCCCACCAATGAGGAGAACCCTGAGTGCTGATATCACCCAAAGCTTCCCTCATTCTCTCTTCCCTCAAACTGTGCACAGTATATGCAGACACTGTATGTAGCAGGCCATACAGGTACACTACACACACTACTGTACACACAATTACCAATGACCATACAAGGAGAAATGACATGTACATGGATGAAAAGCTGTCTTCCTTACTTGTCACCTCTCCAGCGTCTCATTTCACCCGTTTCCATGACAACCACTGCTTCTCCAAAATGGTAAGGGCTCAAGGCAACAGCTGCTGGCTGGCAGTTGTAGTGTGCAGTTACCAGTGGACTCAGGTGAGCTAGATCATAGGTGAACTGGTCGGAGATGAAGTCCTGAGAGAGAGAGAGATCACCAAACAGGTGCACACATGTGTACACACATACAGTGGCGATGATACACACACACACACACACACACACACACACACACACACACACACACACACACACACACACACACACACACACACACACCTCCTCCACTTGTGTCTTGTACCTCTTCAAGAACGGCTCCACTGGCACTGTGTCTTCAAGTAGCACCCAGTGGTGGTGACAGCGCACACTAACAACTCGTCGACCGTGCACTGAGGGAAGACATTAGGAGAACAAGTGGGCTCTTGCCAGAGTGTAAGCATGTAGGTATGGAAGTATGGAGGTGTGGGGTGCTTGATGTCCCACTGATATGAGAGATAAGTAAGTTGTAAGCAGGTTGTGAAGATGCACTGCAGTGGTTCCCCCCCACCCCTGCCCCACCCTCACCTGAGGCACTGCTCACACAGTAGGCCCTTCCTGGTAGACGCAGCCCACCCACCACCTCCACATGGACAGGAGAGACACGTCTACTGGACCACAAGAAGTCTTTGGTAGGAAGATCCTCCTCCAAATAAGTTGAGAGGTGAAATATGTTCTCTGGGTGGATAAGGGCTCCCACAGCTGGTGGTGTAGCAGTCAAGGCAATTGGTGTGGTGAATCAACTATTGTGCACACACACACACACACACACAACACAACACACACACAACACAACACACACACAACACAACACACACACAACACAACACACACACAACACAACACACACACAACACAACACACACAACACAACACAACACACACACAACACTACACACAACACAACACAACACAACACACACACACACACACAACACACACACAACACACACACAACACACACACAACACACACACAACACTACACACACACACACAACGCAATGCAACACACACACACACTACACACACACACAACACTACACACAACACAACACACAACACCCACACTACAGGATACACAGTTGATCGAATAGGGTCCCACCCACATAATACACATTCCCACTGTAGCCTGCAGCGTCACAAGGAGGGTCCAATGCAGTGTAGGAGAGAAGGCCGCCAATACCAGTGTCCAGAACCTGCAGCACACAACATACAGCATTTCACATTCTCTGCATACTGCCAGAAATAACCAGCGTACACATATTCATTGTGAGTGTGTGCATGCAACATACACACAATACATTAACCATCAGCAAATTAAACATATGGCCATCGCTATTGTTTGATGTGTATACATTATTATTACCTACTCAAAGCATTTTGTGTGTGTGCAGCATGTCTTACAAACTACTGCTTGACACCTTTAGTCTTGATACTGTAGAGGCTCATTGTTGCATCATATGTGAATGTAGAGGCTTTTATGAGAAATTTCACGCAATATGAAAGTCAAACAACGATCAAGTTTCTGAACTCTGCCGTTCTGAATTGTTGTTTGACCTTCATGTTGCATGAAATTGCTTGTAAAAGCCTCTATGTTCACCTTTAGTCTTGTGTTACTACAGCAAATGACTGTCTTGGACTAAGTGAGACTTAGTCTCATCCCCAGACCACTTCCGGCTGCCATTTTTAAAAGGACTGCCCATTAAAAATGGCGGCCAGAAGTGGTCTGGGGACGAGACTATGTATGTGAGACTACAGTGCCCTCCCCTCTCCCCCAGATGAGCTCACATCGGTTGCTTTCTGATCTTCCACTGCTTCTGACAGGAACTCTGTTAGCAGTTCCTCGGGCACACCTTTACCGGGGTACGACTGCTTGAAATAGGACACCTGTAGCAGTCCAATGGTGCAGCTGGTACAGCCATCCACCAGCACAGAGCACACATGCTCACACTGTGGTGTGTGCACATGGTATGAGCTACAGTGGAATCTCTAAATAACAGACACGTTGGGATCAGCCACCACTTTGTCCTTTATAGAGAGGTTGTCCTTTTTCAGAGGTGAAAAATACATTGGCATAGTAGGTTGGGACAGTAAATTTTGTCCTTTATAGAGAGATAATTTGTATTATATCCTTTATAGCGAGCGTCCTTTAATAGAGATTCCACTGTATATGCAGTGGTCACTATAACTCCCAAAAGCTCCCATCAACTGTTATATGACGCTTAGCATTACCATAGCACTCATACAGTACCATACTGAAAAGAGCGGTTACACACCTGGTCAGCCTCTGATGGAAGTGTGGTCATCTTGTCTTCCTTGCTTCCATTGTCACCAAACACACACAACTCAGAGTAGCCTATAAGCATACCAAGAAGCAATGCAAGTGAATGTAGCAATGCACAATATTGGAAAACTGTGACGCAAGAGCAGAATGGATGCGATGGACAAGGCAGTAACCTAACAATAGCATCCAAGCATTCAGATGGCAGAGTACGTGGAGAAAGGGGTTAAAACGAACACCATGTCTTTAGCATAGTTTACATAACAAGAAAAAGATTATCTTCTCAAACTGATGTGTGCACACTTATAGTGAGCTGAGGAGACACAATCACACAGTAATCATTGCTGGAAGGGAATTCATCAAACATAAAGTGCTCTATTAATTGTACAGTACTGTACTCTCCAGCCAAGTGAGTGACAGGTTGTCACCCTCACACTTCATACCAAATGTAAAAGTGATGTTAAATAGTAAAGATTGCGAATGGATGGAAATAAAGACCATGCACTATATTAAACCATAGCAGATTACTTCCAAAACACGCAATGACTTCAATGAGTCGCAGATCGTACTCTGTTTGGGACTGGTCAGTGGGTGCACCGGTGTTTTACGTCTGTACGCCCCCAAGAGAGGCTGCTGCTTCAGAAGAAGGGAGCTGGACTGGTTGGGATCCAACAGAACCGCCCCGCCACATCGGTCTTGATCCAGAATGGTGAACTCTTGGGCCCCTCGGTTGCTAAATATGGGAAATAAAGTCTCTGGGAGTTCGAAACTCAAGGTCCGATTCAGTAAGCATCGTTTGCATTTGCAGACCACGTTTCTCCTGGCCGCCATGTTTTAGTGATGTCATCGCTTTTTACTTCCGGTGTTTGTAACAAGTATGCAGCTGGACAAGCAGAAAATGAAGTTCACCTGCAAGTTTCTTGCTAGCGTCCGTCTAGACCCTGTGTACAGCCTGCTCACTGCACGCGAGGTGGCAGTAGTGTGGGAGTTCTTCAAGATGCTGGACATTAGAAATGAAATGGCTTTAGATGGTAAGCTAGCATCAGAGATAATGGAGTATGTCTAAAATTGAATGTGGCTGCATGTGTTTCTTTTATTTATTTGCATAGATACAAATGTATGTATTACTTGGATACAATCTTCTGCAGATATCCAATTCTACTGTTTCATGCGCTCTGTGACTGATCTGAACAAGGGTCAGATCTACAAGGTGTTTGACATGTTGGACGTGGACAGGTCTGGTTTACTGGACTTTGATGAGTTCTACCTACTCATCTGCATTCTTGTGGCCATTAGGGTGGGTATGTGTGTGTGTGTGTGTGTTGTGTGTGCATGTGCATGTGTGTGTGTGTGTGTGTGTGTGTGTGTGTGTGCATGTGTGTGAAAAGCACTAGCCCATATTATACATGTATAATTATGTCTATGTCTGTCTGTGTATTTGATCCATGCATGTATTCAGCCATACAAGTGCATGTTATTTTAGTGTGTTTGTGTTTGTAGGACAAACAAGAGAAGCAGTTTATCTTCCGTCACTCAAGGACGGTGTTTGACCTCATGGACGAGGATGGCAGCAACAGCATATCAGCAGAGGAGTTTGAGGAGTTTGGATTCCTCTTCAACTTCCAAGGCAAGGCGGTACGGCAGATCTTCAAAGAGTTTGATGTCTCAGGTGACCAGGAACTGGACTACCAAGAGTTTAGGATGTTTGCAATGGCTTGCATTGACAAGCAGATGGAGCTGCAAGAAAGCAAGGGTACGCTCTCCTTTCCCAACTGCAAACTCTTTTAACGGAGGCCCACACCGCATGCAGCACGGACTGTAAACTACAGACACACTGTACACTGTAAAGTACACAGATAAGTGTGTGGCTTGCAATAAATTGTAAACTCAACCACATATACAGATACAGTGTATATATACTGCCATGCAACGTTACATTCGAACACATACTACACACTATACATAGACTACAGAGTACAGACACTGCATGGAAGTGAAGAAGTTACTGTATCAGTCAGCAAGCAGAGGATATTGCAATGATTCCAAACAGTATTACAATAGGTCGACAAGAATCTCCAAAGGCGGTAAAGAGTACATACACACATACAACATATGTATGTGCATACAAGTGTATTGCAATATCTGCTAAAACACTCCTACTAAACATGCAGTCCACCTGTACAAATGAACCAGATACGCATGTAGTACATGGTCCATACACTTATGTGTGTGTAGTGTGTCAGTACATGTTTGAGTCTATCAGTGATGTGTACCAGTTGGCACTGGTGGGTGTGTGGGTGGGAGAACATGGCTGCCTTTGAGCTGCAGTGTCTGGATCTCCTCCTTGAGGGCCTCCACCTCCTGCGCCTGGTACTCCACTAGGCTGGTTAGACGCTGGCGCTCACTGGCGTCAAAGAACTGGCCAGTGTATGGGGCAGCCTGGGAGACAGTGGAGAAGGGGAGGAGGAGGAGGGAGGGGCAGGGGATGGGGAGGGGGGAGGGTTAGGGGAGGAAGGCAATTAAAATAAGCAGCAGGTGAGTGTGTGTGTGTGCATGCATGCATGTATGCAAGCTACATAGAGTGGAGTGCCCTTCAAGGGCGCTGTACATGTGTACTCCACCAAGTGCACAACCACTAGACCTACCATTGTCTTCTGTCGAGCATTCAGCCTCTTCTCCAGCTCTTTCTTGGAGCTCTGGAGCTCTGAAATCCTATTCAATCGTCTTGTGTTCTCCTTCAACACTTCCAGGTACTGAGTCTTGCTCTCCTCAATACTAGCCTGCAAGGAGATGTGTAGGAGAAGCACAAACATGCACACACAGCAGTAAGGCGACATGGCAATACATGAAACAATAGTTAAATACATGACATGTTTCTTTATCAGTGAGTGCTCATCACATTCAATGAGCCTCTAACTAATGGAGGTACAGTGCATGGGATTAACTGCAAGCTGTGGCTGAGTGTGGACTGTACGTAGTACAGACTTAGAATAGATCCCATTCTCTACCAACTTCCCTCGTATCACTGACTGTACGTACATACCTCCATATCCAGCACTGCCTGGGTTCTTCTCCTCTCCACTGCCTCAATCTTCATTCGGAGGTCCTCAGCCGTCTTGTTAATGTGGATCCCCTCGAGGCGATCTAAGTCAACTATGCGGCCAAACTTGAGCATCATGGCATGGTCTGCTGCAGCCTGCAACTCTTGCACCTGACGGAACAGAAATGGGTGGGTAAGTATGAGATATGTGCATGTGCTATGTGTGTTGTGTGCATAAGACATTACAATACACTGCACTGATGTTCTTATCTGTGCAGTTGTGTGTGTGTGCACGTGTTAGTCGCTAGGTGCACAAGCAACCACAGACTCACCTTGGCTACCATCATCTTCTTGTCTCGTGCCAGTTTGACGTGCTTCTGTTTCAACTCACTGCAGCCAAAGAGGAGAATACACACAATGTGCGTGTATGTAGGACCTTCATCACCACACAAACAAGTATGTGCATACGTACACTCACAGTATTCACACTTTCACAACCACTGCACTAAAATACACGTCATACAGTGTATACACAAGAAGCAGTGTGTGTGTGCACATGCATTACTACGCAAAGACACATGGCAGCAACTAACGCAAAGTGCTTTGTTTCCTGCTGTTTTTCAACGTGCAGCTCAGAGATCCTTCGCTGCAACCTCTGCCTCTCAGTGGCCAGGAACACAAGGCAAGGCTTGAGGTTGGGAGGAGGAGTGGCACCACGCCCAAAGTGCAGCACCTGGCTCAACTTCAACACTACCACCTGGTCCAACTCATTGAGTTTCTGCTGCTTCTCAAACTAAACAACACAATTTGGGGAAGAGAAGCATAGGAGGGATAATTCTGAAGAAACAAAGAACATATTGAAGTGTGTGTACATATTTTAAAGGGTGTACATACGTATGCATACACACATATGTGTACATACATGTATTACATGTGACTAACCTGGAAGGCCTGTAGTTCATTGTGTGCTGTCTTCACTCCTGCCTCCATGACCTTGGCTTTCTTCTTCAGCGACTCCAATTCCTTCTTTGTTATCTCAAGCTGTTTCTTCTCCTCTGCAAGCGCATCCTCCAGGTCGAGTCGTTTCTCTCTCAACTCGCAAGCCAAGCTATACAAAGTCTCCTCACACCCTGGAGGACAGGTGGCCCCATCCAGGGCACCCTCTCCTTCCTCCCCTTCTTCCTCGCTGCTGCTCCAGTCACTGTCGCTGTCATCTTCATCACTATCCTCATTGTCTGAGTCTGCAGAAGGGACAGATGATGGCATCTCATGCTAATGCATGTGTGGGCACCAACTTACAAACACAACACTGTATACACTACAGTACGTATAGGCAAAACAGATGGCAGTCAGCCTCCTAAAAGCACTGTTACAATCTAGGGTAGCAAATACACAAGATATACAGAGATTCATAAGACCTAACACTTCCATCAGCAATAGCTACATAAGTACACACAAGCACACACGTACGAACATACACACACAATCACACATGTGCACACATTGCACAGACATGTACGTAGATGCATGCACACAAACAGATGCAGCGAACTAAGGTCAGTCCAGCTCACCTCCCTCCTTCACTTCCTTCTTCTTAACCCGTTTAATCTTCTTCTTGAAAACCTTTATGAGGAATTCCTTGAACTTGTTCTCTTCTAATTTCTCTAGGAAGGAGGACTCTAGAGCCTTCTCTTCTCCCTGCAGGCGAGCAACTTCCTTCTCTTTCGCCTGCACCAGCTGCTTGGAGTGGCTTATCTGAGGGAAGAGGGAAGAGGGAGGAGGCATGGAGGGGGGGGGGGGGGGGGGGGCACGGGGTGAGGCATGAGACAGGAAGAATAGACTTCACATTCCATGTACATATGGAAATGCAGCCAGTCAACACCATGTGCTCTAGTGCCCGAGGCCTTCTGTACACCAGCACACAATTACATTCCATACACCACTACACAGGCTGGTACAGTGTATGTACGTACGTACACACCTTTGCTTCCATTTCTCTCTTTTCTTGCTTTTTGGTGGTGTAACGGTTGGTGTAGGTGGACTCACGCTTCTCAAACTCCTTCAACAGCTCCAGCTCCTCAAACAGGCTAATGTGCCTGCAATGTACACACACAGGGATAGGGACACACATTAAAACTGATGTACAGTGTATGTATTACATAGAAATGTACTGTACATACATATGTAGGCCCAATCACACCATCTAATCTTTGATGTACAACAGTTGATGGAAAAGTAAGGAATGGGGTGGCTGCTCACCTCAGGTCGGCCATTTTCATCTGTATGTCCAGAGACATCTTGTGATGTCTAAGCCAGCACAGGTCATTGTCAAATTCCTTTTTGAGCTGTGCGATCTTGTCAAGGAGGTGAGTGGCCTCACAGAGATACCTGTGGAAGGAGGTGGATAGAAGGGACTAGCAATGACATTTAGTACAGTATATTAGACAGACATTAGTATAATAACTGCACAACGAGTACTACACAGACTATGTAGGTATGGTACATATATACATACATATACACACACAGCGTACTACGTACGTACACAAGGACTACATTCTGGAGCTACATACATGTGCAGCCAGGACTTACTGTACTGGTTATCACTTTACTCTGCACACACTCACACACCACATGCAGAAAAAGCACATATACACATACATACACAGAATACCACCCAGCCCACACCAAACACACCTAATGTTCCTTTCCTCGGTGAGCTGCCTCTCTACCGAGCCGAGTTGCTGTGTACTATCTTCTTCCAGAGAAGCAACACTTCCCTCAGCTGAGACAGGAACGTCAACTTCTTCCTCTCCCTTCCCTCCTTCTTGCCCTTCCCCAACAACAGGCTCCTCCTTCCCTTCCTCCTCAGGAGGCTCTGCCGCTTCCTTTTTCTCTCCCTCAGGGGGTTGGGCCCCACCCCCACCAAATCCACCAAAGCCACCAAAGTCATCCCCGCCGACCTTAGCCTTACGCTCTGCTTCCTCACGAGCTGCCAACTGCGCCTTCAACTCCAGCAGGCTTTCCTTGGTATACTCCAGAGTCCTTTAGATGTGCACGCACAATCATAAAATATAGTTCCACAATTATAACAAGAGTTTCTGAATCTGCATGAGCTGAAAGTGCACATGTGTCACTCACTGCTCAGGGAGCTCCTCAATGTCCAGTGTGGGTACAGGAGGGACAGGCTTCCTCAGGGCTGGGGGGATCTTGGCCTGGACCCTCTCCAATTTCTCAGTCAAGTCTTCAATCTGTAGAGTACAGCGCAGGTGTGGTGTGTGTACAAGCATGACAAGAACATCTCAACACTGAAAGAGACACAACTGAACGTGAATGCTGCACCTAACAGACACCGCCTGTCAGCCCTACAGCTAACCACCTTGTCCACCAGCTAGCTCCATCTATCTACCCCACCCACTAACCCTACCCACCTGCACAATGAGATTCTTCTTCCTCTCCCTTAGTGACAGTAGCTGGCTGTTAAAGGCGTCCTTGCGAGTCAGAATCTCATTGCGCAGAACTAGCAGTTGGTGTCTCTTCTGAGTGGCCGTGACTCGCTGGTCCTCAGGCACTACGTAGTCACTGCCGCTCTTGAGCTTGTAGTCCCCAATGGTCCGCTCTGCGTGGCGGTAGGTGGCCAGGTCTTGGGGATCATCAGACTTCTCATCAGGCCGAGTTGCCATAAGGTCTGACCACTACAAGTGCAAAGGAAGAGAACCACACATGCACAAGTACGTATGAATGCACACACGTACATATGTACATATGTACATACATATGCACGTACATGTACGTACATGCATGACTATACCATGCAGAGGACAAGTGTACCACACATGTTGGGATACAGAAGGAGAGAGCTATGTACAGTGAAACCTGTCTAAGACAGCCACCTGTGGGCCAGTTCTAACTGACCTTTATAGAGAGGTGGCTGCTCTACAGAGGTAGATTGCAATGCTTTAGTGCTATTTAAAGCAGTGTTTTACAGCTGTTTGGGGCCAGGGAGGCTGGCTGTTTTAGAGAGGTGGCTGCCTAACACAGTGACCATCTTAGACAGGTTCCACTGTATGTACATTAGTGGAGCATACTATGTACAGTATGTAAGTACATGTATGCTTCAGCGCTCCAATGGTCAGTGCTGCATGTACGTACCTGCTTCTGTCTAGCTATCCTCCTTATTCTCTTTGCCTCTGCCTTCTCCATTGCCTTGCTCATGCGCGCAGTCTTTGCCTTGTAGACCCCTGGGATGTCACCCTGACCAGGGAGTTCTCCCTCCCCTTGCAGCTGTTCCACAGCAGAGGTCGTAGGTCTAGTGGCAGTGGTCTCTGCAGTGGTGGCTCGAGAAGAGGCTACCATAGTGTGGTACTGCAGAGAGAGGCAAGGGGAGGAGATGGGGTGGGTACAGTGCAGGCCAGGGCATACACATGTACTGCACAGGGTGACAGGTTTAGCAGTTCTTACCCCTGTGCAATGTGTGCATGCTCACCTCCTGCAGCATCTGAAGGTAAGTGTCAGAAGGGACTGGTGTGCG
>OZ025879.1:6659867-6662367 GCA_964019415.1 Ianthella basta
AGTGTGGTACAGCTCAGTGTAGTAATGTAATGTAATCCATACACATGTGTGTACAGTACATCAACAAAGCACCCAGCATGCCTGTCGATACTCCCACTGTGTGTGTGTGTGTGAGTGTGCATGCGTGCGTGTGTGCATGTGGTACAGTACGTACCTTGACAAAGCCATCAGCCCCAGCTGTGATCAGCTCCCCTTCCTCCAAGTACAATGCCTCAACTACTCCCTGTCCAAGGGGAAGGGGTCATACAGTAACACACAGCACTAAACCACTAACACACTTGCACACAAAAGGAGCAGTAATGTTACTGTACGTATGTTACAACTTATGTACTGTATGGTACTGTATGTGAATGTACCATACGCACATCCTTGATCTCATATAGGTAGATTCACACTTGCACAATGGCACAATATAATATTATGACATAGTATGTATGTAGAAATACATACATACACACGCATGCATAGTCCTCACATGATGGCACGATTTCTTTCCCTTCTTTGCAATCTCCACCTTGATGAAGCCACCGTCCCAGAGCAGAAAGTTACCCCACTCGGTACCAGAGATCACCTTGCCGTCCGGCAACTCCACATAAGCTAAACAGAGGACAGGCACACATGATCCATACGCACCAGCATACAGTACGTACGCACATACGTACACATGTACGTACAGCAGTGCATACAATGTATACTACTGTATGTAGTACATATGCTACTACAACACACATTCCGCATATTCAATATCCCTGTACTACAGAAGGTATTGTACTGTATATGTACAAGCAATTCTTACCTTCGATATCGGAGAGTTCTGTCCGCCCAAATTTGCCCAGTTGCCCTTGCAGCTTGAGGCCAGTGAAGGTGTTGGCCATCTTCCAGAACCTGATGTGACCTGTCCCCGAGGTGGTCAGCTGGCCTTCCATCTCAGGGGAGAAGGACACGCGGTAGATGTCCTGAGAAAAGGCCTTGGACCGCAACACAACAGACTCCTTCTTCCACTCCCACACTGTCAACATGTAGTCTGGGCTGCCCCCCACGGACGCAAGGAGGTTGCCGCCATTGGGCTTGAAATCCATGTGGCTGTAGGACTCCTCTGTCCCCTCACGGAGCAGACGGTACAGCTTGAGGTCTGGGTAGCTGTAGATGGCAATGTTGGGCTTGGTGCCTTTCTCTCCGACGGCAAAGTACTGGTGGCTTGGGTGGACCTGGGGAGGGAGAAGGAGGTGAGGGGGAGGGATGAGTACTTGTATGGAGGGGGTGAAATCATTACAGGATGCTATGTGATACATTGTGTGTGTGTGTGTGGTGTGTGTGTGTGTGTGTGTGTGTGTGTGTGTGTGTGTGTGTGTGTGTGTGTGTGTGTGTGTGTGTGTGTGTGTGTGTGTGCGTGTGTGCATCTTACCACTCACAGCTAGTGCTCCTATGCCCCCTCCACTGAGGGACCTGATGTATGTGTACTCCTTTGTGGCCATGTTGACAACCTGGACAAAGTTACCTGCAGCAAAGGCCACCACATCCTTGTCCAGTGCAATCAGGTTGGAGCGCTTGTGGCACTCGTAACCAAAGGAGTGACTGGACTGGGTCAAGGATAGCATGTCAGGTGGGGAGTGAACACACACACAGACACACACACACACACACACACACACACACACACACACACACACACACACACACACACACACACACACACACACACACACACACCACAGTTGGGAAGATACTGCAAGCTCAGTAGGTTTGGCAACACATCCACTGTTTCTGCCTTGGACACCAATGAGTCGTAATCATAGAAGAAGTCATCTGGGAGCTCTACAACATCTTCTTTCACCACCTCACCTCCAGAGCTGTCCTCCTTCCCAGCCCCAGTAGGCCCTTCCTGATCCCCCCCACCACCACCTGTCTCACCCACTGGCCCAGTGTCAGCTGCCTGCGGAGCCCCCCTCTCCACACTTTCCCCACTTGGCTCTGCTACAGGTGTAGCTTTGACCTCACCCTGCTCATCAGGACCCTTGGATTCACCTTCCTCACCCTTCTGAGGGGATGCTTGTGCACCTGTTGTATCTTTTGCCTCTTCAAGCCTATCAGTTTCTCCAGCCTTTGTATTGCCAGGAGCCTGTTCTTTGCCATCCATCTCTCTCTCCTCTCCCTCCACATCTACTTTGCCCAAGCTAGGCTCACTCGTTTTGTCATCACCACTGCTATGCTGAGGGTCACCCTCCGCTCCCCTTCCTTCCTCACTACCCTGCACTGTCTCCTCTCCTGCAGTCTCCTTGACCTCTGCTGGCTCACCCCCAGCCCCAACTTCCCCACTTGGCTGGTGATCACCAGTGGGGACAGCTGCAGTCTCCCCCACCCCACTCTTAGTCCCAGTGTCCAATCTCTGGTCTTGCCCTCCTCTGCTACCACTACTGGCCTGTGTGCCTGTCTGAGGACCCTCTGCCATGCTGCTACCACCCTCCCCCTCCCCTCCATCTCCACCAGACAGTTGTGGTGA
>OZ025879.1:6667367-6792367 GCA_964019415.1 Ianthella basta
ATGACAGCCATGTTAGCTGAGCTGTGACTGGACCCCAACACATACAAAAGAATGTAGATTGTATGTCAGTTTTGTACACAGCTGACGAAGGCCTTCGGGCGGAAACGTCCTGCATTCAGTTGTTGATTAATCTGCTACGTAGTGCCCACAAACTATTCGCCTACACATACAAAAGAGTACACTGTCCGCTTGAGTTCATTCAACGGTCCAGTAAGCTGCCCCACATGCAGCCTGTTCCACGGCTTTCACACAAAATCAAGTTCTGTGATGCGCACATTTCACAGTGAACTGTATGAATACCTCTATAGTGTACCATTCACCAGTAACTCAACGCCAAGGCAACACACCCAATCTACTTACGTACATAACCAACCAACAAGTAAGGTATAGGGCAGATTATACAGTAGCTTACTTAATCTGCAGAAATGATTTCACTTCTGCTTCTTTGAGAGAGACTAAAGGCTCGTGTTTCCTTCCCTCAGGACAGTCTTCTGGATTGAACTTAAACTGTACCCACCACAGGTTAATACCAAGGTTCCTACCTGTGGAATATACCTTGTGTGTGGGGGTGGGGATAGGGTTGGTGGGTGGGTGGATGTGTAGATGTGTGAAACTAATTGTTATACCTCATACTAGCATACCAGCACACCACACACATTCACATTTCACAACCTCACACCTACCCCTCCCCAACTTTCCCACATTTCACACCTCACCACCACTGCATGTAGCCGCTCCACCTACGTGATGTATCCAGAGATAGGGGAGATAGAGGCAGTCTCCCTGCTGCAGCACTGTCTTGTACCACGGCACACCAGCCATTCTGGGGTAAGCCGTCATGTTCACTTGCTCCACGTCCAGGTTGTAGTAGCCTTGGTTGGCCCACTCCGGACCAATAACTCGTGTATACTGTGGAGGTATCATGACAAACTCCTTCTGACCTGCCACCACACAGTGCATGTTCTCCAGTGAGTCCGTGTGGAGGACAGACTTTGTCCCACCGCTGCTGAACCTGCATGCATACAGAGAATAGGGAAGCTGCTTACAATGCAGCAACACTCTACACAACTCACAACTGTAAAAACAGCATACAGGTGAGCCCGTGGGGGGGGGGGGGGGGGGGAGGGGAGGGGTACGTACAAACAGCTTTATGCACAGAAGCAACAAAATGAATTACACACATATAAATTATGCAGCAAAGAATAATTTATTGTATTACTTTCACGTGATTTGTATTGTTCAGTACATAGTATGTGTGTGTGAAAACATGTACTAATGTAACATGGCACACTGGGGGTGAGTGTTGGGGGCAGTTTGGGTGGAAGGATGTTAATGTGGAGGTACTCAAGGAGTTGTTGGATGTGGAAGTGAGGGAGGTACTGGAGGCCATTACTTGAAGGAAAGTACGGAAGGAATGGGATCAGGAGATGGAGACGAAGCCGAAGTTGGAGATGCTAAAGAGGATTGTAAGGTTGGGAGAGTGGTCTGAGTGTGCAAGAGTGGTGAGAAGGGCAGACAGGAGGATGATGATGAAACTGAGGGGAGGCACGGCAGGTTTTCAAATTGAGACGCGAAGGTGGAGGGGGGTGACCAGACAGGAGAGAGTGTGTAAGGAATGTGACAGTGGTGAAGTGGAAGATGTAGAACATTGGTTGATGAGGTGCGAAGCTTGGAAATCCCAACGAGGACTATTGGAGGCCTGGATGAGATGTCACAGTGACAAGGGCAGTACCCAAGATCCCAGTGCGTCCCTGCTGTCTGCTGCATGCCACAACTATGAACTGCTATCTATCATTGTATGTATGTGGCATGCAAGGTTTGGGTAACACTACTGCAAGTTCATTACTATTCATTTTGCCTGTTATGTGTAAGTGCTGCATGGGGCCAATCTGTGCCCTAGTGCCAATGGACATGGTGCACTTTAATACTGATTGATTGATTGATTGATTGATACATATTCCCCATCACAGTAGAGGGTGCAGCATGTGTGTGTGTGGTGACACTGCATGTAGCAAACACAGAGCCTGTACAAATGTGCCACGCCCTTTACCACTCCCTCCAGTGGATCAGGCCAACAGGATTGCACAATGAATGGACATGTCTGAACTAAAGAAGTTAAGAAAGTTAGAGGGAATTGCGTGCAAGCTACGCCACTGAATGCATGTTCTGCCAGAAACTACAAAAGCAACTTACTACAAAGACAGATACAAATGTGCTGTTGTATAGCTCGTGTGTGTGTGTGTGTGTGTGCGTGTGTGCGCGCATCTTACCACATGTACAGTGTGGCAATGTTATCTAGGAACCCTCCACATGCGAGACAGCCGGGAAAGAAGAGCTCATTCTTCAGAACTCCAGGAAGATCATGGACCACATACACACTCTCGGTCTGATAGATCTACAGGAGATCCAAAACATATGTATACCCGGGACAGTGTGGGCATGCGTGCAAGTGACATGTGACTTCCTGCAGCTCACCTCTAAGAACTCAGCAAAAGGCATTTCTCCTCCAGGCCCACCTCGTATCTCCTTCTTCATTTTTTCAACTCCCACCACCTCATCACCCACAACACTCCTGAAGAAATACAACCTCCATCACCCACCCACCCACTCACCCACACCCACACCCACACACACACACACACACACTTGAAGTACTCGTCCGTCCACCGAGTGAGCGGTGCAGTGTTCGCGATAGCCGCCGAGAACACGACGGGCCGCTTCGGCTTCACATACTCCTGGTAGAAGGTCACAGGATCGGGGATGTAGCTGAGTCTCTCTATCTCTCCCTCCATAGGCCGGTGAGATCCTAGGGGCTGCATGTGACCAGGTAGCTCGTCTCCAAAAGCAAGTGTTAGACAAGTGACCTTGAGAATAAACGACAGCATTACTGCGGTAGCCATTTTCTTACTTAAGCCACTATTATGCATTAGTATCAACATCACGTGCAAATATTTAAATGCGAGTTATAATTACGGCTTAATCAAAGTTCATCGCGTGTGCTGTCTTCAGCCGCTTTGCGCACACTGGATGCTTGATAGTTGCTTCCAACTGTCTCATCCAATGCCCCTCCCTCTCCACCGCCCTGGTCCCCACCTGCATCGTCCTGATCCCCACCTGCATCGTCCTGATCCCCACCTGCACTGTCCGAAGTATACACTTGGTCAACCATTATATGGGAGCTATCATCACCGGCATCACCTAATCCATCTTCCAAGCCAAAAGTAAAATCTTCCATATCCATCTCAAAGGGGATATCGTGGAACTCGAATCCCTCTAGATGTTCCTCGCCCTCCTCCTCCACAGTGTCGTGCCCGAGGAGCTCATCTGCTACTTGAGATATGTAGTTATTGATCTGAATCAGCTGCTCATCAGTGATGTGTTTGACATAGGACTCCTCGATCCTACCGTTGCAGCCAGGTTTGGCTATGTCAAATATCTACAATGCATGGCAATGGGCACAGGCTATAGTGATTAATGATAAGCATGCACTCAATCAGGCACAGAAGATGCAATATGCATGGCTACAGCTATATATATGTACTCCATGGACTGTGCCTACGCTCGACCCTTCAGAGTTCCCAAAGGGCTCCATTAATTCACATACCTTCTCTAGCGCTTCCATGGACATCATTTCTGCATAGTCCTAAGTGAAAAGAGAATAGTATTGATAATGCCATATTGTGAGGGCTCACAGCAATGCCATTCATATATACGTGAGCGTTCAATACTATTAGCTACAAGTTGCAAAAATGGCCCTTGTACAAGGAATGTGTCTTTTCATCACAAGAATTAATGCCATAATCCATAGATTAAGGTTATTCCTTTACCTATGCATAATCTAGCATTCACTCCCACAAATCAAAAGGTGTCTATGGTATTCTAATATGTATATGTGTACGTACGTATACATGTATGTGGTGTGAGAGCTTACTTCTCCTTGAGCCCTCTTATGGATGTCTTCAGCATAAACAATATTGTCCACTCTCATATTTCCAAGAAACATGTGGCTGCAAGCAGGCAGATGTGGCAATGACAATAACATTGAAGTCTATAGTATGTACAAAACCCACTAATGAGGGAAGTGTATACAGCGCGTAACATACATATAGCCGGTGTGGACATATTTTATATAGTAGCCATGCATGTGTAAGTGTACCTACATATACATACAGGCTCTAGATCTATGCTATAGCATACACACAAAGGGCAGGCTTTATCCATGCCTTATACCACACCGCATTGTGCTCAAAATTCCTCAGTGCAGCACTTTAGCAGAAGCATATATTTACTGTTAGCTAGTGGTCCACAAAAACTGACGCTTCATAGCCTTTCAAATGAACATGTATATGCACACGCAGTATGCATGCATTGCACCAGCCCTATATATATATATATACAGGTTGTATGGTACTCACACTACTTGTGCAAGCTCCATGGACTTCACATCAATCAGAGGAGTCAAACTCGGTGCTAAGCTGATGTCAGAGGGGCAGTCATCACGCTTAAACAGGAATGGTAGCCACCACAGGTTGACACCAATGTTCCGCTTTGTGGAGTGAACCTATTTACATTCACAGAAAGTAACCAAAGTGTTACATATATCTACGCATTACTTACACTGGTTACTGCATTGAAGTAGCCAGCACAGTATGGATATATGTGTGTATTTATTATGTAGAATGCATGGTGCAGTCAATTGTATAAATGATGCTTGCATGCGCAATACATATACATACTGTAAGGTATGGTGTATGTACATTAATGTAGCTCTGTATAGCGACTCACTTGATGCACCCATTTGAAAGGCAGGTAAAAGCAGTCTCCCTGCTGCAGCACAGTCTTGTACCACGGCACCTCAGCCATTCCAGGGTAAGCCGTCATGTTCACTTGCTCCACATCAACATTGAAGTATCCTTGGTAGGCCCACTCTGGACCAATCAATTTGGCATACTGTGGAGGTATCATGATGAACTCCTTCTGACCTGCCACCACACAGTGCATGTTCTCCAGTGAGTCCGTGTGGAGGACAGACTTTGTCCCACCACTGCTGAACCTGCATGCATCCGAGAATGTGAACTCTTGCGTTTGATCAGGTATGACCCATCAGAAATGCAAAATTGCTGCAACATCAATTGGTCTCACATACAGTACATAGGGACAGCTATAATACAATTATTGATATGCGTATGGACACAAACAAGGCCAAATCTGTCTTCAGGAGAGTACCATATGTAACTATAGCTATGTTGTGTTAATCGTCGTTCAGCTATACACCTTTCATTGCTTTACATATTATGTCTGCTGTAGTGTACAAATGTACTCTATGCCACACACATGCACACACACATGCACACACACACACACACACACACACACACACACACACACACACACACACACACACACACACACACACACACACACACACACACACACACACACACACACACACACACACACATACAATATACGCACACACACACACATACAATATACGCACACACACACACACACACACACACACACACACACACACACACACACACACACACACACACACACACACACAATATACGCACACACACACACACAGAATGCACACACCCACACATGTGCGTGTGCAGGCACACACACCAAATAGTTACTGTATCCACTCGGTCAAGATAGCCGCCGCAGGCAATGCAACCTGGCATAAACATCTCCTCTTTCATACCTGCTGGCATGTCATTCACCAGGTAAATATCCTCCTCCTGGTACCTCTACAGCATGCAGTGCAGAAAAGGCCATTTTACAGGGCAAATGCAAATTTAACAATGCAATTAATTGGCTACAATGCTATAGCTCAATTCAACACATTCGTGATGAAGAGTTCGTGCTTGAAATTTCCGATATACCTTATAATAATGCTTGCTATCTTGCTATGGGACTCCTAGCTCTGTACTTCCACGCATGCACAAACATACAGTGACGTACATGTCCATACACCATGCATGTATGTATAGAAAAGCCAGTGCTATCTCATGGATAAGGATACGTACGTCAATGAACTCTCCTAATGTCATCTCTTCGTGTGGACCAGTCCTCACTTCCTTTTTGGCCTTCTCAGTGTCTACGAGCTCTTCACCAAAGTTGTCTCTGTGAATGCATGCAGTGAAGCACTTATAGGTAAACCAGAGCTTTATGTCCCATTCATATGCATAGATGGGACATGTATACACACTTATGTTGTAGGAATGGGAGTCTCATTGTAAGCATATCATTCAGGGGTGATCATGCTTTGGCCATATGGAGGAGGCTACACTTCAAGGCACCCATGTGATGCACATGTGCACAGATGGTAGGGGATGCTGTACATGTGAGAACAGCACCATAACGACTTAAGACTTTAGCTGTAGCTAATTACACTCCTTGCCATCCAATAGCTCTGCCTCCTCAATCTTGTGCTTATACTGTATTATATGTCCCACAATTGGTGCCCCCTTCATTACCTTATAGTTACATAACCCTGATGCAAATTCTACAGATAAAAACTAAACTGCATGGATCACTTTAAATGCAATAATACATTAATCCCCACAGAAATGTGACAGATTCATAGCACACTCTTAACAGTATACTTGTCAAATACAGACTTGGTGCACTACTTCTGGGAAATTTACTCTTTGAATTGCATGAACTTACGTACTTTAGGTACTCGTCTGTCCATTTTGTTAGAGGTGGTATATCTCTGACGGCTCCTTCTAGCACCACTGGCCTGTTCTTATTGACATACTCCTGGTAGAAGGTCACAGGGTCAGGGATGTAGCTGAGTCTCTCTATCTCTCCCTCCATAGGCTGGTGGGAGCCAAGGGGTTGCATGTGACCAGGTAGCCCTTCAGGAGGTTCCCCATTAGCCTCACAACTCCCCTGACAGGTGAAGGACAGGAAGAGCAGCAGCAAACCAGACCAGGAGACAACACTGAAAGGCCTTTCCATGATCACAGACACTCTCAACCTACTGCAGCTGAATGCGTATTGAAAGACACATTCCTGTACACATGTTATAGTAGTGTGTGCTATGGACTACTATAGTATGGTTTTAGTATATACAATAGAGAGTGCCCACACAAAGGAGAACTCAAAGAGCTCTGAATGGTATGTGGTTTTATGTATACAATATGTGTAGGAATACCCTTTACCGTATAATTATTATAAAGGTGCACAATAGCTAGCTAGCAATAGGGTGTGTGTGAAGGGGATGCACATATGAAGGGTCCATACAACATACTAGCTTGTATAATGTAATGTATCATTACCTACATCAGCATTACCCACTATAGTAGGTAATCTGTTAATTGTAACGGGAAGTGCATGCCCACATGCAGGCCAAATGTGGCTTTCCACTTCCATGTTTAAGTTTGGAGTGGGTATTTGCATATGACCAAATGTATGTGCAATGCATGTATATATGGGTGCTATAATTATATAGTTCACTAGATGCAAAATGTAATATTAATTATACCCATGTAGCTATGGGCAATAAAATCACTATAAGTATGTACATGAGTTAAGGTACTGTAACAATACTACATAAAACTACCTATAGTTTTTGTATAATAACAAGTAAAGGCAAGCACTGCTGTCATTCTGTACAAATGGTAGAAAACACCAAAGTTAAAAATGACAAATGTATAAGCTATGTATTGCACACCTAGCTCAACTTTGAAAGATGGATAGCTAATGATTCAAAGTTCTAGCTTCCGCAGCAACTTCTTTGCTAGCAACTCGTTTGCATATTCTTCATCGTTACCCTCATTGTCTGCATTCAGCACTCCATACTCATATGGGTCCACACCAAGCTTTTCTAGGTCTGTAGCATCAAAATTACTCAAACCAAACTCTTCATCCATCAAATTTAGGTGCTTCTTTAGCAGGTAGTTCTTGAGCTGTTCCACCCGATCATCAGATGCCGTGTTGTTCCTGAGGTAGCTCAGAGATATTCTACCATTGCATCCTGGTTGGAGAATGTCAAACATCTGTCAGCCAGCCCCCAAGGGAAGGAGAGTAGAGCACACACTGTCATAAGTGGGTGCAAGATGCAAACAGTAGCTCTCTTGAATGTGGTTTCTATGTATGCAACTTGTGCTACATAACTTTGTATGGTATGGTGGAACCTGCCTAAGATGGTCACTGTGTTAGGCAGCCACCTCATGCATGTTGTCAGTTAGAACTGGCCCACAGGTGGCCTAGACAGGTTTCACTGTGCTATAGACACTTGCCCGTTCATGCATGACTGACCTTTTGAACCTCTTCTTCAGTTATAGCATCTCTTCCCGCCTCTGCAACCTACAGTGACACCATATGTATGAAAAGTGCAGGATCATATGCACAGTCAAGTGCAGCAATTCATGTTGTATAATGTATAATTATGCATTCCTGTTTAATACACATTTGCCCACTATATATAGGTATATATATACAGTAATGTGGAAATTGATGCAAGTGATGTATATGTTGCATATACAATAAATGAATTTCAATAATTACCTGGTTCATTCTGCGGTGAATATCCTTGACATAAACATCACCATCCCATTCGTGGGCTTGCTCCAAGAAGAGTGTCCTATATAGGAGATCAAATGATGTATCATACACAATAAAATAACAATAAGTAATTTCATTACAACCTAATTATGTTACTATACTTACATCATCAATAATCAAGTTGTAACTCACTTGACAACTAAGAACTTCCTCAGCTGAACATTAGCCAAGGACACTAGCTGAGGAGCTACTGTTAACATGTGGTTCTGGGCACACTCGTCCATGTCAAATTCAAATGGGACCCAGAGCAGGTTCAATATAAAACTGCGACCTACAGTGCTCGTCTGTGCAGCAGGAGAATAAATGAATATTTAATACAGTGCACCACATCATATATAGCAATGCTGCTATATAGCAACATGCATGTGGACACCCTGCATGCACACATGTAAGCTATTGATCTACTTACAAGTTCCATTATATTTATATATGCTCATGTGATTAACCTCTATTTATACCTGATGAATCCAATGGAAGGGGAGGTACAGGCAATCTCCCTCCTCCACCACTGCTCTGTACCAAGGCACGTTGGACACATTAGGATAGCGCTCCAGGTCAACCTTGTCCACATTTATGCCAAAGGCGTAATGCTGCTGATACTGCCACTCCTTGCTAATGTCATTGGCATGGGAAGACCCCATCAGGATGTACTCCTGCCTACCTGCGACTGCACAGCGCAAAGTTTCAAAGGGCTCCACTCGGAGTGAGTACCGTGTCTGACCGCTATTGAATCTGCATGTACGTGTAGTGGAATTCAACTGACATGAAGGGACACCATTCTGTGTAAATATAAATGAAAACATATCTAGCTTTGCACAATGTACAAGAACATGTCTGTGTACACTGAAATCCAGTAGTTGAAACTGGATACACATCATGCATGCAGCTGCATGCATGCTGAGGATCCATTTGACAATGTATGAAAGACAACGTTCAGAACTACAGATGATAAGGAAACGAACATTGTCTTTCATTCGTGTCACCATGGTACATAGACCATCTTAATTGACAATGTAATGCAACTGGCTGTTATAATAGCTAGTAGTTTACAATCAACATTGCATGGGCAATTGAAACAGT
Source organism: Ianthella basta (assembly GCA_964019415.1). Classification (NCBI taxonomy): domain Eukaryota; kingdom Metazoa; phylum Porifera; class Demospongiae; order Verongiida; family Ianthellidae; genus Ianthella; species Ianthella basta. The sequence continues at coordinate 6,677,031 of OZ025879.1, forward strand.
ATAACATGTACATGAAGAAGTGGCTGCCAAGCTGGTGGCTGCATAAAATCCTGTAGTGTATACATGCATGATCAAACTCACAGGAAATTTACAGAGTGAACATTTTTCAGGAATCCACCACAGGCGATGCACCCTGGCATTGAAACTTCAGCCTTCATTGGAGTAGGGAGCTCACTATTGACAGACATTGCCCCTTTCTGGTACGACTAGACAATGCAAGAGGCATATGAGCCTGTGACCACGAGCTCATGCACTGCACGTGCGTGTATACAACACTATAGGCAGTGGGGACTAGCATGTACTAGTACTGTATAATATATGCTGCATAACATATCCATGCATTAGTGCATGATAGAGAGGGCATGGTGGAATCTTCAGACTAACTGTGCATGGTTGAAACAGAAGATGATGTTGGTTATGGGTACAGCATGCAGAGATTAATGGTGAGCATGGCAGAAGAGAAGGTTTGGAGGTAACGATGCACATATTATGCATAAAATGCTTCTGTTATATAATGCAGGACAGAAATTGAATAGGATATGTATGGAAGTGCACATTGTGTGTGCCACTGCCACAGATGCTGTTGTAAGCTCTATTTCTATTGTACAGTGTTACCTACACTTGAATAATAGTGATCTGACCACGAAAGTTACTGAGTATAGCTAGCTGTATGGCAGGAAGGGATTCAAGTTGAGACTCTGAAACGGAAAAACTATCCACAAACAGAAAACCAGCAGTACTAGGAACAGGCTCTTTGTGAGTCTACAAATAGTCATACAGTGCATGGGAAGACAAACAGTGGCAGGAAAGTATGCGGTACAGCCACATGTACACATAGCATACACACCACACACATCCCTACACATTCCACACACAACCCATGCACACCTTGCACGCACATACACAAAACTTCTACGTTCACACGCATCACACACCTTGATGAACTTCCGCAGGCTCTGTGTAGCTTCTGACGGGTATTCATTGCGCTTCTTGTAAAGCTCTACCATTACTTCGTTATGACCAAATTGTGACCTGGAGGGTGTAAACAACGAGGTAGCTACGTACGTAACTATAGCATCATCAATAAATACGTCGGAACACTCGAAATCCGCAATGTACTTGAACTGCACCCACGGCACACGTTAACTAACTTGAGATACTTGTCCGTCCACCTCGAATGCGGGACCGTCCCATTGATGGCTTGGCTTAGGACGACGGGCGTAGCAGTTTCCACGTACCTGCTGAAGAACTGGAACGGCGTCACGCCAGTCAAGACCTTCTCCACCGTACCCTCCATTGGCCTCTGGTGTCCCAGGGGCTCCATATGCCCAGGGGCATGTTGTACGCCTACTTCGTTCGACGAAGCGACGCCCAGCAAGAGCAGAGAAAGGAAGACGCCGGTCCCCATCGATCGCAATGCTCTTCGTGGTTGAGAGTTGCGCAATGTGTTCACCGCGGGTTGGGATTCGTAAGAAAATGGCGTCCCTCTAGCTATAATACTGTCAATGTTTTCTTCTCTCATGGGTAACTCAGAGACGAAGGGGTCCGAAGACGAGGACGATGAGGTTCTGTTTGAGCAAGGAGAAGACTCCCTATGGACCGCTAGGCGGTACTTTGATCCTGAAGATGACGAGTATTACACCGAATTCCACCACACTCTTCAGTCCAACCCCGTTCAATTGACTTGCGCAAACAAGGCCATTCAGGTGACTTGATGTTGCATGACTCACACACACGCACACATACACGCGCGCGCGCACACACACACACACACAGACAGATACACGTACACACACACGTACACACACACACACACACACACACACACGTACACACACACACACACACACACACTACACACACACACACACACACATACACACACACACACACACACACACACACACACACACACACACACACACTACACACATACACTCACGCCCACCCACCATCCACAGGTCCTGCGTCAGTTACGCCATCCCAACATCCTTAAATTTGTTTCATCTCTGAACAACCCTGATGCATACCATTTGTGGGTTGAGTCTGTGCTTCCCCTGTCTGCACTGGTGGCCCACCTGTCAGCTGTGGAGGTGGTAGCAGGGGTCAGGGACATAGCCAGAGCGATAGAGTTTATGCATGATAAGGTGAGATGGATATGGTCACATGACAGTCACATGATACGTATGGCACATGTGGATGAACAGTTCTGTCAATTTATTGTTGAATGATACTCTAGTTTTGGAAGGCCACCTGAGCCTACCTCATAGCTATTCAGATTTTGAAAGCCATTGACGCCTGCCAATGAGCATGTTTATGGCACAGTTGCCCATTCCCATATACGACTATATTTAGCATCATCAGTGTTATAGCCTTACCTCTGTCATTCTGTATACGTGTGGTAACCCCCCTAGCATGCAACTTGGTTGGTAAATGATGTGTAGTGTTCAATGAGTGTGTGTACGTGCGTACTGTGTGGTGCATGAAGCAGAAGGGTTAGATCTCAGAGGGTGTACGTATATGCATACGAAGTTGTCTTGCCAGCGGCACTGCCATCTTTGGCATGGCACTGTGTACTTGTATTGCGATCGCAGTTTTTGAATATCTAAGAAGAGTCATCTTTGATTGTCTATGGAAACATTAACTGACACAATTGAGAGTGAATCAGACATTTCAGCAACATAGGGTTGTCTCATTGTATGTACAGATGTATAAATACGTACAAAAGGCCTTCAGATGACAGAGCGCTTGTACTGTGGACCAACGTGTGCTTGTGTTCTCTCCCTGCAGGCTCACTTTGTTCACTGCAACCTCCATCTTGGAGCGGTATTTGTGAGTGAGAAGACCTGGCTGTGGAAAGTGGCAGGCATGGAAACGGCATGTTCTGCGAACAAAGTTAACGCAGAGGTCCTTGTGCACACATGCAAACAGCTGTGTATGTGAATGCTTACAGATTAGACAGTGTACACCAATATCTGTATACTGCCTCTTCATTCATGATAATTTATATGACTTACATGCTGTGTGTATCATATGTACATCAGGTATAATGTCACAAAATAGTATGTGTGGCCACAGCTACGTATCTTATACCAACCTTGCATTCTCTGTTGACAGAATACTATCTTCTCTCCTTATACCTTAGTATATATCATTTGTGGCCCCAGTGCGAGATCCCTCAGCCACACCCCCTGAAGACACTCCCCCAGTCAAGTTCGACAAGGACTCTCCTCCACAAGCCAGGGATATCTGGGCCCTTGGACAGCTGATAAGCTCCATTGACATGGAGCTTGGGGGTGCAGGTGAGGTCAACAAAGTGCGCTATCTGGTACACCACTGAATGAGCTTTGAGAATGTTGGAATGTAGTGGAGTACACAGTGGAGACTGTCTGTGCTCTGGTCACTATGAGAGCAGTAGGAAATGTCACTATTAAATTTTAAGGAGAAAAATTTAAAGGAGATAATCCCATTTCAGTTGCAAATGTTTGGGACGCCTCTTCTTTGAGCTGCATTTACAGCCAAATCCCTTTGTTGTGTGTTTAACGCATACTTCCTCCCAAACCATTAGTTGGGTGCTAACAACTGGCTGTGATGGTTTATTCTTGTTTGTTTTATTGTTTGTTGTTAATTATGGCTGTAACGGTTACCGTATTTGCTGTTTTGTTCCCTTTCACCATGCTTAGAATCACTTCCTTCCGATTTACTGGAGTATGCCACTGCTGACATGATGGACCCTGTCCCTTCCGTGAGCACATCTGCATACAGTTGGCTTAGACTTACTTACATAAGACACCATCCACACTACACAAGGTGCCTTCTTGCTAGCGTCACTGACATGACGCAAAGTACATGTTTATAGTCAGTTAGTGACACCACTTAGGGTTGTGTCTAGGAGGTTGACTTTGCTGACTGCATACGTAAGTATTTGGCCTCCTTCCCGTGCGCAGTGGAGCCTCCCACAGGAGGCACTCGAGCAATGAATTGCCTAAATGTATGTAGCTAGGATATACTTGTGCAGTGCCTTAGGCACACAAAGGAATGAAAGATAAAGTCCGTCCGGCCCATCGACTTCCAGTTTGTCTTACCAGTCCCATTCCTTCATGCGTCTGTGGCAGTGCTCACGAGTTGCTAAGGATCTGATTGTCCCAACAGTAGCCTGACCTTAACCCTTTATCTACAAAGGGAGTGTATTGTATAGGGCCTACTGTACCTCAAATGTATTAGTCTGGTGTAAATTGTGTATGTGTATGTGTATGTATGTGAGATACGTACAAGCCCACAGCCTCCATTAGGTTAGCTTGTGTTTTTTATTTCCTTGACCCTTTCTTCTTTGTAGGAGCGACCCACAGCCAGGCAAGTCCTAGCTCACCCTAGCACGCAGAACCTTTTCACCAAAGTGGTTGAGTTCTTTCAAGACATTACAACAAAGACTGACGCAGAGAAGATGTCCTTCTGCCGGTAAGTTAGGCAAGACTTCTACTTCAACCTTCAACAGTGAGGGTATATTTGCTGTATTTTGTCCTGCCATGTGTACAGCCAATTACCTCCTCACCTGAAATCATTTCCTGAGGAAGCAATTAGTCACCGCTTACTTCCTGTTCTCTTGTCTCCGGCCATCATGGGAGATTCAGCTCTGGACCAGATTTGGGAGTGGGTCTTGGTGCCTAAGTCAGACGAAGGTGAGTAGTGTTGTCCTAAACCAGAGGCAAAGATATCCACGTATGTGTGCCTTTGCCGTTTAGTTAATACAATAGAAGCAACCAGTAATGCTTGCTGTCTGTGTTGTTGCAATTGTCCTATTCCAAGTCTGTGTCCTACTCAGAAACACACTGATCATTGCTTGCAGTACATTCTAACCTGCCAAGGCTGCTACTACCTACCAGTGGTCTGCCTGATTAATGTGTAACTGCACACTGTGTATATAATCCTGTTTGTTGTCTTCTTCAGGAGCTGAGGGGATGGCTACTGCGCAGAAGGGACTGTTTTCCAAGGAGTGCTTTGAGTAAGGATGCGCCACATGCTCTCACCACTCGCCTTGTGTGCAATGCTGTAGAAGCTCACTGCTACATACGTAGGGTAATGAGATAGAGAGAGACAAATGTTGAGCAAGGAATGTATGTAGCTTCCTGTTTCTGGTATACTGTCTGCTACAGTATGTATGTTACCTGCTCAGAAGGCCTCTCTCATTTATTGCCTTGTGTACGTATGCTCTAACACATAATGTATATTCACTGTACAGCTAGTGTTCTCCTAATGACTAAATAGAGGAGAATGAACACACTACACTAGTGCAGTATGTTGGCACTATCTGGGGCATGCTGTGTGTGCATCGTGTGTACCTAATTCATTAAGTGCTTAGTGGAGCATATACAGTGTGCATGCGGCCATGGCTGAGAGCTGCTCTGCTTAATGGTGTGCTGCAATTTGCTGTATTCAACTCCCACTGCAGGCAGGATGTTCTTCCCCGCATCATCACTCTCTTTCAGTCAAGAAAGTTTCACGTTCGCATTATCCTCCTCCAACACCTGGAGCACTATGCTGAGCTCTGTCCAGAGGATGTCTTGGAGGACATTGTTCTGCCTGAGACTCTCCTTGGCCTGCACGAGGAGGACGACGACATGGTTGCCGCAACTCTGAAGGGGCTGGCAGCACTTGTTCTTGTCTTGGGTGCTGACATGGTTATGGGAACTCAACGCAAGAACGTCTTTAGTGACAGCCGTCCTGGGATCACTTTAACAATGGGAGCAAAGATCAGAGGCAGTGAGCCTGCCGAGGGTTCGGAGCCACTGAGTGTACCACCCCTTCTCCCACTGCGAGAGGCCAAGGCTGTGACTCCACCAACTGTGTCAAAAGAAGAGCAAAGACGGTTGCGTCGAGAGGAGCAGGAGAGGCGGCGACAGGAGAGAAGGGCTGAGAAATTGGCAAAAGAAAGAAGTACGTACAGTATGCAAGCCGTATTTCAGAATTGTGTGCAAATAGCAATTTGAGTTTCACAAGGGGGAGGCATTCTTTTCACATAATATGTAGTGTAAGAAAATTGTTCAAGGAGGGAGGGGATAAGCACAAAATCAAAATGTACTTGAGGGATTTTTTGGGTGTGTGGAGAGAATGCATCTCTGCATGATTGTGTATGCAGGACTCTATCAATGACTGTTGTATGCTTGTACAATTATCCCTTTGCAGCCCCAAAGCTTGTATCACATGACATTGACAGCACACTGCTAGAAGGCAGACATCATGCAATGGAACCATTGGACTCCCCCTCTAGCGGCCATTTTGATGATGAAGGCACTGAAGAACGACGTAGCTCGTGGCAGGATGACTTAGACGAAGAACAGGCAGAGGAAAGTGAAGGAGAGAGGAGTGCCAGCGACTATGACCAGAGTGAAGAGGCCGTGGAGAAAACTAGTAACGACGGCTGGGAAGAGTTTGAAGATTGGGATGACATGACATTTAGCACAGACAAGGATGAACTAGCGGCAGCACCACTCCCTACAGCAGACCCTCCACAAACGCTTGTGCCTCAGAACAAGGGGAGCTCAAATAAATTAACCAACTCCCTTGTTTCTTCCCAATCTAAGAACAGCCCAAGCAAGAGGAAGAGCACCTCCTCACAGTCAGACTCGCCAAGTGAAGCGTTTGACAAGTGGCAGGAAGGCACCGGACGTGTCAGCCAATCAGATGCAGAACGGATCACTAGGCAGGCCAAGTTACAGTTGCTGGAACCAGATTTCTTTGCTGATATGACCCCCCAGGTCTAATTATCACTGTGTACGTATGTATTTGATTTAACCAGAGGCTTTTGATTTCTCACCTGGACAGCAACCATCCAACTGTCCACTGTCAAGTGATTCCCCATAATATATTGTTGGCTGGTTGTATTTGGGTCCAGGACAGCACACTGCACTGATAAATTACATGCACATGCATAATTTCGAGAATAATATCTGTCAAAAAAAATCATAAAATTCCATCTGAGCATGTACAATAAAATCAGGAAATAGCTGTTGTGTGTGCCAGCGACCGGGGTTGCAGCACCTCCATGGCCATCTGATCACTTGCACGTCTTGCGTGGCACAAATCGCAGCTTTGGCTGATAAGGAGCAGCGTGTTTGGGTTTGATATATGAGGACTTCCCCCCCAGTCCATTGTAGCCAACCCGTAGGATCTGCCCATGTAAAATTACAAAAAGCACTTTAGTAGAAACACACTTTGTATTCCTGTACTGAGTGCAGGCTGCGATGTGTGTGAGTGTGTGTGTGTTGCATATGGATTTGGGGCTTGTGGACAAGCAGTGTATTCACAGTCACACAACGCACACACACACACACACACACACACAGGCACACACACACACACACAAATACGGACAAACACACATACATATAGCACACACCTGTGAATTTTCTACTATTTTGGGCTTGGGTAAAACTGCAGTTGAGAAATTCCATCCATTCCATTACACTACAACACCTTACTGAAGTGTGTGTACAGTTCACACCACACCACACTACGTATGTATGTACACACAGCCTGACACAGGTGCACTCAACATACAGAGCACTCTTACCATTGAGGGGCACTTCTGTGAGAGGTCTGGTGAAGGAGCTGTGCCTCTTAATCCGGTCCGAGTTGGATGTTACAGCCACTGGGAGATCAATACCTACCCTGTGAACACACACAAGAACAGATCACCACAACGACTCACAGCAAGTCAACTTAACAGCACACACTCGCATTGAATACGTAAGACAGAGCTTCCATGCATGCAGTGGTAGTACTGTAGTGTCCAGTCAGTGCTTGCCATGAAGACAGCATTTTGACTAACTCAGCTGCTTTCTCCTGTAAATGGCTGTACTTGCTCGAGGGGGGCTCCAGGGAGAGGGGATAACCTTCTACATCACTGCCATCTGTGTCATCGTCAATTCGCTGTCGTTTGTGGTAGCGCTCTGGCATTGGGCTAAGGAGGGGAAAGTGTCCAGTGCAAGAAAGAGTGACAAGATTGCATTATGCAAAAAGGGATCACACATGAAGGTGGAATGCAAGGAAGGGTACAACAACTTGTACCTTTCTAGGATGCGACAGAGCGCCCTCTTTGACTCCGGTGTCTCCGTGGCAACTCTATCCAGCAGCTCCACCTTCTTCTTCAAGCTAGCCACCTCAGCAGCGAGGGAGGTGCCCTCATCTCGCAGGGCCTGGCATTCAGACACGCTACGTATTAAGTGTTCCCTGGTGTTCTGTGCCTACAGTGGAGAAGAGAAAGAGGCGGGGGGGGGGGGGGGAGAATGGGTAGGAGGAGAAAGTGTAGAAAAGAGGGGAAAGGAATAAAAAGTGGGGAATGTGGTGTTGAGTGAAGAAGTGGTAAACCTAATGAGTGAAGGCCATGGAGCAGTGTAACTATGTACCCCCACAGTCACTGTGATGTAGAGTGCCGCAGAGAGGGGAGGGCATGCAGGAGTAATACAGCAGTGCAGAAAGAGTCATACGAGCAATGTCTGGCACTCAACACAGCAGAGGCAGGAGCTGAGTATGGTGGAGCTGCTGGTGGTGAAGGAGACCATGTGATGCTACTGTTAGAGGACATTCACCTTTTCCTTTGCCTCCATTGCCTCTTTCCACGCTGCATCCTTGCTCTGTATTGCTTCCTCCAGCTTCCGTTTGGTTGTGACCAGCACCTTGGCCAACTCCTTCCGCGTGTAGCAGGGGTCCTTCAGCATTCCTGCCACCTCAACAGGGTCCTGGTTCAGCATCTCCTTCATCCTGCATATGAGGATAGACAGACAGACAGACAAACGGACACATATATCAAAGCAGCTACACATTGCAATGTCATTGTGGGGTGCGATTGCTCACCTCTTGTAGCCAAGCAACTCTTCCACTCTCTTCCTTGTGGCTGAGAGGTCCTTCACCACACGGTCCCTGTCCTCCTGCATCTCCTTCAGTTGAGTCTGTAGATAAAGATGCACAGTAACAATGAATATCATTACACATACAAAATACCACACATTGACATAGAGTACCTATACAATACAGGTACCCTATGAACCAACATGCAGTGTTGAGCCATAATGACTGTAGACGAGTCAAGGAGAACCACTGTGGGAGCTGTTTGTCAACAACAACAACATTCCTTGAGACACCTACTCAATGTAAACATTCTGCTTGTACGTATGTGTTGTCATAGGGAATTATTGTTAGCGAGCAGATAAAGGGTAAAACCGTTAATGGTACTCAAGTGAACACACACAGCCAGTCTAGTGACAAACATGATAGCAGAACAATGTAAGTTGGACAATGTAAGAAGACAATTCAACCACAATAAAGTCTTTGTCAGTTACAAAGTGGCTTGTACCAACCAAACACCTTTGTGGTCGGAATATCCTACTGTCCATTGTCCGACTACAGTATTGTCCTGCAGCGTGTTTACTTGAGGTCCCCTCTCCCCCTGTACCTAGTTGTATGGCTCACTGTATGCCTTGCACTCCAAGCACTGTCCCACACTGTACACGCCACTCACTTGGAAGCAAGAAGAGCTTGCTTCTTGAATCTTGTACTTTTTGTGCAGCGAGTCATACTGGCACTTCCATGCCAACATTTCCTCCCTGGAGTCAATGAGCTCCTGCTTAGCCTTTGCCAGCGATTCATCTAGAGGCACCATTAAATAGCAAAAGCAGCGTTGATGAAAGCAGTGACAATGTGTTGGACAAACCCACCAAGAATGGCCTCCACGACCAGATGTAATAGTGTACACTACAAATCATATTCAGTGAGATGATCAACTTGACTATCATATTTACACACCTTGTTGTTTAAGTATCCCTCTGCATGTCTCCAACTCACTCTGGACAGATTCATGAGAGAGGGAGCAACATGTGAGCATGTACACACACACACACACACACACACACACACACACACACACACACACACACACACACACACACACACACACACACACACACACACACACACACACACACACACACACACACACACACACACACACACACACACACACACACACACACACACACACACACACACACACACACGCAGAGACAGAGAGAAGAGAAGATCAGTATGTGTAATATAGTGTGAAGCAGTATATACTATGCTACTGTCATACAGTAAAGAGAGAGAGAGATGGTTAGTTATGGCAATGGTACAGTGCCACAACATGGCTCATACCCTTAGCTCTTCTGGTGATAGCGTCTGTAATCCCTCGTCGTCGTCATCGTAATAGTTAGCCTCCGGCATAAACAGCTTCAGTATTTTGTTTTTCTTGCACGGAGCCCTACATTGAGGGCAGCTCTCCTTCTGAAGAACCCACTGAGACAAACTGCAGGAAGGAAATTGAAGCAAGCAATCCACGAACAGACCCACACTGCGGCAACATCCAAGTTATACACAAACGCACCACGTGTGGTGGAACACGTGGCCACAAGGGCTGGAGGCTAAATCCTCCTCTAAGCGTTCTGTGCATATTGGACAACCGCGAGACATTTTCTTCCAATTTCGCGCTCAAAGTTTAGCCAATAAGAAGGCAGGATTGCTATCACGTGCATGTCATTAAAATGGCTGCAGCGGCCGAGCTGCCCCTTGAATCGGCGAGGACGAGTCTCCCAATATTTCCTGCCAGAAATGCAATAATTCACGAAATCAGGAAGACTGATTGCTGCATTGTTGTTGGAGAAACAGGAAGTGGGAAGACCACTCAGATCCCTCAGGTTTATACTATTTAATGCACCACGTTTCGTCTTTTCGCCATCACTTCATCCTACACTTTCACTCTCCTGTAGTATCTACTAGAGTCTGGTTTTGCCAAGCGTGGTGCAATCGCATGCACGCAACCACGAAGGGTTGCCGCTATCACTATTGCCAAGAGGGTGTCAGAGGAGAGGGGTTGCCAGCTAGGAACAGAGGTACAGTGCGACAGCAGGACAGTTGGTACTTGGTGACAATTAGTAATTGGTGTGCTGGTGTGGGCTATGCTTACTGGGCATAAACCTTTTGAAGAGATAGAGAGCCAATAATAAGTGCTACCGGTAAATGCTACACACCAGCTGCTACAGGTTTGGATGGTTTAGGGATTGTGTTATAAGTAGTACCAGTACTTTATGGCCACAGACTAACTATTCATTTTTATGTCTATTGTATCTGTACTGTTTTACTACAAACCTGTGCTGCTTTGGTGGGCCCAGGTTGGATATTCAGTGCGTTTTGATGACTGTTCTTCGGGCGCGACAAAGCTCCGCTTCATGACTGATGGCATGTTACTACGGGAGGCCATATCTGACCCACTGCTGACTAGGTGTGTGTAACAGTGCGTGTGTGTGATGTGTGTGTGTGTGTGTGTGGTGTGTGTGTGTGTGTGTGTGTGTGTGTGTGTGTGTGTGTGTAACAGTGTGTGTGATGTGTGTGTGTGTGTGTGTGTGTGTGTGTGTGTGTGTGTGTGTGTGTAACAGTGTGTGTGATGTGTGTGTGTGTGTGTGTGTGTGTGTGTGTGTGTGTGTGTGTGTGTGTGTGTGTGTGTGTGTGTGTGATGTGTGTGTGTGTGTGTGCGATGTGTGTGTGTGTGTGTGTGTAACAGTGTGTGTGATGTGTGTGTGTGTGTGTGTGTGTGTGTGTGTGTGTGTGTGTGTGTGTGTGTGTGTGTGCATGTGTGTGTGTGTGAGAGAGAGAGAGAGAGAGAGAGAAGGTGTCGAATAGCTTACTTTATTAACACCTGCTTTACAGTATTTATATTCACAAGGCATTCTTTTCTTGTACTAGCTGAGTGAAGATGACAGTGTGATAATCCAATGTCTCAGTCAGATGACTGTCACCCCTAACATAGCATATTTGTCATGTTTCTGTGTTTTTTGGTCTCTGTATCTCAGATACAACACCATTATATTGGATGAAGCTCATGAGCGGACAGTCCACACAGACATTTTGTTTGGTGTGGTCAAGATGGCGCAGACACGGCGGCAGCACCAGGAGGGGAGTCGGAGACTGAAAGTGGTGGTCATGTCGGCCACGCTGGATCCAGAGGAATATGCACAGTACTTTGGCGATGCAAAAGTGATGTACATTGAAGGCCGCCAACACCCTGTGGAGGTGGGTGCAGTGGTACTAGAGGGGAGCAGCTCCTTGGAACAGTGTGTGTGTAGGAGTGTGTTTTGGATGTATTTGCACAGTTGTACAGTATGTCCCTTTAGTTGTTGCTTCTGTTTTGGTGGGTGGAGTGGTACTAAGGGGAAGCGGCTCCTCTACTTACTATACTATTGCACTCACAATATAGTGCAGCACAGTGTGTGTAGGAGTGTGTTTTAGTATGTACCTGCACAGTTGTATGACCCTATGTTGTTTCTTTTTTTCATGGAACTCTGTCATTGCTGACACTCATTGATGTGCGTACAGTCATGTACAGTGTTGGGTTAGGTCAATATGAATCCATTCATAACTGGTGTGTGTGTGGGTGGGAGTGGGGGTGGGGTGGGGGGTGCAACTTCTTGATTAATCCTACTATTACTGCATTCTGTTCATGTGAAAGTATTATACTGCTGGTAGGAACTTTTGGTATGCCATAATTATGTGTACATGTTTTGGTATGTTGACTGTGCATGCTCTTGTGTATGAAGGTGGATGGAATGTGAGGATACCTCCACCTGTCTCATCCAGGTGTTCTATGCAGCCACTCCTCAGACAGACTACCTCCACTCTGCCATTGTGACAGTACTACAGATTCACCAAGAGCTGGAGAAGGAGAAGGGGTATGCAAGTGTGGGGCTGTCCCTACATACGTATTCATGCACACATACATATACATACGTATGTAGTGTGTTCATGCTCACTCTGTATGTACAGTATGCTAGTCTAGCATGCTAGACCCTCCCCATCCTGCACCTTCAGGGTGTGGAGGGTCTAGCATGCTAGACTAAGGTGCATGTGTGGTACTGTCTCTTTCACACATACATATATACTTTTAGTGCATACTCTGTGAACTGGCTACCAAAGAACTCTCATGACCTGCCAACGTTTTATTCTGCTCCAGCTTTGTCCAGTAGTATTGTATTTAACCTAATATTTGACTATAATGGGCTTCCATGTACAAAGGGCTGTTTCATTCCCACATAGTGATGTTCTTGTGTTCTTGACGGGCCAGGAGGAGATTGAGTCCATGCAGCGTATCCTGGAGAGGTGCCGCACTGTGATGCCCTCCAGCTGCCTGGACCTGCAGGTGTGCACACTGTTTGCTGCACTACCCACTGAGCAGCAGAAGGCAGTCTTCACATGGACAAAGAAGGTATGGACTGCAATGCACTGTGTGAAAGGAGAGGTGTACTGTATGTGTGCATACTGCCCAGTGACCTGTTGTTGCAGCTCAGCCTACCAATGCACACTGCTCACATGCATAGTCATTATAATTACTAGCAGAGAAGGGCGCCTTCGGCGCCCTCCTCTGCACCGGCGCCCAACGCAGGTGCTTTTGATGCCAGTGCTTCTGATGCAAAGCACTTCCAAACCTGGCTACTGAGGAATAGCTATAGACGCTGCAGTTGCAGTTAGCTATAGAGTTGCATGCGGTTGACTCCTCTTCCACCACGAATCACCTTCTGCAAGGTCAAGTGTCTTGTATTACCCTCCAAATTAAACAAAACTGACTCATGATGGCCCCTTTGAGCTGATTCCTGGTTGTCCTCTTGAGTTGACTCCTGGTTGGTCCTTTGAGCTGACTCCCCTTTAGCTGGCTCCTGCTTTTCCCCTGGTGCTGACTCCTGTGAGTGAAGGTTGAGTGATGTTCTTAGAGTTCTGACAGTTGTCGTCGATTCTGAAGAGCTCTCATCATCTCTGAATGTCTTGACTTCTTGGTTAGTCCGGTGTTGCCCTTAATGTTCGGCATATGCGCACTGCAACGGTTGCAAATTGCATTTGTTTGGAAGAAACGTATTACGATGACGTCATGATATCATCGCGCAAGCCTAAAACCCGCATAACTTGTGCCAATCCTTTCGCCATCGAGCCGCTTTCACTCGCGTAAGACGGCGCTTTCCGATATATAGCTTATATCACCCACAGCCTTCTACATTGTGCTAAAACTATAGCAAAGAAGCTGTCGCACCATCTTCCCAGGAGGAGTTGTGTAACAAAGGAATTAGCTGCGAATTCCGTAATCTACTTCGCTTTCCTCCGTAAAACAAAAATGGCGTCCTATAGTAACGTATGGCGAGTTGGCGCAAAACCTTCATTTCACAAGTTTTCGCAGGGAAACCCAGCCGAAGACACTCTCCGGATAGCGCTTCGACATTCGGACCGCGTTTGCTGCGAAGCCTCCGCATGGTTCCCGAGATTAGTGCGGACAAAAAATCGGCCTAGCTCCATTATAATAAGATACGTACATTGCAGTTGCCATGCCAACCACATACATGTCACAGTTGTCAATCCGAGAGGTACACAATGCACTCAATATTCCAAGTGGATGAAATGGATACAGTACTCACATTGTCAGTAATACACTGCACACTACAAACTGTTTACTGTATATCCTTCTATTCAACACTACATTACACACTGCTACTGCTGTATGCATACAAGCTACTGGTTCAGATCTAAGACTAATAAACTAACAGCAGTAGCTCACACTCTCATGTGTTTAATTCACACATTAATCCACACGGATGTAGAGCTCCACACGAGTGGTGGCTGTGGCTTCTCCTGTTGGTGACGCATTTCCACACCAGCGCATCTTCACATCTTCACTGGCAGGTTGTGTCAGCTTCTTCTTGAACCAAGGTTGTTCAGGATCGTCACAGCAAGTGGAGCCAGACACACAGGAGGGACCAGAGTTGTCCCACAGACGGTCGGAGTAGAGGTGGCCATTTATATGGCTATTCCTGCTAGGATTTCCAGAATCGCAGTAATAGTCATCATTGAGGAAGGTTGGTAGAGTGCTGGTTGTACCTGCTGCAGTACATGGACACTGGGAAGTTGGATGATGCCCTGGGTTAGGGTTGGCATTCAGTCCCACTGCATATGTCCAGAGATGATGCCGTGGGGAGGATCCATGAGTGATGGATATACCTTCTGCATAAAAGTCATTTGGTGTTTTGGATGCTATTGACGGTGCAAAAGCATCCATATGGCCATACTGGTAGCCCTCCACCATTCCACAGACTGCAGTGTAGTTCTTCCCCAGTGCACTGAAGTAGACAGATGTACATGGCAGTGCAGCCCTTCTGCAGTACCAACTCCCATTGATTGCAAAACGCTCAAGTGGTTCAGGACACTCGGCTAGATTACTCCCCATGTCGAAGTACCCGATCCTCATCCAGACCCCCTCTCCACAGGAGGTGTGTCCACATGGGTAGCAGTAGACCCTTTTGACGGAGTTGTCACTTGAGTCACGAACCCAGTACCACCCGTTGGTGCTCTGTGGGTTGTTCCTGACTATCTCCTCACAGCCTTCAGCTGGGTAGTTGTAGGACAGGCCAAGTCTCCTCTCTCTCTAACCTCTGAGCAAGATCACTGTTCATCTCCTTTGTAATCCGATGATACAGTTCAGTTTTGATGCGACTCTCTGCATTGCCATCCAGCACTGTGATCCCTGGTGGACCAGGCGGACCTCGTGGGCCAGGTCGTCCTGAATTTTCCATCAGCCCCTCTCTTCCCAGTAGGTCCCTCAGCACCAGGTGGACCAGGACGGCCTATAGGAGAATGGAAGCAAGAGAGACAAGTGTATATACGTGCTGAACTACAACACTGAATGGTGAAACTTATAGGCAGAAAGTTAACTACATGACAGACACTCGCTCTGTTCATTGTAGCACATGGGCTATATGCAGTATGTTAGCAGTTGAGTGTCACAACCCTAGCCTACTCACCTGGTGGTCCAATGTTTCCTCGTGGTCCAGTGTGGCCTTCAACTCCCTGACGTCCAGGGTAGCCAGGGGGACCTGTGGAATCAGCCAAATATACAACACTACTTGGTTGCCTTCTTTACTGTCACAGTGTGTGTATATATTGACATATACGTACTTTGATCTGAGTGTGTCGTGTGTCTATATATTCTCACCTGGAGGTCCCACATTTCCCCTTGGTCCCACTGGTCCCTCTCCTTCCTGAGGGCCATAGGGACCAGGTGGACCAGGTGGCCCTTGAGGACCAACAAGACCATCCCTCCCATCTCTTCCTGGCACTCCACGGAAGGTGAACTGCATCTCAGTCACATTGCTGGCATCAAACTCTGCCAGATGGCTAGTCACACATTGCAGGCTTGCAGTGACCAAGACAAGCACAGCAATATTCCAAATCCTCATTACTCCTTTCTCACATCAACAACTGTACAAAGTAGCACTCTCTACCACTGTATTTATCATAGAGGGTTGTTTACACCACAGACCCATAATAATCCAATTATAATGAGGTAGTGAAATACAATTCATTTGGAATAAGCAACAATATTCTGCTGCATGATCTAATGGCAGCACCTTGTGAACTGTGACCCCACTGGTCTAGTTGGTAGTACTCTGGTCAATGTGTTTACAGTACTACTATAGAATGTGTGCTGGACAGTTATAGACAGACAGTGGGTCTAACTAGTCTCCTCCCCAGACCCTTCTCCTGTGCGCTTCGGAAGGGTCTGGGAACGAGACTAGGGTCTAACAGCCAGCACTCTGTGGTAAATGGGTTTACACTATGTAAGAACAAGGTACATATTGTACATAGTGTACACCTATACACTAAGTAGGTACATGTATACTGTATACCTACATAGTGTATACATGTATACACTATATAGGTACATGTATACTGTATAATGTACATACATAGTGTATACACGTATACACTATGTAGGTACATGTATACTGTACATAGTGTATACACGTATACACTGTGTAGATACATGTATACTGTACATAGTGTATACACGTATACATTATGTAGGTACATGTATACTGTACATAGTGTATACACGTATACACTGTGTAGATACATGTATACTGTACATAGTGTATACACGTATACACTATGTAGGTACATGTATACTGTACATAGTGTATACACGTATACACTATGTAGGTACATGTATACTGTACATAGTGTATACACGTATACACTGTGTAGATACATGTATACTGTACATAGTGTATACACGTATACACTATGTAGGTACATGTATACTGTACATAGTGTATACACGTATACATTATGTAGGTACATGTATACTGTACATAGTGTATACACGTATACACTGTGTAGATACATGTATACTGTACATGTATACTGTACATAGTGTATACACGTATACACTGTGTAGATACATGTATACTGTACATGTATACTGTACATAGTGTATACACGAATACACTGTGTAGGTACATGTATACTGTATATGTACTTAGTGTTCCCTATGTGTAACAGTCTGATGGTATCACTCTTTGGTCTGTAGGTGGGCAGGTGTAATGGACCATTGTATGATGGTAGTGTACTGTGGTAATGAATGTGTAGTGTGTGCATGCATACGCACACGGGTGTATTGAACCATTGGTCTACCCCTAAATTCAACATATTCACACCCTTCATATCATGTATGCTGAAAAAATATCTAACCGTGCCAAAATACCACCTACCCTTTGGGGTGCTGTGTTGGTGTATTGGACGTTGCAAGCAACTCTGGCACCTGATGGATGCCATTAGATACACACAATCATGCTTAGAATTGTACATTCTACGATTCTAACACCTGTATGCCACCATGCTTCTGTCCTGACTGTGTCCATGCAAATGTGTGAGCTAACGTATTTTTATATAATGTTTTTGATACAAGCCTTCTCCCTCCTCCCACCTTATGCAGGGTTGTCGAAAGGTTGTTCTGTCCACCAACATTGCTGAGACCTCTGTCACCATCCCAGGTGTCAAGTATGTGGTGGACACAGGGATGGTGAAAGCAAGGTGAGTGGAGCTGACACTTGCATGCACGTTGGATTAAATGTATAGTACAGTGTCCTGTAGTTTGAACACTATCTTCTTGACTTCTCTACTCCCTTGATCCACATCCATCAGTGCCACTTCACACCTAGTTGTCCTCAAACTGTATCGTTCACCATGTGCATGATCCTCTTGTAACCAGTCTTCTCTCCCTCCCTTCCTTGCTCCCCTCCTCAGAGGCTACAATCCCCTTATTGGTCTGGATGTGTTGTGTGTGCAGCCTATTTCAAAGGCCCAGGCATGGCAGAGGTGTGGGAGAGCAGGGAGAGAGGGCCCAGGGAAGTGTTACCGACTGTACACAGAAGAGACCTTCCAGGTACAGTGTGTGTGTGTGTGTGTGTGTATGTGTGTGTGTGTGTGTGTGTGTGTGCATGTGTGCGTGTGTGTGTGTGTGGTGTTTATGCATTGTGTACGTATGTGAATGGGTGAGGGGAGTGAATTTAGGAAGATGTGTTTCTTTTTGTAGGATCTGAAAGAGAAGACTATTCCTGAGATCCAGAGGTGCGAACTGTCAAGTGTGGTCCTTCAACTGTTGGCCCTGAACATTTCTGACATACTCAACTTTGAGTTCATGGACCAGCCACCCCACGAGTCCCTTGTTAACGCTTTGGAGCAGCTCCACCTCCTGGGTGCTGTTGGGAAGAAGGACCACATACAACTGACTGCCCTGGGGAGGGACATGGCCCATCTACCACTGCACCCTCAGCTGGCCAAGGCTATACTGAGCAGCCGAGAGTTTGTTTGTAGGTGTGTGCACAGCTGGGAGTGTCTCCTAATGTGTGTGTGTGTGCGTGTGTGTGTGTGTGTGTGCGTGTGTGTGTGTGTGTGTGTGTGTGTGTGTGAGTGCATGTGTATGCTTGATGCCATTCTCACTCTATCATCCATGTAGCAGTGCATGCTTATCTAGTCCATCTGGTGATTTCCCTGCTCATAACAGCACCACATGGTATCAAGCCTTTACTCCTTTTCTTCTTCCCATCTATTCCTGCAGTGAGGAGACCCTGTCAATTGTGTCCATGTTGTCTGTGGAGTCTGTCATGTTCACACCAAATGACAAGGTCAGTTGTTTGCTGAAGAAGGTTGTTTGCTGCTTTCACAACACTCCACACTTCTGTGATGTGTAGCCATTTAGCTGTTCCAAGTGGTGGTACTTGTCAATTCACCTTACTCCTTCCCTCTTGTTCCAAACTCTCTGCACCTTCTCTTCACTTCCCTCATTGTTGCCCTCCCTCTCAGAGAGACCAAATGTTGGAAGTGCGAGCCAAGTTTGATTCTCCTGAGGGTGACCACATCATGCTGCTCAATGTGTATCGCATGTACAAGGCAGCACAGGGGAATAAGGTACAGTACTGTACACACTCAGTCACCACACCTGTACTGTATATGCACCTTACTTGTGAGGAGTGCTTGTATCAAGTGTGTACTGATGACAGGTGCCATACTGTATATACAGAGGGATAGGCTTACTGTACTGTATTGTAGGTATGCTACATAAGTATACATATCAGTGTGTGGTTTCACTGTATGTGAAGTGCACTTTACTGTGTGAATATGAGTGACAGCCTCATTTACCTGCGTTGCTCTCTTCCTATTCCACTCTACCTTTCCTCCTGTCATCCTCCTTCCCACATTATTCCACTTTTAGGATTGGTGCCATGACAACTTCATCAACTCCCGGAGCATGGCAATGGTGGTGGAAGTGCGTAAGCAACTGAGGGACCTCTGCTTACGGTTGGGGCTGCCCCTGGTGTCCAGTAAGAACAGTGATGACCTCCGTAGGTGTCTTCTCTCTGGACTCTTCATGAACACTGCCCAGCATGTTGGAGAGGGCAAGTACAAGACAGTAAGTGGTGGATGTGTGTGTTTGGTGACTTGCCTACGTACTTACATACATACATACATACATTTAGTGCTACCATTCCTACTGTGTACTGTACCTCCATTCAGTTTGCTAATTGGATGAGCTGCAGTGATTTTCTGCTCAATTTGGTGCTTCTTTGCATGCATGCCAATGGTGTTCTCCTGTTCCCTTCTCCCTACTCCCTGTTTGCACCTCCTTCCCTTCTCTCTTCCCACCCTCTCCTCAGTTCTCAACCCACCAGGAGGTGCACATTCACCCAAGTTCCTGTCTCTTTCACGTGAAGCCTCACCCCCCTGTTGTACTGTACTCAGAACTAGTACAGACAGCAAAGAGATACATGAGGTGAGACAGACTTAGCTATTGCTCCGTATTAGTCCATTCCATGGTATTATTTGCATCAGATTTTATCAAATTGTAAAAATTGGCAAAAATTTGTACCCGATAAAATTGTTAATTAATTCAGTCAATTTGATAATTGAAATTGGAAATGGCTCAAATTTGCTTAAGTTAATGCCAGCTACGTGTGTGTGCATTGTCTAGCACTCGATAACTTTGGTACATACCCATTTAATTTAATTGTCTAAGCACTCGATTACGTATATTGGTACCTGCTAATGTGCATTCACAGCCTCACTCTATTGTGTATTGCGTAGCATTGTCTGTCATATGCATGGAGTCACTGTAATACCACCCTATCCTTTGTGCTGCTGTAGGAATGTGTCTGTGGTTGATGAGGAGTGGCTGGTAGAGGCAGCTCCTCACTACTTCAAGAGGAAGGTGTCTTAGAAGACTTGTTGGAAGAGACTACAGTATATTGACTGTCCTATACAATGCCATGTGTAATGCATATGCAGGTACTGTGTATGATGTGGCTACAGTTTTCATCCAATTTTCAGTATATTTTTACTTCTCAATGTTTTTAAGTGTAATTTGATGGCAAATATGCAGATGGTTTTTACCACCTGCAGCATATGAAACGAATACATATGAAACGAAGGGGGTATGCATTGTGTGTGATCCCTGCACGTATACTTACAGGTATTATATAGTGTGTTCGTACTTATATCTGTATGTAATATGCCAGTCTAGTATGTTAGACCCTCCCCAGGGGGTGCAGGGTCTAGCGTGCTAGACCAAGGAGCCTGTGTGCCTGCTGTCTCCTTTCACACATACTGTACATAATACATTTAGTGCATACTCTTTGAACTGGCTACCAAAGAACTCTCATGACCTGCCTAAATCTGCTCCATGCGTCTGTGTCCAGTAGTATTGTATTTGATCTAATATTTGACTACAATGGACTTCCATGTACAAAGGGCTGTTTTATCCCCACATAGTGAAGTTCTTGTGTTCTTGACAGGCCAGGAGGAGATTGAGTCCATGCAGCGTATCCTGGAGAGGTGCCGCACTGTGATGCCCTCCAGCTGCCTGGACCTGCAGGTGTGCACACTGTTTGCTGCACTACCCACTGAGCAGCAGAAGGCAGTCTTCACATGGACAAAGAAGGTATGGAGGCTGGAGTGGACTGCACTGTGTGCAGGGAGAGGTGTACTGTATGTGTGCATACTGCCCAGTGACCTGTTGTTGCAGCTCAGCCTACCAGTGCACACTGCTCACATGCACAGTCATTACAATTATACATTGCAGTTGCCATGCCAACCACATACATGTCACAGTTGTCAAGCCAAGAGGTACACAATGCACTTCACATTCCAAGTGGATGAAATGGATACAGTACACACATTGTCAGTAATACACTGCACACTACAAACTGTTTACTGTATATCCTTCTATTCAACACTACATTACACACTGCTACTGCTGTATGCATACAAGCTACTGGTTCAGATCAAAGACTAATAAACTAACAGCAGTAGCTCACACTCTCATGTGTTTAGTTCCCACATTAGTCCACACGGATGTAGAGCTCCACACGAGTAGTGGCTGTGGCTTCATTGTCTAGTGTACTGTCTCCACACCAGCGCATCTCCGCATCTTCACTGGCAGGTTGTGTCAGCTTCTTCTTGAACCAAGGTTGGTCGGGATTGTCACAACAAGTGGAGCCAGACACACAGGAGGGGCCAGAGTTGTCCCACAGACGGCCGGGGTAAAGGTGACCATTTTTAAAGCTATTCCTGCTAGGATTTCCAGAGTCGCAGTAATAGTCATCATTGAGGAAGGTTGGTAGAGTGCGTGATGTACCTGCTGCAGTACATGGACACTGGACAGCAGTAAAATACCCTGGGTTGGGGTTGGCATTCAGTCCCACTGCATATGTCCAGAGGTGACGCCGTGGGGAGGATCCATGAGTGATGGATACACCTTCTGCATACAAGTCATCTGGTGTTTTGGATGCAGTTGAGTGGCGGAAACTATCCATGCTCCCATACTGGTAGCCCTCCACCATTCCACAGACTGCAGTGTAGTTCTTCCTCAGTGCACTGAAGTGGACAGATGTACATGGCAGTGCAGCCCTTCTGCAGTACCAACTCCCACTGACTGCAAAACGCTCAAGTGGTTCAGGACACTCAGCAAGATTACTCCCCATGTCGAAGTACCCGATCCTCATCCAGACCCCCTCTCCACAGGAGGTGTGTCCACTTGGGTAGCAGTAGACCCTTTTGATGGAGTTGTCACTTGAGTCACGAACCCAGTACCACCCGTTGGTGCTCTGTGGGTTGTTCCTGACTATCTCCTCACAGCCGTCAGCTGGGTAGTTGTAGGACAGGCCAAGCCTCCTCTCTCTCTCTAACCTCTGAGCAAGGTCACTATTCATCTCCTTTGTAATCTTCTGATACAGTTCAGTTTTGATGCGGTTCTCTGCATTGCCATCCAGCACTGTGATCCCTGGTGGACCAGGCAGACCTCGTGGGCCAGGTCGTCCCGGATTTCCATCAGCCCCTCTCTTCCCAGTAGGTCCCTCAGCACCGGGTGGACCAGGACGACCTACAGGAGAATGAAAGCAAGAGAGACAAGTGTATATACGTGCTGAGCTACAACACTGAATGGTGAAACTTATAGACTGAAAGTTAACAACATGACAGACACTCACTGTTCTTTGTAGCACATGGGCTATATGCAGTATGTTAGCAGTTGAGTGTCACAACCCTAGCCTACTCACCTGGTGGTCCAATGTTTCCTCGTGGTCCAGTGTGGCCTTCAACTCCCTGATGTCCAGGGTAGCCAGGGGGACCTGCAGAAAGCAGTCCAATATACAACATTTATATTTGACTGTTTGTTTTACATGGTTGCCTTCTTTACCACATGCACATTCATACTTTGAGCTGTGTGTGTACCTCTGTCTACGTATATATACTCACCTGGTGGTCCCACATTTCCCCTTGGTCCCACTGGTCCCACTCCTCCCTGAGGGCCATAGGGACCAGGTGGACCAGGTGGCCCTTGAGGACCAACAAGACCATTCCTCCCATCTCTTCCTGGCACTCCACGGAAGGTGAACTGTATCTCAGTTACATTGTTGGCATCAAACTCTGCCGGATGGCCAGTCACACATTGCAGGCTTGCAGTGACCAAGACAAGCACAGCAATATTCCAAGTCCTCATTACTCCTTTCTCACATCAACAGCTCTACAAAGTAGCACACTCTACCACTGTATTGAGGGTTGTTTACACCACAGGTCCATAATAATCCAATTATAATGAGGTAGTGAAGTACAATTCATTTGGAATAAGCAACAATATTCTGCTGCATGATCTAATGGCAGCACCTTGTGAACTGTGACCCCACTGGTCTAGTTGGTAGTACTCTGGTCAATGTGTTTACAGTACTACTATAGAATGTGTGCTGGACAGTTATAGACAGACGGTGGGTCTAACTAGTCTCCTCCCCAGACCCTTCTCCTGTGCGCTTCGGAAGGGTCTGGGAACGAGACTAGGGTCTAACAGCCAGCACTCTGTGGTATAAATGGGTTTACACTATGTAAGAACAAGGTACATATTGTACATAGTGTACACCTATACACTAAGTAGGTACATGTATACTGTATACCTACATAGTGTATACATGTATACACTATGTAGGTACATGTATACTGTATAATGTACATACATAGTGTATACACGTATACACTATGTAGGTACATGTATACTGTACATAGTGTATACACGTATACACTGTTGTTCAAAAGTGACTCTTGCAGTTAGGCCCCTGCAAAGGCTAGGTTTGTTGCTTGAAGGATCACTGGGCTTATACCACCAACCAACTACACCAGTATTGGTGTTATATACAGTTGGTTGGGAGGCCCAAAAGGCCCTATTAAGTTGGTAAGTTGGCAGCCAGTGATTCCCTTCCCCCTAACATCCTACAAAGATGGAAGAGCCACAGACAGCTGTTTCGCCCTGATTGGGGCTCATCAGTGTGGCGTACTGATGGTAATAGGATGAATGCCACCTCCATATGTATCCACCACAAGCTAAAACACTTGTGGTTTCAACACATAGAAGCAGCATAAAATTAGGGGGAAGCCTCAGCCAAGAAGACGGCTGGAGTCAGGGTTGTTCAAAAGTGACTCTTGCAGTTAGGCCCCTGCAAAGGCTAGGTTTGTTGCTTGCCCAACCAACTGTATATAACACCAATACTGGTGTAGTTGGTTGGTGGTATAAGCCCAGTGATCCTTCAAGCAACGTATACACTGTGTAGATACATGTATACTGTACATAGTGTATACACGTATACATTATGTAGGTACATGTATACTGTACATAGTGTATACACGTATACATTATGTAGGTACATGTATACTGTACATAGTGTATACACGTATACACTATGTAGGTACATGTATGCTGTATATGTACTTAGTGTTCCCTATGTGTAACAGTCTGATGGTATCACTCTTTGATCTGTACAGTAAGTGGGTGGGTGGGTGGGTGTAATGGACCATTGTATGATGGTAGTGTACTGCGGTACTGAGTGTGTGTAGTGTGTGCATGCATACGCACACGGGTGTATTGAACAGTTGGTCTACTCCTAAATCCAACATATTCACACCCTTCGTATCATGCATACAGAAAAAATATCTAACCGTACCAAAATACCACCTACCCTTTGGGGTGCTGTGTTGGTGTATTGGACGTTGCAAGCAACTCTGGCACCTGATGCATGTCATTAGATCATGCTTAGAATTGTACATTCTACAATTCTAAACACCTGTATGCCACCATGCTTCTGCCCTGACCGTATCCGTGCAAATGTGTGAGCTGACGTATTTTTATATAATGTTTTTGATACAAGCCTTCTCCTCTCCTCCCACCTCATGCAGGGTTGTCGAAAGGTTGTTCTGTCCACCAACATTGCTGAGACCTCTGTCACCATCCCAGGTGTCAAGTACGTGGTGGACACAGGGATGGTGAAAGCAAGGTGAGTGGAGCTGACGCATGCATGTTGGTTCCGTAACGGAAGAGACTTCATTGGTTAAGTGTATAGTACAATGTCTTATCCTTTGAGCGCTATCTTCTTGACTTCTCTACTCCCTCCACATCCATCAGTGCCACTTCACACCTTGTTGTCCTCAAACTGTATCGTTCACCATGTACATGATCCTCTTGTAACCAGTCTTCTCTCTCTCCCTTCCTTGCTCCTCTCCTCAGAGGCTATAATCCTCTTATATGGGAAGTGTTACCGACTGTACACAGAGGAGACCTTCCAGGTACAGTGTGTGTGTGTGTATGTGTGTGTGCGTGCGTGCGTGCGTGCATGCGTGTGCGTGTGCGTGTGCGTGTGCATGTGGTGTGGTGTGTATGTGTGTGTGCGCGTGCGTGTGTGTATGCATGTACTGTACGTATGTGCATGGATATTGAAGAGGACATCTTATGAAAGTAGATGTGTTTCTTTTTGTAGGATCTGAAAGAGAAGACTATTCCTGAGATTCAGAGGTGCGAACTGTCAAGCGTGGTTCTTCAACTGTTGGCTCTGAACATTTCCAACATACTCAACTTTGAGTTCATGGACCAGCCACCCCACGAGTCCCTTGTTAACGCTTTGGAGTAGCTCCACCTCCTGGGTGCTGTTGGGAAGAAGGACCACATACAGCTGACCCCCTTGGGGAGGGACATGGCCCATCTACCACTGCACCCTCAGCTGGCCAAGGCCATACTGAGCAGCCAGGAGTTTGGTTGTAGGTGTGTGTGCAGCTGGGAGTGTCTCCTAATGTGTGTGTGTGTGTGTGTAAGTGTGTGTGTGTGTGTGCATGTGTGTGTGTGTGTGCATGTGTGTGTGTGTGTGTGTGTGGGTCTGTGTGCATGTGTGTGTGTGTGTGTGTGTGTGTGTGTGTGCGAGTGCATGTGTATGTTTGATGCCATTCTCTCTCTATCATTCATGTTCCATGTATTGTAGCAGTACATTCATATCTAGTCAATTTGGTGATTTCTTTGCTCATAACAGCACCACATGACATCAAGCCTTTACTCATTTTCTTCTTCCCATGTATTCCTGCAGTGAGGAGACCCTGTCAATTGTGTCCATGTTGTCTGTGGAGTCTGTCATGTTCACTCCAAATGACAAGGTCAGTTGTTTGCTGAAGAAGCTTGTTTGCTGCTTTCACAACACTCCACACTTCTGTGATGTGTAGCCATTCAGCTGTTCCAAGTGGTGGTACTTGTCAATTCACCTTACTCCTTCCTTCTTGTTCCAAACTCTCTGCACCTTCTTCACTTCCCCTCATTGTTGCTCTCCCTCTCAGAGGGACCAAATGTTGGAAGTGCGAGCCAAGTTTGATTCTCCTGAGGGTGACCACATCATGCTGCTCAATGTGTATCGCATGTACAAGGCAGCACAGGGGAATAAGGTACAGTACTGTACACACTCAGTCACCACACCTGTACTGTATATGCACCTTACTTGTGAGGAGTGCTTGTATCAAGTGTGTACTGATGGCAGGTGCAGAGGGATAGGCTTACTGTACTGTATGAACGTATGCTAAGTACAATATAATTGTACAGTATATCAGTGTGTGATTTCTTAACAATCAAGTGTATGTAGAGGTACTGTATGTGAAGTGCATGCACTTTTACTATATGTATATGAGTCACTGCCTCATTTACCTGCGTTGCTCTCTCTTCCTATTCTACTCTACCTTTCCTCCTGTCATCCTCCTTCCCACATTATTCCACTTTTAGGATTGGTGCCATGACAACTTCATCAACTCCCGCAGCATGGCAATGGTGGTGGAAGTGCGTAAGCAACTGAGGGACCTCTGCTTATGGTTGGGGCTGCCCCTGGTGTCCAGTAAGAACGGTGATGACCTCCGAAGGTGTCTTCTCTCTGGACTCTTCATGAACACTGCCCAGCATGTTGGAGAGGGCAAATACAAGATAGTAAGTGTTGGTCGTGTGTGTTTGGTGACTTGCCTACGTACTTACATACATACATACATACATTTAGTGCTACCATTCCTACTGTACTGTACCTCCATTCAGTTTGCTAATTGGACAAGCTACAGAGTTTTTCTGCTCAATTTGGTGCTTCTTTGCATGCATGCCAATGGTGTTCTCCTGTTGCCTTCTCCCTACTCGCTGCTTGCACCTCCTTCCCTTCTCTCTTCCCACCCTCTCCCCAGTTCTCAACCCACCAGGAGGTGCACATTCACCCAAGTTCCTGTCTCTTTCACGTGAAGCCCCACCCCCCTGTTGTACTGTACTCAGAACTAGTACAGACAGCAAAGAGATACATGAGGTGAGACAGACTTAGCTATTGCTCCTTATTTGTCCATTCCATGGTATTATTGGTATCAGATTTTAGCAAATTGTAGGGTTAGGGTTAGGCATGACTCATTTTATAGTGTCCCCTGGGGCACTACCCATTTAATAGTGTCCCCCTGGGGCACTACCCATTTAATAGTGTCCCTTGGGGTACTACCCATTTAAAAGTGTCCCCTAGTGCACTACCCGTTTAATAGTGTCCCCCTGGGGCACTACCCGTTTAATAGTGTCCCCCTAGGGCACTACTCGTTTAATAGTGTCCCCTTAGGGCACTACCCATTTAGTAGTGTCCCCCTAGGGCACCACCCATTTAATAGTGTCTCCCTAGGGCACTACCCATTTAATAGTGTCCCCCTAGAGCACTACCCATTTAGTAGTGTCCCCCTAGGGCACCACCCATTTAATAGTGTCCCCTAGGGCACTACCCATTTAATAGTGTCCCCTAGGGCACTACCCATTTAATAGTGTCCCCTAGGGCACTACCCATTTAATAGTGTCCCCCTAGGGCATTACCCATTTAATAGTGTCCCCCTAGGGCACTACCCATTTAGTAGTGTCCCCTAGGGCACTACCCATTAATTAGTGTCTCCCTAGGGCACTACCCATTTAATAGTGTCCCCTAGAGCACTACCCATTTAATAGTGTCCCCTAGAGCACTACCCATTTAATAGTGTCCCCCTAGGGCACTACCCTTTTAATAGTGTCCCCCTAGGGCACTATCCATTTAATAGTGTCCCCCTAGGGCACTACCCATTTAATAGTGTCCCCCTAGGGCACTACCCATTTAATAGTGTCCCCCTAGGGCACCACCCATTTAATAGTGTTCCCCTGGGGCACTACCCATTTAATAGTGTCCCCCTAGGGCACTACCCATTTAATAGTGCCCCCCTAGGGCACTACCCATTTAATAGTGTCCCCCTAGGGCACTACCCATTTAATAGTGCCCCCCTAGGGCACTACCCATTTAATAGTGTCCCCCTAGGGCACTACCCATTTGATAGTGTCCTCCTAGGGCACTACCCATTTAATAGTGTCCCCCTAGGGCACTACCCATTTTATAATGTCCCCCTAGGGCATTACACTCATTTAATAGTGTTCCCCTAGGGCACTACCCATTTAATAGTGTTTCCCTAGGGCACTACCCATGTGTTTCCCTAGGGCACTACCCATTTTTATAGAGTCCCCCTAGGGCACTACCCAGTTAATAGTGTCCCCCTAGAGCACTACCCAGTTAATAGTGTCCCCTAGGGCACTACCCTTTTAATAGTGTCCCCCTGGGACACTCTATGCCTGCTAATACTAGTGCATTCACAGCCTCACTCTATTGTGTATTGCGTAGCATTGTCTGTCATAAGCATGGAGTCATTGTAATACCACCCTATCCTTTGTGCTGCTGTAGGAATGTGTCTGTGGTTGATGAGGAGTGGCTGGTAGAGGCAGCTCCTCACTACTTCAAGAGGAAGGTGTCTTAGAAGATTTGTTGGAAGAGACTACAGTATATTGACTGTCCTATACAATGCCATGTGTAATGCATATGCAGGTACTGTGTATGATGTGGCTACAGTTTTCATCCAATTTTCAGTATATTTTTCACTTCTCAATGTTTTTAAGTGTAATTTGATGGCAAATATGCAAATGGTTTTCACCAACTGCAGCTAGTTATTACAAGTATAATTATAGCAACAATTGTGAAATGAAGGGGTTTATGCATGTCTGAGATCGTACACATTGTACTTACATACAGATGCGTAGTGTGTTCATGCACTGCACTGTGTGAGGTGTGTGCATACAGCCTAATGACCTGTAGTAGTATAGTTTAGTGGCTGTCACGGTAGCCATAGCAACTCCAATCACTGTAGCTACTAGTACAATAGATCGCACCACGTAGCTTAGAACAGTCCCATTCCAAGATTATCCCTGTGAATTGCTTGCAGCCCAAGAGGTACGTAGCTAGACTACATTGGGATCATGCACTTCTTATTCATAGTGAATATAAATGATTGCATACACACACACATTGTCAGTGGAGTGTAAACTATGAATGGTGACCTATACTGCACACTGCCACCACTACAAGCTGGTTTGATTTGCTATTGGCCTATCTGACACACAGCTAGTTCATCTATCTAGTTGTGTACACACATTAATCCACACGGATGTAGAGCTCCACACGAGTAGTGGCTGTGGCTTCATCAGTAACTGGTGACTGATTTCCACACCAGCGCATCTCGACATCATCATTGGCAGATTGTGTCAGCTTCTTCTTGAACCAAGGTTGGTCGGGATTGTCACAGCAAGTGGAGCCAGATACACAGGAGGGACCAGAGTTGTCCCACAGATGGCCAGGGTAAAGGTGACCATTTATAAAGCGATTCCTACTAGGATTTCCAGAGTCGCAGTAATAGTCATCATTGAGGAAGGTTGGCAGAGTGCTGGTTGTATCTGCTGCAGTACATGGACAATGGGTAGTGGTTTGATATCCTGGGTTGGGGTTGGCATTCAGTCCCACTGCATATGTCCAGAGATGACGCCGTGGGGAGGATCCATGAGTGATGGATATACCTT
This sequence comes from Ianthella basta, assembly GCA_964019415.1. Taxonomy (NCBI): domain Eukaryota; kingdom Metazoa; phylum Porifera; class Demospongiae; order Verongiida; family Ianthellidae; genus Ianthella; species Ianthella basta. The sequence continues at coordinate 6,707,146 of OZ025879.1, forward strand.
CTGCATAATAGTCATCTGGTGATTTGGATGCAGTTGAGTGGTGAAAGGCATCCAAGCTCCCATACTGATAGCCCTCCACCATTCCACAGACTGCAGTGTAGTTCTTCCCTAGTGCACTGAAGGGGACAGATGTACATGGCCACGGCCGTGCAGTCCTTCTGCAGTACCAACTCCCACTGACTGCAAAACGCTCAAGTGGTTCAGGACACTCAGCAAGATTACTCCCCATGTCAAAGTATCCAATCCTCATCCACACCCCCTCTCCACAGGAGGTGTGTCCACTTGGGTAGCAGTAGACCCTTTTGGTGGAGTTGTCACTTGAGTCACGAACCCAGTACCACCCTTTGGTGCTCTGTGGATTGTTTCTGACTATCTCCTCACAGCCTTCAGCTGGGTAGTTGTAGGACAGACCAAGTCTCCTCTCTCTCTCTAACCTCTGAGCAAGGTCACTATTCATCTCCTTTGTAATTTGATGATACAGTTCAGTTTTGATGCGGTTCTCTGCATTGCCATCCAGCACTGTGATCCCTGGTGGACCAGGTGGCCCTCGTGGGCCAATTTGTCCTGGATTTCCATCATCCCCTCTCTTCCCAGTAGGTCCCTCAGCACCAGGTGGACCAGGACGGCCTAGGAGAATGGAAGCAAGAGAGACAAGTGTATATACGTGCTAAGCAAGTGTATGTACGTGTCAAGTTGCGACACTTAATGGTGAAACTTATAGACAGAAAGTTAACTACATGACAGACACTCACTGTGTTCTTTGTAGCACATGGGCTATATGCAGTATGTTAGCAGTTGAGTGTCACAACCCTAGCCTACTCACCTGGTGGTCCAATGCTTCCTCGTGGTCCAGTGTGGCCTTCAGCTCCCTGATGTCCAGGGTAGCCAGGGGGACCTGCAGAAAGCAGTCAAACATACAGCATTTATATTTGACTGCTTGTATTACATGGTAGCCTTCTTTACCACATGCACATTTATACTTTGAGCTGTGTGTGTACCTCTGTCCACGAATATATTCTCACCTGGTGGTCCCACATTTCCCCTTGGTCCCAATGGTCCCTCTCCTCCCTGAGGGCCATAGGGACCAGGCGGACCAGGTGGCCCTTGAGGTCCAACAAGACCATCCCTCCCATCTCTTCCTGGCACTCCACGGAAGGTGAACTGCATCTCAGTCACATTGTTGGCATCAAACTCTGCCGGATGGCTAGTCACACATCGCAGGCTTACAGTGACCAAGACAAACACAGCAATATTCCAGATCCTCATAACTCCTTTCTCACATCAACAACTGTATAGTACTGTGTAGCTCTACGAAGTAGCACACTCTACTACTGTATTTATCATAGAGGGCTGTTTACATCACAGGTCTACAATAATCCAATTACAATAGTGAAAGTGCAAGCCAATAGCAATACTGCTGCATGACCTAATGGCAGCACCTTGTGAACTGTGTATATGGCCTTGTTTGTACTTCACTGGTCTAGTTGGTAGTACTCTGGTTAATGTGCTTACAGTACTACTCGTGTGTACTGGATGGTGTAGTCTAATTAATGGTTATATATGGTGAGACAGTTCGTCTACTGGCCAGCACTGGATCATTGGTATGATGGTAACATATTGACGCCCTTCGTATCATGCATACCGAAAATATCAATATCTAACCATACCAAAATACCACCTACCCTTGGGGGTGCTGTGTTGGTGTATCGGATGTTGCAAGCAACTCTGGCACCTGATGCATGCACATCAGCATGCTTAAAATTGTACATTCTACAACTCTAAACACCTGTATGCCACCGTGCTTCTGTCCTGACTGTGTCCATGCAAATGTGTGCATGAACTGACGTTTTTCTATACAATTTTTTGATACAAGCCTTCTCCTTCCTCCCACCTTATGCAGGGTTGTCGAAAGGTTGTTCTGTCCACCAACATTGCTGAGACCTCCGTCACCATCCCAGGTGTCAAGTACGTGGTGGATACAGGGATGGTGAAAGCAAGGTGAGTGGAGCTGACATATGCATGCATGTTGGTTCTGTAACGGAAGAGACTTCATTCATTGTACTATACACTTAACCAATGAATCATTGGTTAAGTGTATAGTACAATGTCCTGTACTTTGAACACTATCTTCTTGTATTCTGTACTCCTTCTGCATCCATCAGTGATGCATAACACCCTTTTCTCCTCAAACTGTATAATTCACCATGTTCATGATCCTCTTGTAACCAGTCTTCTCTCTCTCCCTTCCTTGCTCCCCTCCTCAGAGGCTACAATCCCCTTATTGGTGTGTGTGTGTGTGTGTGTGTGTGTGTATGTGTGTGTGTGTGTGTGTGTGTGTGTGTGTGTGTGTGTGTGTGTGTGTGTGTGTGTGTGTGTGTGTGTGTGTGTGTGGTGTTTATGCATTGTGTACGTATGTGAATGGGTGAGGGGAGGACATCTTGTGAATTTAGGAAGATGTGTTTCTTTTTGTAGGATCTGAAAGAGAAGACTATTCCTGAGATCCAGAGGTGCGAACTGTCAAGTGTGGTTCTTCAACTGTTGGCTCTGAACATTTCCGACATACTCAACTTTGAGTTCATGGACCAGCCACCCCACGAGTCTCTTGTTAATGCTTTGGAGCAGCTCCACCTCCTGGGTGCTGTTGGGAAGAAGGACCACATACAACTGACTGCCCTGGGGAGGGACATGGCCCATCTACCACTGCACCCTCAGCTGGCCAAGGCTATACTGAGCAGCCGAGAGTTTGTTTGTAGGTGTGTGCACAGCTGGGAGTGTCTCCTAATGTGTGTGCGTGTGTGTGTGTGTGTGTATGTGTGAGTGCATGTGTATGCTTGATGCCATTCTCACTCTATCATCCATGTAGCAGTCTGTGTCTGTGGAGTCTGTCATGTTCACACCAAATGACAAGGTCAGTTGTTTGCTGAAGAAGGTTGTTTGCTGCTTTCACAACAGTCCACACTTCTGTGATGTGTAGCCATTAAGCTGTTCCAAGTGGTGGTACTTGTCAATTCACCTTACTCCTTCCTTCTTGTTCCAAACTCTCTGCACCTTCTCTTCACTTCCCTCATTGTTGCCCTCCCTCTCAGAGGGACCAAATGTTGGAAGTGCGAGCCAAGTTTGATTCTCCTGAGGGTGACCACATCATGCTGCTCAATGTGTATCGCATGTACAAGGCAGCACAGGGGAATAAAGTACAGTACTGTACACACTCAGTCACCACACCTGTACTGTATATGCACCTTACTTGTGAGGAGTGCTTGTATCAAGTGTGTACTGATGACAGGTGCCATACCGTATGTACAGAGAGATAGGCTTACTGTACTGTATGTATGCTAAGTATATTATGTATCAGTGTGTGGTTCTTAACAATCAAGTGTACGTATGTGGTTGGTACTTTATGTGAAGTGCATGCACTTTACTGTATGTATATGAGTCATGGCCTAATTTAACTGTTTGCTTTGTCTTTCTATACCACTCTACCTTCCCTTCTGTCATCCTCCTTCCCACATTATTCCACTTTAGGATTGGTGCCATGACAACTTCATCAACTCCCGTAGCATGGCAATGGTGGTGGAAGTGCGTAAGCAACTGAGGGACCTCTGCTTACGGTTGGGGCTGCCCCTGGTGTCCAGTAAGAACAGTGATGACCTCCGAAGGTGTCTTCTCTCTGGACTCTTCATGAACACTGCCCAGCATGTTGGAGAGGGCAAATACAAGACAGTAAGTGTTGGATGTGTGTGTCTGGTGGACTTGCCTATATACATACATACATACATTTAGTGCTACCATTCCTACTGTATACTTTACCTCCATTGAGTTTGCTAATTGGATGAGCTGCAGTGTTTTTCTGCTCAATTTGGTGCTTCTTTGCATGCATGCCAATGGTGTTCTCCTGTTGCCTTCTCCCTACTCCCTGCTTGCACCTGCTTCCCACGTGCACCCTCTTCCCAGTTCTCAACCCACCAGGAGGTGCACATTCACCCAAGTTCCTGTCTCTTTCACGTGAAGCCCCACCCCCCTGTTGTACTGTACTCAGAACTGGTACAGACAGCAAAGAGATACATGAGGTGAGACAGACTTAGCTATTGCTCCGTATTTGTCCATTCCATGGTATTATTTGTATCATTAAAATTGGCTAAAATTTGTACCCATAAAATTTTTAATTAATTCAGTCAATTTGATAATTGAAATTGGAAATGGCTCAAATTTGCTTTAGTTAATGCCAGCTATGTGTGCATTGTCTAGCACTTGATTACGTATATTAGTACCTGCTAATGTGTATTCACAGCCTCAGTATAGTGTATTGCTTGGCATTGTCTGTCATAAGCATGGAGTCATTGTAATACCACCCTATCCTTTGTGCTGCTGTAGGAATGTGTCTGTGGTTGATGAGGAGTGGCTGGTAGAGGCAGCTCCTCACTACTTCAAGAGGAAGGCGTCATAGAAGACTTGTTGGAAGAGACTACAGTATATTGACTGTCCTATACAATGCCATGCGTAATGCATATGCAGGTACTGTGTATGATGTGGCTACAGTTTTCATCCAATTTTCAGTATATTTTTACTTCTCAATGTTTTTACATGTAATTTGATGGTGAATATGCAAATAGTTTTCACCACCTGCAGCAAGTTATTACAAGTATTGTTATAGCAACAATGCATGTGATATAAAGGGGTATATATGTATGCATGTGTGGGTTCATCAATCCTACTCATTCTACATACAGTACAGATACATACATATATATAATGTATTGTGTTGTATATACTTAGAGTATGCATGCATGGCTTGGAGAGTATGCATATAGGGACTGCTTGGAGCAGTCCCTATTCCATGCAAGATCATTCCAGTGAATTGCTTGCAGCCCGAGTAATACTGTATACACATATAAACTACATTAATTATAGCACACTCTTTTTATTCCTAGGAAATAATAGAGTGTGATACACACATACATACATTGTCAGTGGAGTGTAAACTATGAACGGTGATCTATACTGCACACTGCCACCACTACAACCTGGTTTGTTCTGCTATTGGCCTATCTGACACACAGCTAGTTCATCTATCTAGTTGTGTACACACATTAATCCACACGGATGTAGAGCTCCACACGAGTAGTGGCTGTGGCTTCATCAGTAACTGGTGACTGATTTCCACACCAGCGCATCTCGACATCATCATTGGCAGGTTGTGTCAGCTTCTTCTTGAACCAAGGTTGGTCGGGATTGTCACAGCAAGTGGAGCCAGATACACAGGAGGGACCAGAGTTGTCCCACAGATGGCCAGGGTAAAGGTGACCATTTATAAAGCGATTCCTACTAGGATTTCCAGAGTCGCAGTAATAGTCATCATTGAGGAAGGTTGGTAGAGTGCTGGTTGTACCTGCTGCAGTACATGGACATTGAGTAGTGGGATGATATCCTGGGTTGGGGTTGGCATTCAGTCCCACTGCATATGTCCAGAGGTGACGCCGTGGGGAGGATCCATGAGTGATGGATATACCTTCTGCATAATAGTCATCTGGTGATTTGGATGCAGTTGAGTGGTGAAAGGCATCCAAGCTCCCATACTGATAGCCCTCCACCATTCCACAGACCGCAGTGAAGTTCTTCCCCAGTACACTAAAGAGGACAGATGTACATGGCCACGGCCGTGCAGTCCTTCTGCAGTACCAACTCCCACTGACTGCAAAACGCTCAAGTGGTTCAGGACACTCAGCAAGATTACTCCCCATGTCAAAGTATCCAATCCTCATCCAGACCCCTCTCCACAGGAGGTGTGTCCACATGGGTAGCAGTAGACCCTTTTGATGGAGTTGTCACTTGAGTCACGAACCCAATACCACCCTTTGGTGCTCTGTGGGTTGTTTCTGACTATCTCCTCACAGCCTTCAGCTGGGTAGTTGTAGGACAGACCAAGCTTCCTCTCTCTCTCTAACCTCTGAGCAAGGTCACTATTCATCTCCTTTGTAATTCGATGATACAGTTCAGTTTTGATGCGGTTCTCTGCATTGCCATTCAGCACTGTGATCCCTGGTGGACCAGGTGGCCCTCGTGGGCCAATTTGTCCTGGATTTCCATCATCCCCTCTCTTCCCAGTAGGTCCCTCAGCACCAGGTGGACCAGGACGGCCTAGGAGAATGGAAGCAAGAGAGACAAGTGTATATACGTGCTAAGCTACAACACTGAATGGTGAAACTTATAGGCTGAAAGTTAACTACATGACAGACACTCACTCTGTTCATTGTAGCACATGGGCTCTACTCAGTATGTTAACAGTTGAGTGTCACAACCCTAGTCTATTCACCTGGTGGTCCAATGTTTCCTCGTGATCCAGTGTGGCCTTCAACTCCCTGACGTCCAGGGTAGCCAGGGGGACCTGCAGAAAGCAGTCAAACATACAGCATTTATATTTGACTGCTTGTATTACATGGTAGCCTTCTTTACCACATGCACATTTATACTTTGAGCTGTGTGTGTACCTCTGTCTACGTATATATTCTCACCTGGTGGTCCCACATTTCCCCTTGGTCCCAATGGTCCCTCTCCTCCCTGAGGGCCATAGGGACCAGGTGAACCAGGTGGTCCTTGAGGTCCAACAAGACCATCCCTCCCATCTCTTCCTGGCACTCCACGGAAGGTGAACTGCATCTCAGTCACATTGTTGGCATCAAACTCTGCCACCTGACCGGACACACACTGTAAGCTAATGGCTACTAGTAGCAGCTGAAGAGGTTTGGGAAGGATTCTCATACTACTACCCCGGATGGGCCGAGCTTTCATATAATATTATGTAATTGTGTACAGTATGTATGGTGCTACAGTGCAGAGCATTTATAGTTGGCCGTTAACTGCCAACATCAGTAGCTTCATTGCCTTATGTGGCCATGCTAACTAATGGCTCAATTGTTGGAGGTCTGAGCTGTTTGGTGTTTGCGTACGTGTAGTGGAAGGGTACATACATTAGGTTGTTAATGTACCTAATGACTGGTGGTGGTCATCACAAGCTTCAGGCTATTTTTATACGCGTGCTGTGCTCATTTTGCTGTTTCTCCATTTAACAGCAACTTGTACATATCATTGCATGTATCCCACCCTGGTAGTTACTTACATTACTAGTTGTAGTAATCAATATGCCTCAATATGTTATGTTGTTCCAAGTTGTTACGTATGTACACACATACGTATAGGCTTTCTATAACTGTACTGTTTGTGCACCACATTGTGTGTCTCTGTCATGTGATGCGGTTATGGTACAGACAATACAAGCTTTCTCCCTCCTCCCACCTCATGCAGGGTTGTCGTAAGGTTGTTGTGTCCACCAACATTGCTGAGACCACTGTATATACAGTGGGATAGGCTTACTGTACTGTACTGTAGATATGCTACGTAAGTATACATATCACTGTGTGGTTTCTAATTATCGAGTGTACGTATATGGCATGTGCACTTGTACATGTACAAGTGCACTTTACTATAATTATGTATACGAGTCATGGCCTCATTTAATTGTTTGCTTTCTCTTCCTATTCCACTCTTCCTTTCCTTCATCCTCCCTCCCACATTATTCCACTTTAGGATTGGTGCCATGACAACTTCATCAACTCCCGTAGCATGGCAATGGTGGTGGAAGTGCGTAAGCAACTGAGGGACCTCTGCTTACGGTTGGGGCTGCCCCTGGTGTCCAGTAAGAACAGTGATGACCTCCGAAGGTGTCTTCTCTCTGGACTCTTCATGAACACTGCCCAGCATGTTGGAGAGGGCAAGTACAAGACAGTAAGTGTTGGTCATGTGTGTTTGGTGACTTGCCTACATACTTACATACATACATACGTTTAGTGCTACCATTCCTACTGTGTACTGTACCTCCATTGAGTTTGCTAATTGGATGAGCTGCAGTGTTTTCTGCTCAATTTGGTGCTTCTTTGCGTGCATGCCAATGGTGTTCTCCTGTTGCCTTCTCCCTACTCGCTGCTTGCATCTCCTTCCCTTCTCTCTTCCCACCCACTCCTCAGTTCTCAACCCACCAGGAGGTGCACATTCACCCAAGTTCCTGTCTCTTTCACGTGAAGCCCCACCCCCCTGTTGTACTGTACTCAGAACTGGTACAGACAGCAAAGAGATACATGAGGTGAGACAGACTTAGCTATTGTTCCTTATTTGTCCATTCCATGGTATTATTTGTATCAGATTTTAGCAAATTGTTACTGCACTACCCATTTAATAGTGTCCCCCTGGGGCACTACCCATTTAATAGTGTCCCTTGGGGCACTACCCATTTAAAAGTGTCCCCCTAGGGCACTACCCATTTAAAAGTGTCCCCCTAGGGCACTACCCATTTAATAGTGTCCCCTAGGGCACTACCCGTTTAATAGTGTTCCCTAGGGCACTACTCGTTTAATAGTGTCCCCCTAGGGCACTACCCATATAATAGTGTCCGCCTAGGGCACCACCCATTTAATAGTGCTCCCCTAGGGCACTACCCATTTAATAGTGTCCCCCTAGGGCACTACCCATTTCCCCTAGGGCACTACTCGTTTAATAGTGTCCCCCTAGGGCACTACCCATTTAAAAGTGTCCCCCTAAGGCACTACCCATTTAATAGTGTCCCCTAGGGCACTACCCGTTTAATAGTGTTCCCTAGGGCACTACTCGTTTAATAGTGTCCCCCTAGGGCACTACCCATTTAATAGTGTCCCCTAGGGCACTCCTCATTTAATAGTGCTCCCCTAGGGCACTACCCATTTAATAGTGTCCCCCTAGGGCACTACCCATTTCCCCTAGGGCACTACTCGTTTAATAGTGTCCCCCTAGGGCACTACCCATTTAGTAGTGTCCCCCTAGGGCACCACCCATTTAATAGTGTCCCCTAGGGCACTACCCATTTAATAGTGTCCCCCTAGAGCACTACCCATTTAATAGTGTCCCCTAGGGCACTACTCATTTAATAGTGTCCCCCTAGGGCACTACCCATTTAATAGTGTCCCCCTAGGGTACTACTCGTTTAATAGTGTCCCCCTAGGGCACTACCCATTTAGTAGTGTCCCCCTAGGGCACCACCCATTTAATAGTGTCCCCTAGGGCACTACCCATTTAGTAGTGTCCCCCTAGGGCACCACCCATTTAATAGTGTCCCCCTAGGACACTACCCACTTAATAGTGTCCCCCTAGAGCACTACCCTTTTAATAGTGTCCTCCTAGGGCACCACCCATTTAATAGTGTTCCCCTAGGGCACCACCCATTTAATAGTGTTCCCCTAGGGCACTACCCATTTAATAGTGTCTCCCTAGGGCACTACCCATTTAATAGTGTCCTCCTAGGACACTACCCATTTAATAGTGTCTCCTAGGGCACCACCCATTTAATAGTGTCCCCCTAGGGCACTATCCATTTAATAGTGTCCCCCTAGGGCACTACCCATTTAATAGTGTCCCCCTAGGGCACTACCCATTTAATAGTGTCCCCCCTAGGGTACTACACGTTTAATAGTGTCCCCCTAGGGCACTACCCATTTAGTAGTGTCCCCCTAGGGCACCACCCATTTAATAGTGTCCCCTAGGGCACTACCCATTTAGTAGTGTCCCCCTAGGGCACCACCCATTTAATAGTGTCCCCCTAGGACACTACCCATTTAATAGTGTCCCCCTAGAGCACTACCCTTTTAATAGTGTCCCCCTAGGGCACCACCCATTTAATAGTGTTCCCCTAGGGCACCACCCATTTAATAGTGTTCCCCTAGGGCACTATCCATTTAATAGTGTCCTCCTAGGACACTACCCATTTAATAGTGTCCCCTAGGGCACCACCCATTTAATAGTGTCCCCTAGGGCACTACCCATTTAGTAGTGTCCCCCTAGGGCACCACCCATTTAATAGTGTTCCCTTAGGGCACCACCCATTTAATAGTGTTCCCCTAGGGCACTACCCATTTAATAGTGTCCCCCTAGGGCACTACCCATTTAATAGTGTCCTCCTAGGACACTACCCATTTAATAGTGTCCCCTAGGGCACCACCCATTTAATAGTGTCCCCCTAGGGCACCACCCATTTAATGGTGTTCCCCTAGGGCACTTCCCATTTAATAGTGTCCCCCTAGGGCACTACCCATTTAATAGTGTCCTCCTAGGACACTACCCATTTAATAGTGTCCCCTAGGGCACCACCCATTTAATAGTGTCCCCCTAGGGCACCACCCATTTAATGGTGTTCCCCTAGGGCACTTCCCATTTAATAGTGTCCCCCTGGGACACTATATACCTGCTAATACTAGTGGATTCGCAGCCTCACTCTATTGTGTATTGCGTAGCATTGTCTGTCATAAGCATGGAGTCATTGTAATACCACCCTATCCTTTGTGCTGCTGTAGGAATGTGTCTGTGGTTGATGAGGAGTGGCTGGTAGAGGCAGCTCCTCACTACTTCAAGAGGAAGGTGTCTTAGAAGATTTGTTGGAAGAGACTACAGTATATTGACTGTCCTATACAATGCCATGTGTAATGCATATGCAGGTACTGTGTATGATGTGGCTACAGTTTTCATCCAATTTTCAGGATATTTTTCACTTCTCATTGTTTTACATGTAATTTGATGGCAAATATGCAAATAGATTTCACCACTTGCAGCTAGTTATTACAAGTATTGTTATAACAACAATGCATGTGAAACGAAGGGGTATATGCATTGCGTGTGACCATCCCTACACATTCTACTTACAGTGCATACAGATACAGTGTGTTCATGCTTATATACTCTTTACATATACCAGTCTAGTATGCTAGACCCTCCCCACTCTGCATCTTTAGGGTGTGAAGGGTCTAGCATGCTAGACCAAGGTGCATCTGTGGTACTGTCTCCTTTCATACATATTACTATTAGTGCATACTCTGTGGATTGGCTAGCAAAGAAATCTAATGACCTGACAATGTTCCGTTAATCTGCTGCAGCTGTGTCCAGTAGTACTGTATTTAACCTATTTGGCTACAATGGGCTTCCATGTACAAAGGGGCTGTTTCATTCCCACATAGTGATGTTCTTGTGTTCTTGACGGGCCAGGAGGAGATTGAGTCCATGCAGCGTATCCTGGAGAGGTGCCGCACTGTGATGCCCTCCAGCTGCCTGGACCTGCAGGTGTGCACACTGTTTGCTGCACTACCCACTGAGCAGCAGAAGGCAGTCTTCACATGGACAAAGAAGGTATGGAGTGCACTGCACTGTGTGAAAGGAGAGATGTACTGTATGTGTGCATACTGCCCAGTGACCTGTTGTTGCAGCTCAGCCTACCAATGCACACTGCTCACATGCACACTCATTATAATTGTACATTGCAGTTGCCATGCCAACCACATGCATGTTACAGTTGTCAAGCCAAGTGGTACACAATGCACTCCACATTCCACGTGGATGAAATGGATACAGTACACACATTGTCAGTAATACACTGCACACTACAAGCTGTTTACTGCATATCCTTCTATTCAACACTACATTACACACTGCTACTGCTGTATGCATACAAGCTACTGGTTCAGATCTAAGACTAATAAACTAACAGCAGTAGCTCACACTCTCACGTGTTCAATTCACACACTAGTCCACACGGATGTAGAGCTCCACACGAGTAGTGGCTGTGGCTTCATGAATAACAGGTGACTCATTTCCACACCAGCGCATCTCCACATCTTCATTGTCAGGCTGTGTCAGCTTCTTCTTGAACCAAGGTTGGCCAGGGTTGTCACAGCAAGTGGAGCCAGACACACAGGAGGGACCAGAGATGTCCCACAGATGGTTGGGGTAAAGGTGACCAGTTATAAAGTTATTCCTGCTAGGATTTCCAGAGTCACAGTAATAGTCATCATTGAGGAAGGTTGGCAGAGTGCTGGTTGTACCTGCTGCAGTACATGGACACTGGGAAAATGGATGATACCCTGGGTTAGGGTTGGCATTAAGCCCCACTGCATATGTCCAGAGGTGATGCCGTGGGGAGGATCCATGAGTGATGGATATACCATCTACATAATAGTCATCTGGTGTTTTGGATGCAGTTGACGGTGTAAAAGCATCCATATGGCCATACTGATAACCCTCCACCATTCCACAGACTGCAGTGTAGTTCTTCCCCAGTGCACTGAAGTGGACAGATGTACATGGCAGTGCAGTCCTTCTGCAGTACCAACTGCCGCTGACTGCAAAACGCTCAAGTGGTTCACGACACTCAGCAAGATTACTCCCCATGTTAAAGTAGCCTATCCTCATCCAGACCCCCTCTCCACAGGAGGTATGTCCACTTGGGTAGCAGTAGACCCTTTTGATGGAGTTGTCACTTGAGTCACGAACCCAGTACCACCCTTTGGTGCTCTGTGGGTTGTTCCTGACTATCTCCTCACAGCCTTTAGCTGGGTAGTTGTAGGACAGACCAAGTCTCCTCTCCCTCTCTAACCTCTGAGCAAGATCACTATTCATCTCCTTTGTAATTCGATGATACAGTTCAGTTTTGATGCGGTTCTCTGCATTGCCATCCAGCACTGTGATCCCTGGTGGACCAGGTGGCCCTCGTGGGCCAGGTCGTCCTGGGTTTCCATCAGCCCCTCTCTTCCCAGCAGGTCCCTCAGCACCAGGTGGACCAGAATGGCCTATAGGAGAATGGAAGCAAGAGAGACAAGTATATACACGTATTAAGTTGCAACACTGAGTGGTGAACCTTAGTTCCTAACGGAAAGTTGACAACATGTCAGACACTCACTCTGTTCTTTGCAGCACATGGGCTATATGCAGTATGTTAGCAGTTGAGTGTCACAACCCTAGCCTACTCACCTGGTGGTCCAATGTTTCCTCGTGGTCCAGTGTGGCCTTCAACTCCCTGACGTCCAGGGTAGCCAGGAGGACCTGCAGAAAGCAGCCAAATATACAACATTACTAGGTTGTCTTCTTTACCACATGCACATTTATACTTTGAGCTGTGTGTGTACTTGTGTTTACGTACGTATGTATTCTCACCATGAGCTGTGTGTACTGTGTGTCTCTATATTCTCACCTGGAGGTCCCACATTCCCCCTTGGTCCCACTGGTCCCTCTCCTCCCTGAGGGCCATAGGGACCAGATGGACCAGGTGGTCCTTGTGGTCCAACAAGACCATCCCTCCCATCTCTTCCTGGCACTCCACGGAAGGTGAACTGCATCTCAGTCACATTGTTGGCATCAAACTCTGCCACCTGACCAAACACACACTGTGGGCTTGCAGACAGCAACAGTAGGAAGGCTGGCCAAAGCTTCATGACTTCTGGTCTCTAAAATGTAGCTATCTGAACTGGCAACCCTAAGAATATGTTGCTTGTTTTGTATGAGCATGAGAAGTTTTCACAAGCTGGTTTCTACTGCCTATGAATAATATTCAGACCTTCAGACACCAGACCTACAGTGTAACTAGCGAGGCTTGAGTGCAGCTAACTCCTTGCACAAACACAACACACCAGAAGTATGTGGTTTTGAGTTCAAGTGTATTCATACAGCAAGAGGGAAGCCATAGGCTGTAAATGTATGCATAATGGATGTAATTTAGAATGATTTTTATCGGGGCACCTTTATTGTTTTCAGATTTAGGTATATTCGTCAGTCTCGTCCCCAGTTCACTTCCGGTCTCCATTTTATTGGCCCAAAAGGTGGTCTGGTGAGTTTGGTCGACTTTCTTGAGCCGGAAGGCCATTCTGATTGCATAACATCAGGAGAGGTTGGCTATCAGCCTACACGCAGACCTTTGAAGCAAAGTTGGTCGCAAAGCCCTTTCAATCATGCACCTGTGCGATCAAACATACAAGCTACAGCAACAGCTTCACATAGTCCGATGCCTCCTTCAAGAGGAAGGCGTCTTAGAAGACTTGTTGGAAGAGACTACAGTATATTGACTGTCCTATACAATGCCATGCGTAATGCAGATGCAGGTACTGTGTATGATGTGGCTACAGTTCTCATCCAATTTTCAGGATATTTTTACTTCTCAATGTTTTTAAACAGCTAGTGCCAGCTACTGATGATAACGTACTGTATGTGTGTCACAGACTGTAACTTCTAGGTAGAACGCACATGTGCACATCCTTTCTCTTATTTACCCATATGGCCAGAAATTTTGGCGGTGATTCCATTCTGGCAGATTGGCTGTTTTGAGAACAGTCTGACGTTTTTTCCAGCCATATACAGTAAATTCGACCAGCTTCTTGATGTCAATGAAAATTCCCAAATCAATTAATACATGACACACATACATATATAATACACACTCAATCTACATGCTGCTATGTACCTTCTACATCTTTAACAGTACTTTACACACTGTTGTGAGCTGACTTGCCTATATGCCTACCATATTTGTAATTAGCAGTTTTATATTCACTGTTATGGTGTTCACACATTAGTCCACACGAATGTAGAGCTCCACACGAGTAGTGGCTGTGGCTTCAGTTGTTGGTGATGAGTTCCCACACCAGCGCATCTCCACATCTTCATTGGCAGGTTGTGTCAGCTTCTTCTTGAACCAAGGTTGGTCACGGTTGTCACAGCAAGTGGAGGAATACAAGCAGGCTGGGCCATAGGTGCGCCACAAGGGATATGGGAAAATGCTATAACTGGAGGTGCTAGTGCCACCTGTCCAAGAGAAGGAAGAAGTAAAACTTGTGGTGTCTCCAGTGCTGCAATAGTAGTCAGAGCCAATGAAACTGGGAACAGTTGCAGTTGTTCCCTGACCAGTGCAGGGACATACACCTATTCTTGAGGATGAGTAGGCGGATTCTCCAACAGCATAAGTCCAAAGGTGCTGCCGTGGTGATCCATGAGTAATCGATATTCCATCCAAGTAGACACTGTTTATGCTTGTGGAGGTTGTTTTAAAGGCATCTGTATCACCAAATTGGTAGGCCTCCACCATTCCACAGACCTCAGTGTACTGTTGGCTGAGGCTGTCAAAGTAGACTGAGGTGCACCCAGAGTAGGGCCTTCTGCAGTATTTCTTGTTATTTGTTGTAAACATCTGAAGTGGTGAAGGGCATTCTGGGAAGGCCTGTGAAATGTCAAAGTACCCGATCCTCATCCAGACCCCTGCTCCACAGGAGGGATGGTCATTTGTATAGCAGTATACACTTTTGGTGGAGTTGTCACTTGAGTCACGAACCCAGTACCACCCGTCGAGGCTCTGTGGGTGGCTTCTGATTATCTCTTTGCAGCCATTAGCTGGGTATTTGTAGGACAGGCCAATTGGGTCCCCTTGTATGTAGGGAGCACCAGGTGTGCCAGGTGGACCAGGTGAACCAGGAGAACCATCACTTCCAGGTGATCCAGAAGTACCAGGGATGCCATCTCTCCCATCTCTTCCAGGAGTTCCAGACAGCAGTGGACAGGTCTGCTGAGGAAGTCCTGCTACCACCCAGGCTGAGGCAGTCAGTATGAAGAGGATTGCAAACACTGCAGGTGCCATGGTTAACTTGAGTGGATAAGGGCAAAAAGTGTCAGCTTGAAACAGTTACTGCAAAGTATATTATATTCACTGGGGCATTGTTCTCTATACAGTGTCAACTAGTACTGTTCCTACATAATGGGAATTGAGTACTAGTTGCATATCACCTGTCTGTGTAAGCTAGAGCTGTTGGCAATGCAAAGTTCAATTCAACTGACTTGCAATTGGTTGCAGTACATGGCATTACCTCAATCACAATGCTATACTTGCAGACTGAGGGAGAACACGTGATGTGGCCATAAGCAAATCAAATAACTGTTACCTCACATCTCCATGCAGGTGTACATGTTACTGTACCAGACAGCACTGCAACTCTGGTGAATCAGATGCTGTATCATTACTCAATCTCTTATAGTACAAGTGGCATTAAAATACGTATAAGCTGAACCACACATCCACTTGTACAATATCATACAAAAGTTATAAACCCCTAAGGCTTGCAGTTCATGTGCAGTACATATGTTTGTATGCTGTGTAGGAGGCTGTGTTGAAAGTGCTACATTGCAAAACAGACAATACACCAACAATAGCAAATTGGAAGTACATAACAGGATAGTTCTCTCTTCACAGAGGAAACTATGTATCCCCAATGCCAGTGCTTGCACACACACTGCAACAAGACTGGTGCTACAGTAACTTATGCATTAGGTACACATATAAGCATTGGCATTGGGGATACATAGTTTCCTCTGTGAAGAGAGAACTATCCTGTTATGTATTTCCAATTTGCTATTGTTGGTGTATTGTCTGTTTTGCATTGTAGCACTTTCAATGCAGTATCCTACACAATGTGCCCCCAAACTGCCACCAATTGCAAGCTTCCTACTTTCAATGTCACAGGAATGCAGTCTTCCTCTTGCCACATTCCACTATGCCCTTGTTCACAGCTTTCCTGCATTCTAGCTCTTGTTATTGGCTATGACATTAGTGCTAGATGAATTTGTCTTCATATCATACACACAGTACTCAACCGCCACCATCACACAGTGCAAGCTGCACACAGCCTTCAGCTGGGTGGTTGTAAGGCAAGTCAACTGGTTGCCCTTCTTACATGCATGTGTATATACAACAGCACAAGTTGAATACTAGCAGACTTGTGCAGCAGCTGTATGTTCATAATAATGCATATAATATATACAGTAATCCACAGTATAGCATTCTGTATGTGGTATAGTGTAACAATTACAGTACAGGGTCAGTGTATTGGACTGGGAGAGGGACGGCACCTGTTACTGCCGTTCTGACTACAAGCACATGCAGCAGAGCTCATTTGCAACTTGTGAAGAGGCGTTAGTTTGCTGTGATAGCTAGTACATTTCCCAATCAGTGAAATGAATGAAGTGCATACACAAACCACACACTGCAGGCTGCTCAGTTTTCTATGCATTACACTACAGTACACACTGTCACTGCTGGATGTGAGCCTAATAAACTAACAGCGTTACTTGTAGTAGTTGTACTGTCAACTGTTATTAGCAAAATTAGTCCACACGGATGTAGAGCTCCACACGAGTAGTGGCTGTGGCTTCATTTGTTGCTGATTCATTCCCACACCAGCGCATCTCCACATCATCATTGGCGGGTTGTGTCAGCTTCTTCTTGAACCAAGGTTGGTTGAGATTGTCACAGCAAGTGGAGCCATACGTGCAGGCAGGACCAGAGGTGCGCCACAATGGGCTTGTGAAAACATTTGAAGTGATACCAGTAGAAGAAAAGGAGACTCCAGTGCTGCAGTAGTAGTCAGAGCCAACGAAACTGGGCACAGTTGCGGTTGTTCCACGACTAGTGCAGGGACAGACATCTGTTCTGGATGAGAGTGAACTCCAGTATGATACCTCACCAACAACGTAGCTCCACAGGTGTTGCCGTGGTGATCCACGAGTAATCGAGATACCATCATAACGGACACTGTCAATGCTTGCTGAGGATGAAGAAAAGGCGTCCATATGGCCATACTGGTAGGCCTCCACCATTCCACAGACCTCAGTGTACTGTTGGCTGAGGCTGCCAAAGTAGACTGAGGTGCACCCAGACGATGCCCTTCTGCAATATTTTTTGCTATTTTCAGCAAACACCTCAAGTGGTGAAGGACATTCTGAGAAAGCCTGTGTCATGTCAAAGTATCCAATCCTCATCCAGACCCCCTCTCCACAGGAGGTGTGTCCACTTGGGTAGCAGTAGACTCTTTTGGTGGAGTTGTCACTTGAGTCACGAACCCAGTACCACCCATTGGTGCTCTGTGGATGGTTTCTGACTATCTCTTTGCAGCTATTAGCTGGATAGTTGTAGGACAGACCAATTGGATCACCAGGTAGGCAGGGAGCACCAGGTGTGCCAGGTGGTCCAGGTGAACCAGGAGAACCATCACTTCCAGGTGATCCAGAAGTACCAGGGATGCCGTCTCTTCCATTTCTCCCAGGAGTTCCAGGCAGCAGTGAACATGTCTGAGTAAGTCCTGCTACCATCCAGGCTGAGGCAGTCAGTATGAAGAGGACTGCAAACACTGTAGTTCCAGGTGCCATTGTTACCTTGAGTGGGTAGGTAATAAAACTGTCAGCTTAAGAAAGTTACTGCAATGTATACACAAATTCAAATGTGTTATAGTATTCAACAATTTTTATGTACTACACTGTGTTAACTATATGGTAGTACTGTTCCTACATAATGGGTTGTGTACTATTCCCACTGCTGTCTGTGTAAGAGTCTTTGGCAATGTCGGACGCAGTATACATTTATTTACATGAAAGTTCAGCTGAATTGTTTGAGGTATGTATACAGAACAACCCCTTTCCAGTCACGTGGTCAAGAGTTGGAGGTTTGCGCAGGTTGGAGGTATGCGCGTAACATCTATAATAATGATTTGTATGACTGTACATATATATATGAGTATATGGTCACTGTATTGGCATATTGCCTCTATCACATAATGCTATACTTGCATGTATGGAGGCTGAGGGGGAGCCCATCATTTGGTCATGAATGACTAGCTGTTATCTCTCATCTCTAGGTGTTACCTGAGAGCACTGCAACTCTGATTAAACTGCGATCATTACTTCTTTAACACATGCATGTGGTATCTACTGTATATGATGAAGCATGCACACGCACACAATGTATATTATTTTGTACAGTCCAGAGCTTCTCCATTTTCTTTATTCATAATGCACTCCTGGTACAGTGTACTGTATAGTGTGGTACATGATCATGCAGACTGAGTGCACATTAGTGCAACACCAGTTTTGTTGCAGGGTGCAAGCACTCCAAGGCAGAGGAGTTGTGGTATAGTTCCCATGTGAATAGAATAATGCCCCTGCTGTTACTTTCAATTCTCTATTGTAGGTGTTCTTTTATATTCTGCAATGTAGTACAATGTCATACTTTCAACACAACATCCCACACAGTGTGTTCCCAAACTGCCACCAATTGCAAGCTTCCTACTCTCATGACACAGGAATGCACTCATCCTCTTACATATACCAGTGTTGCCACTGTTCACACTGGTGTTTCCACATCTGGTACATACTTAATCATATATTGCAGTGCCCTCTGACCCAATGCAATTATATCATTACATCTATAGCAACAGTTACAACACTCTACTTACTGTATATACCCTTCTAGTGGAGTTGCTATGCACTAGACTATATAAAAGGTTGATAACTACATAGGTACCAACTGATGGTGGTGATGGTGCTCACACAGGGATGAGTATATACGTATACTGTTATGCAGTATACCATGAAACCTGTCTAAGGGGGTCACTGTGTAAGGCAGCCACCTCTCTAAAGCGGCCAGCCTCCCTTTACCACAATAGCATAACATATGCCTCTGTAAAGCGGCCACCTCTCCATAAAGGTCAGTTACAACTGGCCCACAAGTGGCTGTCTTAGACAAGTTTCACTGTAACGGTATGCACTAGAATAGTACCCTTGCACTCCGAGCGCATTTGGATTAGTAGCTTGCAACCCACAGGATATGCACTGCACTATACTGTACATATGTATACACCTACATGTATCATATACAGAATATAGTATAGGATACCAGGTATGCAGGAATGTGTCACCTCTACAGTCATGTGAACTACATTCTTTTGATAGTTATTTTACCGTGCACTGTTACATTACAGTTGCCATGTCAACAACATGGGTCACAGTTAATTGTCGATTGCAAGCCAAGAGGTACAGAATGCACTCCACTCCATGCCACATTCCAAGTGAATGAAATGGATACAGTACACACATTGTCAGTAATACACTGCACACTACAAGCTGTTTACTGCATATCCTTCTATTCAACACTACATTACACACTGCTACTGCTGTATGCATACAAGCTACTGGTTCAGATCTAAGACTAATAAACTAACAGCAGTAGCTCACACTCTCATGTGTTTAATTCACACATTAATCCACACGGATGTAGAGCTCCACACGAGTAGTGGCTGTGGCTTCTCCTGTTGGTGACTCATTCCCACACCAGCGCATCTCCACATCTTCACTGGCAGGTTGTGTCAGCTTCTTCTTGAACCAAGGTTGGTCAGGATTGTCACAACAAGTGGAGCCAGACACACAGGAGAGACCAGAGTTGTCCCACAGACGGTCAGGGTAGAAGTGACTGTTTATAAAGCTATCCCTGCTAGGATTTCCAGAGTCGCAGTAATAGTCATCATTGAGGAAGGTTGGTAGAGTGCTGGTTGTACCTGCTGCAGTACATGGACACTGCAAAGAAGAGATGTTAGTAGGATTGGCATAGAGTCCACCTACATAGGTCCAGAGGTGACGCCGTGGAGAGGATCCATGAGTGATAGATATACCTTCTGCATACAAGTCATCTGGTGTTTTGTCTGCAGTTGAAGGGAAGAAAGCATCCAAACTCCCATACTGATAGCCCTCCACCATTCCACAGACTGCAGTGTAGCTCTTCCACTAGTGCACTGAAGAGGACAGATGTACATGGCAGTGCAGTCCTTCTGCAGTACCAACTCCCATTGATTGCAAAACGCTCAAGTGGTTCAGGACACTCAGCAAGATTACTCCCCATGTCAAAGTAGCCAATCCTCATCCAGACCCCCTCTCCACAGGAGGTGTGTCCACTTGGGTAGCAGTAGACCCTTTTGGTGGAGTTGTCACTTGAGTCACGAACCCAGTACCACCCGTTGGTGCTCTGTGGGTTGTTCCTGACTATCTCCTCACAGCCTTCAGCTGGGTAGTTGTAGGACAGACCTATTGGTTGAGGTGGAGTACAAGGAGGACCAGGTGGGCCAGGTGGACCAGGTGGTCCAGGTGGACCAGGTGGACCAGGTGGACCAGGTGCGCCATCACTTCCAGATGATCCAGAAGTACCAGGAATGCCATCTTTCCCATCTCTTCCATCTCTCCCAGGAGTTCCAGGCAACAGTGGACAGGTCTGAGTAAGTCCTGCTACCATCCAGGCTGAGGTATTCAGTAGGAAGAGGACTACAGATACTGTGGACTGAGGTCCCATAGTTGAGACAGATGGTAAAGTGGTAGAGCTGACCACTTGTAAAAATGAATTGAGATTTATCAGCTAAATGACATGCTTGCCAATGACCATGAAGGGGTGAAGAATGCTGGAATGCACTTCCTGTGTAGATATGACATTTCAAGCACTGCATGGGACATTCCCACAGTTGCATCCTCAAAAGTCACAGAACTATATAGCCAGCTAGCATAAGTGGACTTACAAATGCATGACATGTAGTCTGCATACTACCCCACTGCTGGTGAGGTGCACAACTGTATATAGAGTGTGGCAGAAGCAACTACAGCAGAGCAGTGTATCTTAGGAGTATCATAAACATGAGCTGTGTTTATCAAGTGGCAAAGATATCAAACTTCACAGCTCAAGGAAAGGAGGTGGAGTATCTTTGCCACATAATACAGCCACCTCGCAACCACATACTAACATTGTGCTTATCAATCTGGACGGGTACACTGTGCATGCACAGTTCCACATTGTACTGTACCCCATGCATGTACCATCTGGTGTGGGGCATTCAGGGTATGACAGTCATGCATGCATGCAATGCCCAAACTGCCATCGATGTCCATTACACAAACTTAGTATATACAGTAGCTGGAGATATATGAAGTTGGCATCATAAACCACATAAATACAGTACCAAGTGGAGTTCAAGTGCATGTTTAATTGAAGTCAGTATATATGTTATATATGTACATGTAGCAGCATAGGACATTGTTTGTGCATCTACAGCATGTATTTCCACTTCCATGTTTCTGGGAATGTAATTAATGTACAGTATATCAACAACAATGCAGATGTAAGCACACACTCAAGTAGAATAAATATCACATTATGCGTACATAATTTCCTTCCACATTTGGAAGCAACACATCCATATACATACACAAGTGTATGAATAATACATATGATATTAGCAGATTAATAACAGAGACCATAGACAGGTCTATGCACAAATACATGCATGTATACACACACGCACACACACACACACACACACACACATACACACATGCGCACACACACACGCACATGTACGCATGCGCACATGCACATGCACACACACACACACACACACACACACACACACACACACACACACACACACACACAAGTACTAATCTCATTGATAAAACACTTACAATGCATATGTAATTCCGTCTAATACACTTTACTGTATGACACTACCCAATAGTACTGAAAATATTATGCCATTTTGTAGAACTGCAATATCACTTATACATGCATGCACTTGTTTCACCTATGCATACAAGCTTCTGGTATTCATATGCATGCATACAGTATAATCAACTGTAGTACCTAAGGGCCAGGGTACCACTAGCATAAATAGACCTTTGAATGGCCACAGGCAGAACAGTCTATAGTTCAATTAACACTCACTGTCACTGAGCAGCCATATTCCTGTACATGCATATACGCATGCGCCTAATCTTTATTACTATCATGTGAGAGTTAAGCCTGGCAGAGAGTACACAATGAACTCCACATTCCAAGCGGATGAAATGGATACAGTACACACATTGTCAGTAATACACTGCACACTACAAGCTGTTTACTGTATATCCTTCTATTCAACACTACATTACACACTGCTACTGCTGTATGCATACAAGCTACTGGTTCAGATCTACGACTAATAAACTAACAGCAGTAGCTCACACTCTCATGTGTTTAATTCACACATTAATCCACACGGATGTAGAGCTCCACACGAGTAGTGGCTGTGGCTTCATCAGTAACTGGTGACTGTTCTCCACACCAGCGCATCTCCACATCTTCATTGGCAGGTTGTATCAGCTTCTTCTTGAACCAAGGTTGGTCGGGATTGTCACAGCAAGTGGAGCCAGACACACAGGAGGGACCAGAGTTGTCCCACAGATGGTCAGGGTAGAAGTGACCATCTCTCCAGGTATTCCTACTAGGATTATTGGAGTCGCAGTAATAGTCATTACTGAGAAAGGTTGGTAGATTGTGAGATATACTTGCTGCACTACAGGGACACTGCTGTGAGTGAGGGTCAGTATCAGGGTTGGCATTGAGCCCCACTGCATATGTCCAGAGGTGACGCCGTGGAGAGGATCCATGAGTGATGGATATACCTTCTGCATACAAGTCATCTGGAGTTTTGGATGCAGTTGAGTGTGCAAAGCCATCCATACTCCCATACTGGTAGCCCTCCACCATTCCACAGATTGCAGTGTAGTTCTTCCCCAGTGCACTGAAGAGGACAGATGTACATGGCAGTGCAGTCCTTCTGCAGTACCAACTCCCATTGACTGCAAAACGCTCAAGTGGTTCAGGACACTCAGCAAGATTACTCCCCATGTCAAAGTAGCCAATCCTCATCCAGACCCCTTCTCCACAGGAGGTGTGTCCACTTGGGTAGCAGTAGACCATTTTGGTGGAGTTGTCACTTGAGTCACGAACCCAGTACCACCCACTGGAGCTTTGTGGGTTGTTCCTGACTATCTCCTCACAGCCTTCAGCTGGGTAGTTGTAGGACAGACCAATTGGTTGAGGTGGAGTACAAGGAGGACCAGGTGGGCCGGGTGGACCAGGTGGGCCATCTCTTCCATCTCTCCCAGGAGCTCCAGGCAACAGTGGACAGGTCCGAGTAAGTCCTGCTGCCATCCAGGCTGAGGCAGCCAGTATTAAGAGAACTGCAAACATTGTGAACTGAGATCCACTGGTTATGTCAGTCGACAATGTGGCAGTGTATCCATGAAATCACACGTGTGTATTACGTTAACTAGATGAGATCACATTCTTTGCTAGAATTGCAGAGTAGGCTTCCTATAATTGGCTAATACCTGAATTGATGTATACTATGAACAGTGGGCAATGGGGACACGAGCAGCGGTGTGATATAGTTAGCTTCCTAGTATGCATTACACATGTATTCAGACTGAGTGTCAATGCCATGTAACTTAATGCTATAATATATTGTTACATGAGGAAGCCATACATCAAAGCAAACTGCAGTGTGCTAATTTCGCATAACGCCACTGTTTACGCTTTCACACCTCATAACACACTGTGTCGAGTGGGGCTCTTATTTGCTAACCCAATCACTTTTTAGCTTTAAACAAACGTTTTGTTTACTGCTTTAGCAAAATGCCTTTGATATTCATCACCTTGTGAACTTTCTCATGAACATTGGCTCTGGAATGATGAGTGCTTGACACTTGGAAGCATGGTCATCACATAAATTTATGCCTAGCACACGTGTATTTTTATAGCAGTGACAAGTAATTGTGCATGTAATGTCCTTAGTGATAGAGAAACCAAGATTCCATTTCCCGAGTTCACTTGATGGATCAAATTGAAAGTAGGTCTTGCCACTCCCAAGTTCTCCAGTCGTTTAAATCCTAGTACACTCTCTAAAAAGAAAGTTCTCCCTTCATACGCTGCTTGTAGGACTTCTAATCGTCTGCCCTAGTGCCGACTCAAGCGGCGCCGACGCTTTATTCAGTACGAGAGGCCGCTGACAGCCTTTTCTTGCGACGCTTCTCGCCTTTCGCCTTGTGCTTCGAGAAAAGCGTGTTCTCTGGTTTCTATAGTAACTTCAGTCAGATTCGTTTGGTAAATTCATTCGACAGCGAACGAATTCAAGCGCTAATCGCTGCTGTTTGAATCGTAACAAGTCAGTTATAACACAGCCGCTCGGGCGCTTAGCTGATTTATCGCACTCGGGCGCTTCGCGCCCTCGTGTGATAATCAGCCAGCGCTCTCGCGGCCATGTTATAACTAGTACTTGTATGACTGGCCAATACTTGCAACCAAGCAGTTGGTGCATTAGTGGATTTCTTGGTAATTTAGTCAATGCCCATGAGCACAGTTCCTGCAAGGAGCCCTTCCTGTATGGTGGTTGTGGTCGGGCTCTGGAGTGGAACACTCGGTGTATCAATTGATCTCTTGGTGTTTGCAGGAGATGACCAAGCCACAGCCATCATCTTCTGTGTGTTCTCCGAAGAAGCAGAGTCAAAGGCAAGAGAAAAACAAAGCTGGGAGAGAAAGTTTGATGACATTGACAACGATTGATGCCTTCTATTACCTCTGTCTGACCACTGCATGTTTCTAAGAATATGTCTTGTCGGTTTTGATTATCTATTTTTATGAAATTCATTCCATTTGCCTGTTTATCTTGTTTCACTCTATCCCAATTTTTGGTTTTCTCTTATTGTCTGTAGCTGCCTCTTTTGTGGTGTGCAGCACTGATGATTGATTGATTACTTGGAAATTTTGTGATTATGGAATTTATGGCAGGGAAAATCTCTTTGATCCACCAAAGCATGTTACACAGTAATTAAGAGTATAGTGGCAAAATTTGTCCAAGTGTGACTTTCCTTGCTACTTGTCCTCTTCAGTGCGTGCCTGCATACACCTTACATTCATTGCGTGCACCATTTGTTCATGCATGCGTATATATACTGTATATTATTATACCATAGTCACTGCATTGGAGTGTAGGAGAGGGACGGCACCTGTTCAGTGTTACTGCTGTGTTGATTGCATGGCTCACTTGCAAGTGGGATAAGGCATAGTTTGCTCTTGTAGTCATTTCACTATTAGTGAATGGAATGAATGAAGTATACCCACAAACCACACTTACTGCAAGGTGCTCTATTTTCCATGCATCATTACAGTACGTCATGCACAGTGCTACTGCTGGATGTGAGCCTAGTAAGCTAGCAGCGTTAATGATAGGAACAAGCCTCGAGTGACTAGGTATTGTATATCATCCATGACAATGATAGATTCACACTGCATGGCCAAGAATGTGCATTGTACTGCAGTTCAGATGTTTTGGCAGCTACTTATTTAGCTGTCTTCCTCAATGAATTATTTACTGACCAAGGCAGCTGAATAGGCTGCTGAAATTATTCAATGATAGTCAGTCAATAGCTTTCAGTTTGTGGGATGGAATATGCACTAGTATCACCTCCACCTGTGAGCTATAAGTTCGTTTAAATAGCCATTTCATTGTGTACTGTTACATTGTCATTGAAGTTGCCATACCAACCACATGCATGTCACAGTTGTCAAGCCAAGAGGTATACAATGCACTCCACATTCCAAGTGGATGAAATGGATACAGTACACACATTGTCAGTAATACACTGCACACTACAAGCTGTTTACTGTATATCCTTCTATTCAACACTACATTACACACTGCTACTGCTGTATGCATACAAGCTACTGGTTCAGATCTAAGACTAATAAACTAACAGCAGTAGCTCACACTCTCATGTGTTTAGTTCACACATTAATCCACACGGATGTAGAGCTCCACACGAGTAGTGGCTGTGGCTTCATTGGTATCTGGTGACTCATCTCCACACCAGCGCATCTCCACATCATCATTGTCAGGCTGCGTCAGCTTCTTCTTGAACCAAGGTTGGTTGGGATTGTCACAGCAAGTGGAGTTGGATACACAGGAGGGACCAGAGTTGTCCCACAGACGGTCAGGGTAGAAGTGACTGTTTATAAAGCTATCCCTGCTAGGATTTCCAGAATCGCAGTAATAGTCATCATTGAGAAAGGTTGGTAGAGTGCTGGTTGTACCTGCTGCAGTACATGGACACTGCAAAGAAGAGATGTTAGTAGGATTGGCATAGAGTCCACCTACATAGGTCCAGAGGTGACGCCGTGGGGAGGATCCATGAGTGATGGATATACCTTCTGCATACAAGTCATCTGGTGTTTTGTCTGCAGTTGAAGGGAAGAAAGCATCCAAACTCCCATACTGATAGCCCTCCACCATTCCACAGACTGCAGTGTAGTTCTTCCCCAGTGCACTGAAGTGGACAGATGTACATGGCAGTGCAGTCCTTCTGCAGTACCAACTCCCATTGACTGCAAAACGCTCAAGTGGTTCAGGACACTCAGCAAGATTACTCCCCATGTCAAAGTACCCAATCCTCATCCAGACCCCCTTTCCACAGGAGGTGTGTCCACTTGGGTAGCAGTAGACCATTTTGGTGGAGTTGTCACTTGAGTCACGAACCCAGTACCACCCGTTGGAGCTTTGTGGGTTGTTCCTGACTATCTCCTCACAGCCTTCAGCTGGGTAGTTGTAGGACAGACCTATTGGTTGAGTACAAGGAGCACCAGGTGGACCAGGTGGGCCAGGTGGACCAGGAGGGCTAGGTAACAGGTGCAGTGAACAGGTCTGAGTAAGTCCTGCTACCATCCAGGCTGAGGCAGTCAGTATGAAGAGGACTGCAGACACTGTAGACTGGGGTCCCGTAGTTATTCCAGTGGGCATGTTAGATACACTGATGGTATACGTATACTCATAGATTCTTGGAAGTACTGTATGTCTAAAAATGAATATGGAGAGGTACAGCACCATGCATAATATAATTAAGTCAATCGTGTTTTCTGGAGTTATTCATGAGCTCACTATAGGCTATTGGCATGCATTGCTGGTCACTTGAAACTGCTGCTATTGTGTCCTAATACATTTGACTAATGCTATTATGTGTTGTGTACACTGCACCATTCAATTTCAGTTAGCAATTGACACAGCAGGTACACAGTATGGTCTTAGTTTCTATTTCTCTGTACATGCATGATTATTGCCCACCACCACCAGGACCAGCACCTATTATTGCACAATAGTAGTGGCTGGTGCACGAGACTAGTATAGTCTGGCATGCGTTGAGCTGTTTAAGTGGTTCAGGACACTCAGCAAGATTACTCCCCTTGTCAAAGTAGCCAATCCTCATCCAGACCCCCTTTCCACAGGAGATGTGTCCATTTGGGTAGCAGTTGACCCTTTTGGTGGAGTTGTCACTTGAGTCACGAACCCAGTACCACCCGTTGGTGCTCTGTGGGTTGTTCCTGACTATCTCCTCACAGCCTTCAGCTGGGTAGTTGTAGGACAGACCAGTTGGTTGAGGTAGAGTACAAGGAGCACCAGGTGGACCAGGTGGACCAGGCAGACCCTCTCTTCCATCTCTCCCAGGAAGTGCAGGCAATAGTGAACATGTTGAAGTACAACCTGCTACCATACAGGTAGTGGCAGTCAGTATGAAGAGGACTGCAAACATTGTATTCTGTGGCCTTTTGGTTATGTCAGTGGTCAATGTTGGAGAACTATATAGTTACACATATCCACTCACACATTATATACAGTACATACTGCACTGACTGTATGAAATCACAATTCTTTGCTGAAGTTGCAGAATGACTTCCTATGATTGGCTACAATACCTGCACGAATGCATGGATGCATACTCTGAACAGTGCATGCATATGGTCAAAGGGCCCACGTGCAGTGGTGTGATGTAGGTTCCTCTATAGTAGTGCATTATAGCATTATAAGCATAGTCTGTGGGAAAACTGTCACTCACTCATGTCTATTGCACTATAAATGTAGGAGATCACGCACATTCTTTGCTGTGGGTTTCCTTTAGTGTATGTATATAATTGGCCACAATGCCTGGAAGTATATATTATGGGCAGTGGGCAAAGGACCCATGCGCAGTGGTGTGATATAGGTTCCTATAGTATGCATTACACATTGTTGTAGACAAAATCATAAATTAGAACTATACAATATATTATGATATAAATACGTATAGTCAGACTGAATATGCATGCCATGTAACTTTATGTTAGTGAATGTATATGACCATACAATACTTAATTAAAACCAAGCAGTTGGTTGCTTACATTTATTGAACAGGTGCCAGGCAATACTTGGTGAATCGTGTGCTTGCTGTCGTGGCTGTACATATTATACTGTTCCATCAATTCTGCATGCATGTGGCAAGGAGAAATTATGTAATGTAATTATAAACTGGTAGCCCTCCACCATTCCACAGACTGCAGTGTAGTTCTTCCCCAGTGAACTGAAGTGGACAGATGTACATGGCAGTGCAGTCCTTCTGCAGTACCAACTCCCATTGACTGCAAAATGTTCAAGTGGTTCAGGACACTCAGCAAGATTACTCCCCATGTCAAAGTATCCAATCCAGGCATGCATGGGTTGGGATGCACATGCATATGCAAGTGTCTGTATGTGAGTAGGGAACATGTGATACATACATAATACCTTGTGGTATACACTGTTAAAAATAGGGAGTGACAATCACACCCATAATTGGTGTGAATTGGTTGCCACTGTGAGCACACCCATTTGCAGTGTGATGTTCACTCCAACCATGCAGTACACAACATGCCAATTATGTGAACAGTTTCTAAGAGACTAAGCATTTCATGGTATGTTTCACTACAGATATGGTACACAACATACCACCTGGTGGGATTGTTTGTGGGTGACACAAAGTACCTAATGGTACATTAAATTGCACAAATAGCATACCTAGTTTGGAGGTCCTCCCACTGTACACAACATACCATCAGGCTAAGCTGTGTCCTGGGTAGCTATATGTACCTAGATAGCTCGTAGGATTACAAGTAAACTCTCATCTTTGCATATAAATTACTTCAAGTCTCTTAATCTATCAGAAATGATGTGAACAACAGCGTGGATTCTGGTGTCAGTGTGAATGTCACACTAAAATATTTGGTGTGAGCACTGAGTGGTGTGACTGTCACACCATATTTTTAACAGTGTATGCATGCATGGATACATGTGCACGACATGATGTGTGAGACTCACAAAACATATATACCCTATAGCTGATACGTACATGCAGCGTGGACAGTTAGCACAAAAATATGCTGCCTTTCTCATGCACTCAGCAACTTGCAATTGTGTTATATAGCTTCACAACAGTGGAGATACAGCAGTTCATGGGGGCATACAGACATGTAGAGTAGAGTGTGATCATGAAGATTATATGCACCATACATGCAAAATTAAGATTGCTGCATGATACATAGTAACTAGTGTGTCCTGAATCCACAGCAGTACTATATAGCTATATAGCCGCAGATTAGTTCATCCACTAACACACATGTACTGTATAATTTAATGATAATCATATTCATTTCCAATTCCATGTGCCCAGTTAGCTATTATTATAATGTACAGTGAATCAATATTAATTCACATTGAAATCCATAATATTGCTGGAAATACAGTTCATGTGACAGGAGATGCTACTTGTAACTTGATGCATGACCTTCTTAAACTGCAGAGAGGTGGAAAGAGGATTGCAAAATAAGACTCTTCCTTCCAACAACCAACACTGCACAAAGCATACCACACACTGTACAAGCTAGTGTCTGCTGATTGAGCTATTCCAAAAACATTAAACAGACAGCCATATGTACAGTGGCATGTATGTACTCAGTGCACTAAAGTTTCCCGTAATTACCCTGTGATTTGCCGCGTAGTTTTCC
Organism: Ianthella basta; assembly: GCA_964019415.1. NCBI lineage: Eukaryota > Metazoa > Porifera > Demospongiae > Verongiida > Ianthellidae > Ianthella > Ianthella basta. Next base: position 6,737,495 of record OZ025879.1, read on the forward strand.
CTAACTGTAGGGTAACTACAGGATTGTCTGGCATGCATGCACGCATACGTACTGTGTGTGGTGTACTGCAGTGTGAGTTTGTGCAAGCTGAGTATACGTATGTGTTCAGGCCTAGTATGGGTGTGAAGTTGAAAGATAGGGAGATTTGTGACTGAAGGAGAGAAAGGTGCATGGTGTGAAGTAGCTGAAAGAGAGAGCATACCACAGAGTCCATTCTTGCAGGAGGGAAACCAGATAGGACAGGCACTGCATTGGGGGCCTTGCTTGTAGGGCATCATTCCTCTCAGATTTCCCCTTAGTGACACAAAGAATGCAACAGATTCAAGTGCATATTCAGTGAATTGATGTTCACAGCACTTCATGTGACTGTGACTCAATCAGAACTTGTCATGAGGCAGTAACGCACACACACATGCACTGTGCCCTGTGGTGCAAGTAAACATGGCTGAGTGTGTGTGTTAATATTCACACTTTGCTGTAGCTACAGTAGATAGCAGTTGACAGTTTTGGTCAACTCTGACAGAGGTTGATTGGAGAGTCCTGTCCATTTGCTTTGCCCACATCGTCTGTCTCACCTGGTGAGCCTTACACACACTGCATGTATGTACACACATACACTAATGTATGCTCCTCACCCCGGCGCGTAGTGGCAGATGACAATTGTACCATTGGTTCCAAGTGGAAAGGGGTTGTTCTTGATTGAGGGACAGAACCTGACACCACAGCCAAGCCTGAATGAGCTGGCCCAGATCATCTTTGAGGGGTTGACAAGAGTAAGCACACATGCACATATACACACACACACACACACACACACACATGCGCAAATACACACATGCACACGCAAACATACAAATACGTGCGCACGCACGCACGCACGCATGCACACACACACACACACACACACACACACACGCACACACTCCAACTACCTCACCTGTAGATAATGTCCACAAACTTCATTTGACTGACATTTGTTTTGTTCATAGCTATAGTATGCTTTCTCTGCCTTCCAGTTCTCAATTGCCATGTCTACAATGTTGTCAGGACTCCTAAGGGAGGTGATGAAGATGTTCTCCCCTATCCAGTCCCAGGGTGTCCCACTGACATCCTGACGGTATTTATTGGTGCTGTGTGCAAAGTTGCACTGGTCGGCATAAGCCTGAGCGGACCTAGCTAGCTTCTTATCCCACTTCATTCTCAGCATGTCAGCAGCATTTTTCTCCTCCCTGCGAGCACTGTTGTGCTGCTTAAAGAAACCCCTTCTCTGCCGCCTTGTTATCTTACTTTCTGCCACCAAGATGGCAGCAAGAACTAGCAAGATACAGAAGAGAGCCTTCTTCATTCTTATCTCCAGATCAGCTGCACAGAGAACGGACCAAGGTCTTCAGGTTGTAGAAGTTACGTATACTGCTCTCCTGTTGGAAGGGCTTGTTGAGATCGCAAGTTGAACTGTGTGTGTTCCCAGCACTACTGTCCTATTTATACTCAGCCACTGCCTCTCCCCCACACAGGCAGTTGAGGGTGTGGGCGTCCCAAGAGAAGCCCTTATCTGGGTTCCTGACACATCCAGTAGAAATGTATACCATACCATGTTTGGCCAGCACCTGAAGGAGGACATGAGAGAGTTATGAATGGGATGGCAAACATTACAAGTGCTCACTCTTCTGGTAGCTAACAGCAATATTTGGTCCTAGCTCTTCTGTTAACAGCACTAAGTGAATCATGCAAAGTTGGATAGTTTGACAACAAAATGTCCTCCATCACCATGCAGTCTTTATCCTGTCAAATCCACAGCCTAGTTGGTGTATATACCGTATTTGTCCAAATAGAGGCCCAGGCCTCTATTTGGACAAATACGGTATGTACATTATACCAGTTGCATAATATATTTATCAACCACTCACATATAATATTTTTCACTATTTGACTGCAGACACAGATTAGATGCATGTGAGTGTCACATGACTTGCAGCTCAGGTGCATGCGACTGTCACATGACTTGCAGCTCAGGTGCATGCGACTGTCACATGACTTGCAGCTCAGGTGCATGCGACTGTCACATGACTTGCAGCTCAGGTGCATGTGACTGTCACATGCTGAGAACTGCCAGTTTGAGTTCCTAGAGTCGCTAGTGGCCTGCCCTGGCCAGGTGCACTCACTGGTAAGGAAGCCCACCAATGCATCATGATCCAACATGTACAGAACATCCATTTTGCCATGTAAACAATCTAACTTCTCTCCATATACTACATAATTTATATGCATGCATGTCCACTAATGGCCATGGTGTCATATTCTGCTGTGACCCTAATGTCCTTTATAGCTAAGTGACAGCCACCAGTCTCCTTATGCAAGTTACTGAGTAAGGAGACGAAACTATTCCAAGTAGCCTCCATCCTATTTTGGCACTATGGCTTCTCGGCTTGTTCAGATACCACGGACACCTGAGCATGACCATGCTACGTCAACACCAACGACGACCATTACCTTATATGGGAGCAATTATGCACTCAGTAAACTTAGAGGTGATAAGAAAATGTCCCTATGTCCTTTGTATTGCATAACATGCCATAATATGATTGCCATGGTAACACAATTAGATAGTCACACTTGAGAGTGGGAAACAATTGTGACACATTGTGATGATTATACTGACTGTTGACAAAATAATGAGGGTAATGAGGGGAGGGCCAGCTGGTGAAAGAATAATGGAGACAGCGCAGTTGTTCTTCCAATTTGTCCCTGGTCATCAACTTTATCACATATCACAGCTTTGAAGCTCGCTGCGTCAGTAGGTCCATTATTGTATCGTAGACAAGGAATGATACCGCTACGGTAACAGTAGCCTGGTGGGAGGGGAACAGTAGTCATGGCAATAGTGTACAACATGTGATGCCTAACCAGTGAGCACATTCCTAACCGGGGACAGCCCACCTTGAGGAGAGTGGGTGTGGCTCCCTTGTACAGTGCTAACACACCCTCCCGTGTTATCACAGTAACAAGACAGTCCACCATCCCAGTGTACTTCATCACACGTCCGAACTTGCTCCGAGCAGCTTCAAACCCTTGCACCTGTGAAAGGAAGAGACGACCACCAACACACACGCACGCACACACACACACTACCAGGCAGGAGGACTCTTAAACATGTGTTCATTGTTGTTGTTGTTGTTGTTGTTGTTGTTGCTGTTGTTTACTGTACCTGTAGTCTCTTCTTGACCAGGTCAAAAGGCAGCATAGTCACTTTGCTGACAATGCCAGCTGTAGCTCCACAGAGGAACCTAGCAACAGGGTTGTGGGAGTGCTGTGGAGGAGGGGAGGGGGGAGGGGAGGGGGGAGGGGAGGGGAGGGGAAGTTGAAAGAGGGGGAGGGAAGGAGTAACAACTTCAACAAATGTTATTTTTGTTGTGTTGGGTACCTGTTGTGGGAGACTGGCCTTCAAAGTGTGGTACACTCCAAACTGTAGAGCAGCCACAGGACCCACTTGCAACAATGAAGGCAGCAGCCCTACAGGAAGGAAAGGAGGGGGAGGGAAAGAAAAGGGAAACAAGGAGGATCAAGGGAAAGAAAGAGGGTACAGCGAAGAATTGATGGAAAGGAGAAAGAAGGAAGACAGCTACTGAACTAGCTAGCATGCCAGCACTCCACAGTCTTGTGCTAATGTCAATGCATACAGGCCATGATGGGGAGGCATGTAGCATGTAGCACCTCCTCCGAGTACCACTGAGGCCAGTGCCCTACACACCACAAGCACATGGTCACATGCTGCTACTGTATGTACACTGACCCTGGTAAAATGTCCTGATCCCGCCCTCTGCAAGCATGCTCTTTGATGCATGGGTTAACCCCCTGTACACCTGTACATGGAGAACATATACTGCATGTGACTACAATAGACAAACATGTTCATACTGTCAAGAAGCTGTAGGAACATTCACCAACGGACTCAGTGGAGCACCAAAGCCACCCCAAAGGGAGTGAAGGGGCAATTATTGACCCTCCCCTAATTCCCACCTTGTTGAGTGGCCACCAACTCCCATGATTGTCGGGCAGTGCTCAGGGGGGATGAATTTACATTGAATTAAAACCTATCAAATCCCTAGTGTGATTGGGCTGGCCCCCCGGGGGAGTACCAGCAAACCCACACATTACACGCAGACATAACATGATCCCTTTGGAATAAGATTACAACATCAACTCTTAATGAATTAAGAGGATGCCTTTACTGAAGGAGGTATGCTTATATCATTAACTTTATAGCCCACTCTTGACAGGAAGATTCCCAACTGGCGAAGATCCTCGCAACTCTCTCCAACTCCACTGCCCCCACCCCTCCCCACCCCACCACCCCCACCCCTCCCCACACCCAAACCTTGGGCTCTCCTTGGCCAACAAGACGTGTTCTAATGCAGTCCAGAGGGAAAGCAACAGCAGTGGCCGTAGACCCAGACACATACCCAAACAGAAAATTCCAACCTGGGACCAAATTGAGAGAGCAGTGCAAATGAAACAGAGCAGACACTGTCACAAATGCTGACTGCCCTGAGAGATTAGCAAACCAGAAGCAATGTCTTTGGCCTTCAGTCCTCTCATATCACAGAAGAACTGCTTGGATGCTTCATACATTGCAAACTGTAAGGATACAAGCAAGAAGGATACAAGCGAGGAGAATCCATTGAATGTTACCATAATCTTAAACTCCAGTGGACTGCTGGATTCATCTCAAACAGCTATGGTACACACACACACACACACACACACAACACACACACGCACACACACAACACACACACGCACACACACACAACACACACACACGCACACACACGCACACACACACGCACATGCACACGCACACACACACGCACACACACACACACACACACACACACACACACACACACACACACACACACACACACACGCACACACACACACACACACACACACAGCTGTCAATACACTCACCTGACTGCACCCATAAACAGTATACAATATCTGTCCGGAGAGATGGCCCTTCCTGGAGAATAGGAAGAGCATACAGCCACAATGCATCCAGGTAGGAAGGCAGCAGGTGAGGTGTGTTGCTTGGCATAATAAGATTCACAATGAGAACTACCAAAGAGTCAGCTGTTGCTACCATAAAAACACACATTACATGCTTGACACGTGTCATAAAACTGAGTGGATGCATCTGGATTGATGGACAGATGGACATTGCAGTGGCATGCTATTTATAGTCTGACTTATGATGTCATAGATATTTATATCAGCCAATAGAAACCAGCAGCTATGTACATTAGAAAACAGGCACTCTTTCATTCACACCCCACTCATTGGTTATGATTTTGTCAATTGAACATACCATTATGTAATCAATCAATCAATGCAAAGTATCCAAGCGTGATCCTGGATCATGCCTCAAGTAGGTAAATGGGAAATTATCACTCCACTGTCAAGTAAGACAGTTCACCTGCTTTGGCATGGAAGCACTGTGATGTGCTGAAAGCACGTGCACCGCATCAGTGCAGTGTGGCCCGTCGGGCAGAGTGACAAGTAACAATAAAATCATGCAACAGTTACTTGTGTTTAGTAAGCGTTAATTATTATGTAGCCACGCCCACAAGATGGCCGCTCATACCAAAATGCCTTCATGCCCTCTTCACTGGCAATCGTTCGGATTGCTTGTGCAATATTGTGGTACCGGGAGTGAGGGCTACCATGGTGAATATCTTCGAGCTGCAGCTGGAAGCGTATCTTGAGTACATCCAGTGGTGACGTCACCAGGCGGACACATACACCAGAGACCACGCCTGCTACAGCTCCCTTGGATACTCTCTCATAGGAACCCATCCGACGCGTGGAACTCTCATCAGTAACGTTGCGAACGATGCATATTCGTGCGCGCTATAGCGATATATGTAAGCCGCAACGGCTTGAAGATCAGTACACCAACTTTGAGACTAATTGAAGTATGGAAGAGAGCGCGAGGCAGAAGCTCCTGGAAGAGAAGCTAATAGGTTCCATGAAAACAGAGATAACATTGCTAAAGAAGCTAAAGCATTTAGCGTTTCATCGTAGCGACAGCGAAGGAGGATGCAAGTGCTCGTCGGCTCAGCTGGCACTGCATAGCAGCGCGTCGGACGTAGCTACCCTGGTCCGGTTGAACGGCATGGGGACATACGCCGACAAATTCAAGAGAACCGGTGGGTTGTGTCGATGTGGTCGGGCTAAAATGCCGACCATCATTCACTGACAATATAATCTTTTTCGAAATTCCACAGGACCATTGCACCAAATACGCCTTCCTCTGCAGCCTACTATCGCAAGTCATCATGTGAGTAGCCAGCAGCTCTTGCGTGGGGCGACAAAGACATGCATACGCAGGAAAAATGATTGATAGTAGTATCGTGATCTGACTGGTGCTATACGCTGTACGTTGCATGTATGCCTCGTAGAACTGGTATGCGTGCTCCTATGGTGTGTCTGCACGTATGTGTGTGTATGTGTGTCCTTGTAGTAGTAAACTACCCTCCTGTACATAGGGAATAGACCGCTGTACCTCTGTCGATGTGTTGGTGACTAATGAGACTGGATTAGTGAATGACTCAGTAGGTGAGTGTAATATTACACATACACTAGGTCCATACCACTTGCAGTGAAATACACACTAGTCATGTCAATGGATACCATTTATAAATGGCATGCTTCACACTTCTACTGAAACAGTATAATCCATGGACTCTCCCAAATGTGTTGTCTTTCAGGGATAGATTATCTTTCTACAATGTGATATGCCCACAGAAATGCACTGTGTGTGTGGAGGTGCTGACGCACGACTATCTGTTACCAGACATAATGTGATGCTACACTGTCACATTATCTATAGTATCACTTGACATACTCAAAGGATATGATATCATCATCATTATATATTTATTTTATGAGAATGGCTGCAAACAGTTTGAATACATGCGTTAATGTACAAAAGTGGCCCTCTGTTTGCAGCAAGAAACAATACAATTATGCCAAATCACAACCTATTAGGTTCTTTTAATGGATTGTGGTTTGACATTAAGTATTTATTGTGAATTACTCAACATATAAGCCACATTGTATACTATTTATACAACTGTGCCTATGTTCATCTCCCTTTTATAGACCAACTCTCCAGGCCCAGCTCTGTTCACAGCAACCATAGCTACAGCAGTGATCCTGCACCAGCGCTTTGTGTCAATGGAGTAGGTTTGGGTGTATCTGGGCACTACTTAATTGTATCTGTATACTGGTGTGCTGGTGTCCATGGGAGGGCCATATAGCAATATGTAGCTACTACAGAGTGTGTGGAGAGTATCAGGTGCTGTATATAGCAGGAAGTGGATCTGGCTGGGTAGCTGGACGAGTAGTGTAAGTGCTGTATGCATGTATAAACTATAGCTCTGACTGGAAGCAAAGGTATAGTATATACTCCATGGACAGTGCATGGAAGCTTAAGTGCTATAGTGAATATGCCCTGTATAGAGCGTATATATGCGCGTAACATATATATGAAAGAATGGGTTGGTTCTCCAATACCAGCTTCACAACAGGGTTGAAAACCAAGGTAAGGTTTTCAACCCTGTATGTGAAGCTGGTATTGGAGAACCAATCCTTTCTGATGCCTGAGCCAGCTGAGAAGCCCTCACTTCAAACATATATATGGTACTTATACATTCACTGTGGAGCCAGTGAATGATTGACATGTGGTATGTATCCTCAATACCTAGTGTAGGGTGCGGCAGGCTGTGTAAACGTTATCATTATTGAACATTTAGTGTACAAGTGAAGGTATACTCCCACACAGTGCTGACATAATGGTAATTGGTGTACATAGACTATACTCCATTTATATTGAAGCTGTGTGTAGCTATGATATGATGATAAGCCTGAGATTAATTGTTGCAATTGAATGAATGACTCTTCTGCAGTATGACTTTGATGACTTGCCTATTGAAGATACCCTGCATAGAAGCTTGGATCAGGTACAGTCTGTGTGTGTGTGTGTGTGTGTGTGTGTGTGTGTGTGTGTGTGTGTGTGTGTGTGTGTGTGTGTGTGTGTGTGTGTGTGTGTGTGTGTGTGTGTGTGTGTGTGTGTGTGTGTGTGTGTGTGTGTGTGTGTGTGTGCATGCGTGTGTGTGTGTGTGTGTGTGCATGCGTGTGTACGTGCGTGTATATGTGTGTACGTGCGTGTATGTGTGTGTACATGCGTGTATGTGTGTGTACTTGCATTGGTATGTGTATGTACGCATGTTTGTGTACACATGGAAACCTGATCCGTGTTGTGGGCATTTTGGTAAAGTGGTCCACTTTCCTGCTGCAGACACAGTGGGGTGGGAGTGAATCAATGCTGCGAATTCCTTCCACAAATGTGCAAGAAGCCTATGAAAAGGTAGTTAGTTTATACTCTAAGCATACACACTGCACACATACTATTTGTGTGTACACATGTACATACCTTTGAAGCTGAGCTGTCCCGTGCATTCACAGCCAAGTCGATCTGTGCGCAGGAGGACTGGAAGAAGGGCGTCATCTCTAGATGGAGGTGAGTGACATTAACCACTGTACAACAACATGGGGTTTGCACACCTTTCTCCCTCTCACCCGTCTTCTCTCTCCCTCTTTTTCCTCCTCAACCTTCTTGCTGAATCTCTTCTCTGTTTCTTTCCCCCGTTCCTTCATGCATTCTCCTTGCCTCTTTCTTGGCATACAGACATTAGCATCTTCCAGCACTTAAGCAGTTTGAAGGACGTAACCATTAGTGTTCATCCTGGGATAGTGAGGCAGTCTTCAATGCCAACAGCCAGCAGTAAGTGATATTGAGTGCAGCTCTTGAGCTATGTACATTCGTATCACACATGTATTATATGAGTGCATGTGACTTGTATGGGTATGTGTTGTGTTATTTTGTTTGTGTTTATGTGTGTACACTGTGTGTGTGTGTGTGTGCAACTTGCTTCAGTGCTACTTACAGAAAGTGTATTTATTACAGCGCTGCTAGTCATTCTGAAATAGCAATTGATACAATGTACCTGTACCATCATCAACATGTCACCTGCTACAGCATTGATTGGAGTGTTTTGATTGTCAACCATTGCCTCCTCCTCCTCCTCCTCCTCCTCCCCCGTTTTCACTTTCAGAACCTCCACCATACCCAAAACCAGTGAGTAATAACTAACACATATTAAACTTTCACTTAAAATTTTATAGAATTATTTCTGTACGTGCTTTGGATTATTTTGATGTGCGTACATGCAGCGGAAAAAGGAAGAAAAGCAGAGAAAAGAAGAAATTGATGAAATGACGGAAAGATCCTTCAGTAGGTTTCAGTGTATGTTGTCAACAAGGCCTGACCACTGGCTTGAGAAGTACTTGGTGAGTCTGTGTGTGAGAGAAACTAAGTGTGTTTGGGTCTGTGTGTATGTGTGTGTACAGTACATGTGTCTGTGCGTGTATATGTGTGTGTAAGTGTGCATGTGTCTGTCTATTAACATACATGACTTGAGTCTGCTTGAGTGCATGCACAGGGGGATGAAGTAAGCAGAGTGTCTCCACCAGATTGTGGAATAGGTCCGGTACACACTATCACCATTAAGCACATGGGCGAGTACAGCTGCCTGAACCATCATCAGTGTCGATAAGGCTGTAACCGAATTAGTCCACCCCCTGCGGACATAGCCCCAACTCAGTCATGCATACCCTCTGTGGTTGGCGGAGCACCACCTTGAATCTTAGCTTGTGCTTCATTAAGTACTCATTAGAAGCTCCTTCAGTAATAACCACAAGGTTCGTATGATGAAAGTCAACCTAATACCACTTACAGTGTTATATAACAGTTAGCGGCTGGACACCAGTAGGTAACATTCAATTAAGTAATTACTGCAAAGTGCAAATATGCTGTATATAACATTTGATTTCTTTTGCGGTGGGTACCAGACCCCTACCACTGCATGCTGTAGATACATACATACGTACATGCAGCTAAGGCCATTGTACATACATGTACTTCAAAACAGTGAACCGAGTGCTACACACACGTGCATTTACTTATTGCCAGCTAACTGCTATGCCCATCACATGGTCATCACATGGTCATCACATGTCATCACATGGTCATCACATGGTCATCACATGCCCATCATGTGCCCATCACATGCCCATCACATGCCCATCACATGGTCATCACATGCTGTGTACAGACACAGGACTGGAGGAGTGTCTGCTCTGACTACAGTAAGGTGTCTGAGCAAGAAGCACGTAGGAGGGACAAGGTGTGGCAAGTGCTTTACACAGAAGTCAAGTATTTCATCTCCCAACTCCAGCCCATTAGAGTCGTGAGTAGCAGGCACTGTATAGAAATTATACGTGATCTACTGTTACGTATGTATTGACGGCTGCAGCTGGTTATCGCCAGCATTGATACACGTACACACCCTACCACACTGAATGGTATGCATGTGCTTACAATAAGTTGTCCATCTGACAACTGTTTCCTCAAGTACGTAATCATACAATGATGCCCCCTGCTCCGCTTCCCACACACTTCCCTCCACCATCACACACACACACACACACACACACACACACACACACACTTCTGTTCAGGTTTACAAGAACTTTCTAGTCTATCTGCAAAACCAGGAACCTCCAATCCTGTCTCAGGTGGATCTTGTGGCATTATTTGGCAACATCAATGAAGTTTATGATGTAAGAAAGGAATGTGGGTGGGACAGTATGTTACCATGACAATAAAAGTCCTCACTCTATCTGTTCACATGCAGTTGAGTATGTCTGTAGCGATTGACATTCTGAAGTTATTCCAGTTCAAGCCCGCAAATGAGGTTGCCACGGCGGCTGGCCTGGTGTCAGTCTTCGGGATGGTATGTATGTATGTATGCAACATATAATTTGTGTGTATGGCACGTGTGTGTGTGTGTGTGTGTGTGTGTGTGTGTGTGTGTGTGTGTGTGTGTGTGTGTGTAGGCATGTAAGTAGGCAGTGTACCACTGCAGAGTGTGTGTGCGTGTCACAGTATGTCACAGTATGTCACAGTGTGTCACAGTGTGTCACAGTGTGTCACAGTGTGTGTGTGTGTGTGTGTGTGTGTGTGTGTGTGTGTGTGTGTGTGTGTGTGTGTGTGTGTGTGTGTGTGTGTGTGCGTGTGCGTGTGCGTGTGCGTGTGTATGTATGCATGCAAACAGGCAGTGTACCACCGCAGTGTATCCTCTCTAAGGCAGCCACTACCTTGCATGTGGGAAGTAGTCATCTTGAACAATGTGTGACTGAACTGTAGAGGTAGTCTGCACAGACAGCACATCACTTCACCATGCAAGCATTCATTGAACAGTGTGTGGCTCTCCATATGCCTCACAGTTTGGTTCCAAGTTCAACCCAGTGTACCAGTGCTATGCCATGAACTACGAGAGGACACATCATTACCGCCACAAGCTACTCTCACAGCCAGGATACAAGCGATACCTAGAGGTCAGAGTGCATTGCTATGGCAACTAGGGTGCATTGTCATGGTAACACAGCAGATGCCCATGGACGTAACATGCTTGCCATCCCCCTCTCCACCACCAGTTGTGTCAAGGTGTTAAGCTGTGCCATCGCTTGAAGCTGGAAGACCTGCTGATCTCCCCTGTGAAACACTTGGGGCACTACCCTCTATTACTGAAGGCATGCCAGGGCACAACAATGCGGTTACGTGCATACACCCACAAACTGTGTTTACACACCACTGATAAGAGGGTGATAGGTAATGAGGAGTACAAAGGGGTCGTGTGTATGCAGGAAGCCGATATGTTATTGCCTGCATGCCTGTGCTGTGAGTCCTGATACGTGACTAGTGCAGCATCTGGTGTCTCACATGTCTGCCGGACACAGTCAGAGTGGGGAATATCTGCAGCCACTGTATAAGTAACAGCTAGTCTTGTGACGCACTTGAGTCTGCTGCGATTGGTGCTATATACTTATGCATACTCTATTATGTTGCTTGTAGGATATCATTCGTCACACTCATGATGCCAATGAAGAGTCTCTGCTGCAGTCAGCTCTTAAAGCCTTCTCTGTTGCACTCAGTAAGTGCACTATTTAGTGAATGCCCACTGTTATAAGTAGGCCATGCATGCATGTACATGGCAGCGACACCTCCCTCCCTCTCTTGGGACAACTTTGGGACAGTTTGGGGCAGAACTAAGTACCATGGTTCAGAGGTAGTTTGAACACATCTCTGTGAAGTAGAAGACACTACCACACGCATGCATGCCTGTGTGTAAGTAAGTAGACTATTATGCATATTGCCATAGCAACTGTTGCCCTAGCAATATAAGCTAGCTTCCCACATAGCTAGCTAAACACACAGCATTGCCACACTTTCATCGTATACGTGTGATGTGTACACTCATATGTATGGTACAGGTACACGAAATAAACATAACCAGCTTGAGCTGCACTGTGTTAAGATATACATATTGTACATTGTACATTTATACGTATATAGTTACATTATAGTAGGCATAGTGTGATGCATAGACATGTACATCTGATGTCACCATGTGAATGGGGAATTCCCTGGCCGTTCCACTGTGCAGAGGAGCTCGAGAGTCACATGAGCCACTACAAGGAGCTCCTGCACCTGGAGGATCTGCACAAGACCATCCACTGGCCCGTGGTGGCTGACTTGGAACCAGATGTATATGTGCCCCAGGTTAGTATACATTTCATTACCTACGTACTTTGGTATTATTATAGAATGTACACCCTATAATAATATTAAACCCTAACTTAATGATCAGTACACAACTACATGGCTCCATGGGAACCCACCTAAGTGGCGGGTTCTTATTAATATATAACCCTGCACTAATACTGGCACTATGACAGTGGTCCTGGTTAACGTTATCTATAGCCTTTGGAGGAACGTACAGTTGAAGCCTCTATGACATTATACTGACTGCATGAGTGATTATTTTATTAGGTGTTGGAGGGTAGGAAGGTATGCACAAGATTGGAGTGACAAAACCGGTGGGATGGCAGCCACGTACACTTTAAAGTTAACACTGCAAAACACTGATTACATGCTGATTAAATTATAGTAGAATGTGACTCAATCCTTCGGTCCAAGGGACAGTGCGTGATATAGGAATTCCGGGGCAATAGCAAAACAGTGCATGTGCCTAATGAGCGTGCCAGGTAGCTATTGAAATATTATAACAAGGCAGATAAGAGCAAATTTGATTAATTATGTTTTCCGCATTATGAAGAGTTGGTAGCTGGCTGTCTCCTTACCAATCACGGCTGGTTATTCCATTAAAGTAGGAGACAGTGGTTGGTCTGAGTACTGCCATGCAGTATAATTTAGTACACATTACACTTATTGGCCATTGTATAGTAATGTGCATACTGTACAGTGATATTATATGCACTGTGTGGACCCATGTTGCTTGTTCCTCCAGACACTGCAGTTTAAGCTATCGGAGCAGCCATGTAAACAGCTGCTTATAATGGAGGGGAGGGTCCGCCTTCATGAGGGCAGCTTGAAGCTGATTGGTGAGACAGGGTCATGTGACATGCAGCCTGACGTGTACTGTATGACCTTGAAGACCATACTGAGTGTGTATGCCTTGTCACCATGGTTACCACATCATACGTCACTCATACATACGCACAATACGTACATGTAGTTTTAAGTCCAGAGAATCAATCATGATCCATAATTATATTATTACGTAGTTGACTTGCAGACAGTCCATGCACCTCACTGGAACTGTACTCTTCTCTCTGACCTAGAATTATACATTCATTGCATCTCCTTCCACACAGGCACTCGAGGGCATATTGTGAAGAAGCTACAAGGCATCCTTCTGAGTGACTGTCTCCTGCTCACAGAACACAAGAAGCTGAATGCACGAGTGAGCTAGTATTGCATGCATTCTGAGCTTGGTAGTGTTGCCATGGCAACCAGCCATGTACATCCATGTGTGGCACAGAAGCTGTTTGCTAATGTACGTATGTATATTTGCATCCTTCACAGACCAAAGCCTCGGTTGTGTACAAGGAGGTATGTACAGTACTGAATGTGGTGCACACAACGCAATAGTGTGTTGCTGTGTTCGATCGTTTCCAGTGATCATGTAGCAAACATGTGGCATTGTTCCTTCTCTCTGCAGCCTATTTCACTGCAGTATGTTGAGGTGTTTGACGTTGGGGAAGACGACTTTCCATGTGCCTTTTGCTGTGTGGTCAGCAATATGTTCAAACAGCACACTGCTCTTTACACACTACAAGCTGAAAGCAAGGAGAGCAAGGCAAGCTACAGGATGCACATATCTCAACAGCTACATACTGTAGCTCTCATACCTAACTCAGTGGAACCTCTCTGTAGTGGTTACCACATGTGTAAGGTGGCCAGCCTCCTTTTGGCTGGCTGAAGGCATTAAGCTTTATAGTAATGCAGTAATTTGAACCTGTCTATAGTGGTCACCACATGTGCAGTTAAGATGCCCGTCCCTCCCTGGCATTACATACAGAACAATGAAATTGATGTACAGTTGAACCTGTCTATATTAAATGATGACTGTATCAGACTTCAGCCAGTGTCTCCTTGACCCCAATTATAGTGGAACCAGCTAGTCTACGTACAGAGGTTGCAGTATAACACACAGCCGCCCGTAATACGATAGACATGCCATTGCCTTTCATAGTGTTACAAATGTTAGATGGATCAGTTATTTCTTGAGATACACTTCTGGTGAAATCTATCAAACGTCAAATGATAGGACAGTTTACAGAGTTCTGGTTATAAAACACTTATTGTGATTGGAGATAAAAATCCACATGGCAACAGGATACATTGAAGTAAAATGCAGTTAGTTCATTAATAACCTTACATGAAGGTTGATTGCAATCAATGTCTTGTTCTGCAGGAGATGTGGCTACAAAGACTGAAAACAGCACAGCAAGATATGTCCCTCAGTTGAGGGGGGGGAACACTGCAATCACAAAGAACTGTTGGATATTTTTGACACAAACTGCTTGGTGTGTGCGCATATGCTTCCTTCTTAATGCTACTTAGTTGTTGGCTTGTTTAAAGTAGTTGCATTGAGCACCCTCAAAAAGCATTGTTGCTGCGAAGCACCAGTTTGACCAGCCCTATTTCATGCAAGACCTTATCAAGTCTAGTCTTCCATTGTCCTCTGCAGTCGAGAAAGGAGAGAGAGTATTGGCGCTACAGAGAGCCAGGGAGTATGGGAGGTCAAGAGAGAAGCAAGCAGTGGCTGAGAATGTTATATGTGGAAGGGAACAGTAAAGAAGGGTACAAGTGGCCTAGGAGGCGGTGAGATGTGTGGGTATGGTCTGTTGTCTTCAGAGACCAAGGAGGCACTCACCTGATGCTGCCTATTCTGGAGAGTGACTCTACCAGAGACAGGGACCCGGCTGAGTGCTGCCTCCAGCTGCAGGGACAAACATGGTCTCATGTACAGCACTGCCAATGGTCACATGCATGTCATGTGACCCCACCTGTCGCTTCTCTGCCTGCAAGTGGTCAAACTGCTTCTGGGCTTGTGCAACTGTCTCCATCCGAGCCTTTACCCTTTCCTCAATACTCTACAGTAGATAAGTCATTGAACAAGTACAACAGAGTACACCCTGTAACAGGCATGCTTCAACTGACACCATACAGTGATCTTCGGCATTGTATGTGTGTTGAGTGTGTTTACCAAGGGCGATGGATCACGGCTATCCCCTGTTGAAGGATCTGTAAATGTACATACATGGGAGAAAGAGAGTAGAGTGTATTACCAGATACTCAGCCACTGCACGAGCGTGCGTGCACACACAAACACATGCGCGCGTGCACACACACACACACAGACATGAACACACACACACACACACACACACACACACACACACACACACACACACACACACACACACACACACACCAGAGTTGAGGCTGGATTCTTTGTCACTTGGGTTGTGGGTGTGGCGCCACTCCCCTTCCTCAGACATCACACTCCCCCTCTTCACAGCTGCAATGGTAGACTCGGCCACATCAGGGAGGCTGAAGTTGACACTGCCAGCAGAGAAACGGGCAGAGTGATGGTGCCATGTGAAGAGCTAGCAACCTAGTACATGCCTTAGCAGGAACAGGCATTGGTTGTGAGAGGAAAATGATACCCTTCTCCACCAGGAGGGATGTTAGGGGACAGTACAGTACAGCAGACCTACGCATTCTTAAAACTCTTATAATCTGTGCATGTGGAGTCGTTACCTAGGATACGGCCAGGGTGACATATAGTTGTGTACAGTACTTGTACGTAGCCTAGGTAACAGCTTCACATGGTTTGGGAGCAATTGCAAGATTGTGTAAGTCCGCTGTGCCACTGGCAGTGGTTGAGGGGAGCACTGCAACTACCACCACCAGTGATGCCGAGTGAGACAGTCTGCAGGTCAGTCTGCTTACCTCCTCTCTCCTGCACTCCTTCCGGCTCTCCCCAAGGAGAGGTAGGGCGGTGTTCTTGCAGCGAGGAGGTTGCCAGCACCGGCTTCCATCCAATCGTGCTGCAAGCTGGAAGGGTGGGTCTGGGAGGAGAGGGGCGTGGCATCCACCAGGGGGTAGGAGGGGGGAGGGGCACCTCTAATGATATGAAGAAATAGTACAGGTCATATATGTACACATGTACATAGTGAACTTTACAACTGTCTGCACTGGCATATGCATTGAATTTGCTTACTGATTGACTGTATTAATTCCCATTGGTTCCTGTTTCCTGTCACGTGATTTTAACTTCCTGTCACCTGACCCTAATTTCCTGTCACCTGACTTTGAGCTTTCTGGTGTGCCATACACAAAACCATTGGGACTTGGTTCAAGCCACTTCCTGCGAGACACAGGCTGGGCAGCAGTTATGGTTGGAGGGATGTGGGAGGGGGCGGAGTCCACAGGTCGTGCAGACACACCCTCTTGGCTACAAGGCCAGAGATCAAAGAGGAAAGAGTACAGTACAATCCACACTGACCCGTGCCAGTGCGAACTAGATGTTACCCACATTCTAAAATCTGACCAGAGGCACACGTATACTACACATCTTCACTCCAGCCTCCTGATCCCGCCCCCTCACCCAAATGAGTGGTGTGAAGCCATACTGTGGTCTCGGTTGGAATGTCGATGCAGCCGTCTCACTTCTTCCTCCAGGTCCTGGATGGTCCTACAAGGATGAAACCTCCCCATCACCCTTCACCCACCCCCTATGCACATACACACGTGCACAGTATCTTTGTTGTGTGTATATGGTGTGGCCAAAGACCGTGTGTAGTCCACTTGCTAGAACCCTCCATTTCCCTCACCCACATGCCAGCCCATCACAAATACCACCCTCCCACCTGTGCTGGGCCTCCATCGCTCCCTCGCCCACTGGCTTGTTGTCAGTGTCTTGCCTCCCTTCAGCTACTAACATGCTGACAGCCCTACACCCTCCCCGCCCCCTCACCTACTGGCCTGCTGCCCCTCCTCCTCCACCACCTGCAATCTCTCCCTCAAATCCTTCACATTTCTATCCCTATCTCGGAGCTGCTCAACCAGCACGGCATACTCCTCATGAAAATGACGGTTTTCTGCATACGACAACTCCAACTCATGTAGCACCTGCACACACACACACAGCACACATGACTGCGGTGGAATACAACACAAACCAACACTACTGACTTAGGATGCTTCGCACAAGATACCCATGGCACTACCTGGGCACTGTCTAGACCGCACAGAGTTGGTAGGACTCCTTCAACCATCCCACAAGTTATGGCTTACTCTCTTGGGGCATTTGCTACTAACCAGAGCCTTCCTCTACAGATTATCAGTGCAAAATTCTTCAAGTGGGTGACATGGGGTTCCAAGAACTGCGTAAGGGGGGGCCATACTACGTATGTACGTTGACATATGGCTCGCCAAATGTTCAAGGAGGGGGGAGGGGGAGGGAGAGATTATAGCCCATAAATGCACCCCTGGTTAGGCTTATGGTGGAATATCTCACCTCACGCAACTGCTGCTCCACTGACATGCGTTGACTCTGCACACTGTGCAGCTCCTGGGGTAGACGACACATGGACACATGAGATGATGATTTGGCAAGAAGTTACGTATATTCTTGCAATAAATGACAACAACCAAACTGAGCCTTCCCTGCATCCACCCATCAACTAACCTGTCTAGCTACCTCTGCTTCGTGCCGTAAACTCTTCAGCTCCTCTTGCACTTGGTTTTGCTGCTCTTCCAACTCCCTCACCCTCTCTCGCTCTCTCTCTAAACGGTCATGAAGTGCACGTGCCACCCTGTCCGATGTTGCTGCCCGCAGGTGGACTTCCTCCTACACACACACACACACACACACACACACACACACACACACAGTGCAGTGCACAACACACAAGGTCAGAGCTGAGCGTTACCACCAATTCTGTCAGTACAGCACAGAGAGCTATTGACAGCTAACAAAAGACAACAGACTAACCAGATTCTCTTGTAGCCCAGCAGTCGTGTTACCTGCTGCCAACGACCCTGGGCTACTGCAAGGATGGAAAATATTGCAGCATCAGGTAGCACACCACTGGTCAAATGTGTGTGTGTGTGTGCGCGTGTGTGTGTATGTGTGTGTGTGTGTGTGTGTGTGTGTGTGTGTGTGTGTGTGTGTGATGCATACAGTATGCACGTGTGTGTCACTATAGCCCATAAACATGGTCACATCATCTGCACCAGGTGACCACCAACCCTGGCTTAAGAGGAGAGCTCGGGAACTTGAGAGCCATCTTTGCCGGAGATCCAAAGAGCGAGGGTGAGTGAGTGTGCACCGGTGAGCGAACAGTTCTCCCAGGCGTGCCCACCATTGCCCTCCACTGGGGCCATGACTGCTCTGATGAGGCTGTGTGCTGCTCAAGGAGAGAAACTTGCTCCCTCAACTTCTTCATTTCTCCCTCGTAGTAAGCCTGAAGATCTGATATGTGCTTTGCATGTTTTTCAACCAAATTCACTCTTGCAGCACTCTCTTTGAGGGCATGCTGATGGGGTGGGGCAACCACAGACTGAGTGGGCGTCGCTACTGAATACTTAGTGGGCGGAGACACTGCTGGATAGGTGGGTGTGGTCAACATTGTCTGTGTAGATGTCATTCTTGTGTGACTGGGCGTGGCCACCACAGGATGGGAAGGAGCGAGTATAGATATTGAGTTTGGGGACAGCCACGCTTGCTGACAGTTGTGCTGCTTGTGATTGGATCTGCGGGTAGTATTGTCACTGCTATCCCTTTGATCAGGCGGCTCTGTTTTAGCTCCCATGCGGTTGAGGGCCTCCTGTGGCACGATGTCCGGCCTCTTGTGTTGCTCTGGAGGTATGCCTTGTACCTCTGAAAATCCCCATCCCGCGTCTACGGCACCCGGCGGTTGATCAATGCTGTTCAATGTGAAGACTGGCTGATTGAGAGGCAGAACGGCCGTTTTCCGCCCCGAGAGCGTACTTGCAGTTAGTTTGCTGAGAATTTCGGCTTGAAATGCTTCTAGTTCCTTGACCTGAAGTGTCTCACTTCCACCAGGGGCTGATTCTTCCGCGAAATCATCCATCATACTACAGGTCCCGCCAAATATCAGGGATAGTCCCCCCACAAAAGCAATTACGTAACCGTCAATAAATGGCCGCCTCTACAATGAAACAGGCTCAATCGAAATGAGCAGATACTTCCGAAGACTGAAGAAGGGCAAATCATCAGCGGCCACTCCGAACGAAGAGGAGACGCAGGATAAGAGGCCTACCCACGTAGACCTTCAATCGAAAGGAGCTGCGGAGCCTAGATTGTCTCAGACGGTGAGTTAACGCTAGACTGGGGTGCTATAGTCTATGGTATTAGCATTGGTACTGGAGTCTATTTAACCTGGGTTGACCTTTATCCAGTCCATGGGTACCTTCTAGGGCAAAAATCATGTTCAGACAATCACCTGTGTGTACCAATCTGTATTCGTGGTATGCCTTCTAGGGCCCTAGGGGCCAGGTCAACCCTCATTCCCTTCAGCTCCGCTGACAAGCAGCGTCGCCATTTGGGTTTGAACGCAGTCGTTTCATCCACATTGGACATGCAAACATTCAGTTTTCATGAGAGGTTGTAACTTGTATGTTTCTGTACAATCTGGGGCTGGAAGGCTGTGCTAGGGATGGTATGTGTTGCCAGGCAACAACTTTGGGTTCCACAGCAATGGTGTATTAGTATTAGAGCTATCCATGTGCACACACCACCTCCTCCAGTGTGATGATGTGCATGCGTACCTCACCTCTGTGCAGAACCCTGTTACGGGGACCCCCCCATCACTCAGGACACCAGAGAGTGTGGCCAGAGGAGGAGGAGGAGGAGGAGGTGGAGGAGGGGGTGGGATGTCCTTGTTTCAGGGTCTTAACGTTGCACCACCAGTGCTAGCATCGCCTCAAACACAGCAGGAAGAAGTAGATGGTAATACCACTGCATGTTGCATTAAACCACCTGACCTTTAGGGGCATGTACAGTGCTGTGTAGCTTGTAATGGTGAAGTCTTTGACAACACTCACTCTAGTGTAGTAGAACACAGTAAATGGGTTCACGTGTACATATGTACATATGTATAGGCATTAAGCAAACATGCACACACACACACACACAAGAACAACAAAGTCAAAGACCTTTTGATTTGATATTTGCATTGTCACTATTCTGGCAGGTGGACACGTTGACTCTCTCAAAAATAGCGATAGCTTTACAGAATCTAGTAACTTCTCCTTCATCTCAGGAGGGGCTGAGGTGGATGGGGGTGTGGATGTGGGCGTGGCAGGTGGGTCCTCACCTGGCCCAGCGCAGGAATTGAGAACTGGCAGTAGGCCAGTCAGTGTGGGCTCCGAAATACATGAACTGGAGGAATCAAGTGGCGAGGGAGGGTTTAGCTTTCTGAATGCGACAATCCCTGAAGATGAGGTCACACCTTCTGCGGAAACCCCACCCCCTCAGAGAGCTGCCAAGACCCCTCCGACTACAACTCGTCCGTCCCCAATTACTCCTGCTTCCAAGCCTGTGCTGCCTCCAGATGTGGTACAGCAACCTAGAACCAGCCCCACCCTAGTGGCAGGGGGTGGGGCTAAGAAAGGCACTCGCAAGAAGAAGATGAAAGCCACCCGACCTGGTGCAGTGGAGAGCGGTGTCATGTGAGTATTCACTGGGATGGCAACCAGGGTAGTGTAGTGTTGTGAGACACTAGAGGAGATAGTGGCACTAGGGGTGTATATGTGTGTGTGTGTGTGTGTGTGTGTGTGTGTGCGTGTGTGTATGTGTGACTGTGTGTGTGTGTGTGTGTGTGTGTGTGTGTGTGTGTATGTGTGACTGTGTGTGTGTGTGTGTGTGTGTGTGTGTGTGTGTGTGTTTGGGTGGGTGGGTGCATGTGTGTCAGTGGAACATGCATGTTGATGTGCTGCAGCCAAAAAGAGAGAAAAGTGTTTTCAGTATGTATGCCGGTGTATGTTCACCCTTGTGCAATTTTGAAAGTGTAATAAGTATGAATATCAAATACAGTATGTCGTGGACCACTGTAGCATATGTTGTGGAGCTCACTCCTTCCCTGTGTCTGGTGCACACCTAGAGTCAAAGCGGATCCAACCGCCGGCAGTGATGACTTGTTGGACATTTCTCCAGAAGTAGACCAGCCTGCAGTCAGGAACCAGTTAGAGCTGGTTAACACTGGTTCTGAGCCACCCCACAATCAACACCCATCACCAGTAACTGCTCAGAGCGAGACAGTAATGGGGAATCCCCTTGTGTCTGGCGGGACAGGGCAGATGAAGCCAACGAATGACACGCCCACTCCTAACGGGACAGGTAAGAACATCCCAGCTGTTTCCAAGGGAGAAGATCAGACATCCACTCCAGATGTAGTGAGAGCAAACACCTCAAAAGGAGATACACCCGCATCAAAGGTGCAGACACCCACTACAAAGGAGGACACACTCACTACAAAGGAGGACACACCCACTTCAAGGGAGGACCCACCCACTCCAAAGGAGGACCCACCCACCTCAAGGGAGGACCCACCCACTCCGAAAGAGGACACTCCCAGTCCAAGTGAAGACCCACCTGCTCCAAATGAGGACACACCTCCAGCTAAGCCGCAAGATCTGGAGTCTTGGAAAGGTATATAATTGTTGCAAGTGGTACTGGCTCCCTATGGCAGTGCTGCTCACTGTGTGTGCGTGCGTGCGTGTGTGTGTGTGTGTGTGTATGTGTGTGTGTGTGTGTCTGCTGCAGAGCGGGTGGAGGTCCTTCAAAGTGATGTGCAGACTGGACTCATAGCTGTACGGTATGTGCCTATTGTGTGTGATGTGGTGTGAAGTGGGGTGTGGTGGGGTGTGGTGGGGTGAGGTGGGGTGAGGCGGGGTGAGGCGGGGTGAGGTGGGGTGAGGTGGGGTGAGGTGGGCTGAGAGGGTACGTAGTCTCACAGTGTTTAGTTCATGGGTTGATTTTGATGTGTGACTCACAGGTCCAAAATGGCTGCCACAAGAGCTGACTGTAGCGCAAAGTTTGATGGTTTACTCAAAAGAGCAGAACAGAGAATCAAAGTAAGTACTTATAACATGTCATCTTTGCCATTTTGGTAACTCAATAACTACACTTCCATTCCATCACACCCTCCTCCCACTTCTCCTCTTCCTCTGACTCCCCCCATCCCCCTACTCCCACCATAGAGGCACTCCCACCTAGCCACCCTGTGCCGTCAGGAAGAGCAGGCACTCAGTGAAGAGAACTATTCTTGGGCAGAACAGCTCAAGGAGGAGATTGAGCAACTGGGAAGGGACCTGGAGGAGGATAGGCCTGTCGCTAGGGAGCTGATGGAGGTGGGGCTTGTTGCTAGGGAGCTGATGGAGGTGGGGGCTGTTGCTAGGGAGCTGATGGAGGTGGGGCCTGTTGCTAGGGAGCTGATAGAAGTGGGGCCTGTTGCTAGGGAGCTGATGAAAGTGGGGCCTGTTGCTAGGGAGCTGATAGAAGTGGGATATTGCAGGGGTCACCTTTCTATCTTCTTCTGTTACAGCTGTTTCTCCAAGCGCACGAATGGCTTCAAGTTGCTTGTCCTCATGTCCCTTCATCACTCACTCACTCCTTCCTCCCTCCCTCTCTCTCTCTCTCTTCACAGTTGTTACCTGTAGCTGTGGAAATGTTTGTAGAGGTTTTCAAAGAAGAAGTGTCGCTAAGAACAAAAGCTTTGCAAGATGTGGAAATGCACAGGGTATGTGTGTATGTGTGTATTCATTTGTACATGTGGCTGTGTACGTGTGTGTGGTGTGCATGTGAGCAGTGTCCAGTGCTAGTTGATGCCAGAGTGAGCCCAACTGCCACCACCACCACCACCACACATGTGCAGGAAGAGCTGACTGCGACTGTGGATGAAGCTACTGACTCGTTTGAGAGTGAACTGATGAAGTGAGTGTGTGTGTGTGTGTGTGTGTGTGTGTGTGTGTGTGTGTGTGTGTGTGTGTGTGTGTGTGTGGGTGTGTGTGTGGTGTGTGTGTGTGTGTGTGTGTGTGTGTGTGTGTGTGTGTGTGTATTTGCAGCAGCACAAGGAGCAGTGGCAAGTTGGGGGGTTGGAGGAATGTTTTTTGTTTGTTTGTTTGTTTGTTTACTCATGTTATTGCTGTCTGCTGTCTGTCTGCAGACAGGAAGCTGAAGTAAAGGCACTTTCAGATGATGTTGACGAACGAAGCACGTGAGTTTTGTCCATTTACATTGGCAAGGTGCCATACCATGCCGCCACACACCTGGTGCGGGAGTAGGCTGAACTTTAATAATGTTAGAATTGGTACACGTGAAGTTGAATAGGAGTTTTCATGACTTTGAAATATGAGTTAGAATGACTTTGAATATGACTATTTTAGCAAATTTGAATATGAATTTTAGTGACTTTGAATGTGAATATTAAGTGTCTTTAAAATATTAAGTCTATTGGCGTTCGCACTGCTCTGTATACTGTATCTTACATGTTCATGCACTAGGTCAGTTGCTAAGCAACAAGAGCAGCTTTCAATTAAGGAGAAAGAATTATTTCAGCAAATGTCAGAGAAATGTGAACAATTTGAGAGCAGAAAGAAGGAACTAGCTGAAGAGATGACTGTAGTGGAGGTGAAGTGCTTTGGAGGCATGGCCCACTCAGTGTGTGCAGTTTCTTTAATGCTTCATCCCCCTCCTCATGGTAGGATGACATAGAGGAATTGGAGAGACGTTTGCAGACTCTGCGTGGCAGGAGGACTGAGTTGGTGGAAGGCATCGCAGAGCAGGACCGTGAGATTGCTTTGGCTAAGGGGAGCTTTGAGGAAGAGGAGGCTGCGATGAAGGGAGTGAGGGATGAAGTTGCCCAGCAACAGGAGGAATTGAAGGAACGTCAGGTGTGTAAGCAATCGGTTTTATTATACATACGTAGACACAGTTGGTGGCTGTCCTAGACAGGTTTCACTGCAATACAGTGGAACCACTGTATGTACAGGACATACATACACATACAAATTCTGGACACCTCTCAAATGAGGACAGTATCTGCTGCCTAGGCTACGTACAGTATGTAAAATATTTTGTATTAAACTGCCTCTGAGCTAAGGAGACCTCTTTATTCTGGACACTTGAGCCTGTCCACCATACTGGCCCGAAGGTGTCCCATAATAGAGAGGTCTCATTGTATATATTATTGGAATGCAACTTGCACCGTTTATACAGTATTACCCTTGTGTGACACATTGAAACATGATGTTTTGACCCGTGGTTTACCCTCTAAGCCAAGTGGAATAACCCTTCTCCCAGGCTGTGCACCAAGACAAAATGGGAGAAATCTCTTCCTTGAAGGACACTCATGACAAGAGGAGAAAACAGTAAGACACCAGTATTGTGTTCAACATACAGTACGCTCACATGTATTCACAGCACCAGTCATGTGATGCTGCATCGCACCAATCAGGTTCCAGGAAGTATTGGAGTCGTTAGCCACCAAAGTGACCAATCACCAGGGACGTCTAGATGAGGTTGCCATGGAAACTGAGAACATGAAACTCTTGGAGGGTGATTTCCTTCCTGACTTCTCTCCCTCCTCAGACCTCCTCAGGTGAGTGTGGCCGTGACAGCCACAGATGAGGGGCCCTGCACAAATCGTGCTGTGCAGAAGCTGAGTGGAGCAGGGAACACAATCACTGCTGTTTATTGGGCAGGTATTATTGTGCGAACAGTGGAACAGTCTTACAAGGACACTTTGCTCCAGGACATCTCTGTAATGACCTTACATAATGTGATCAAACAGAACTAATATTGTGGTGTCTTTGTGGTGATGTGTGTTGCTGTTGTTGGTCCACTTCGTGCAGCCTTCAGGAAGAGGAGAAGACCAAGTGTGAGCTCATGCAGACATTGGCTGAGGAGGTGAGGAGATGTGGGGGTGGGAGGAGGTGTGGGAGTGGGGTGAGGTTAGGAGGTGTGGGGGTGAGAGGAGGTGTGGGAGTGGGGGGAAGTGTGGGGGTGGGGTGAGGTGAGGTGTGGGGTGGTGCACATGTGGGCACACACGCATCACATCTGCCTTTGCTCTGCCCCTTGCAGGTGGTGTCAATGCAGGCCAAACTTTTGGAGTTGAGAGGTCAACTGTCAGAGTTAAGGTCCACCATTCCTCGTCTTGAGGACGGCAAGAAGGCGGCAGTCACTGGTGAGTGTGGTGCAGCGTGTTTGTGTCAACAGACATGGGACGGAGGGAGGGCTGGGTTCTGCTACTCTAGCTATTGGTGTGGTGTGTGCACCATAGGCTGGCTGGGGGCTAGTGTGTAAATTTGTGTATTTTCTGTAATCTCTCTCTTTCACACCCCACCCCGTCCTCTCACTCCCGCCCCCATCAGCTCGGAACTACAAGGAAGCAGGCAGGCTGAATGAAGAACTAAAGGCTAAAGTGGCCAGGGAGAAGGAGCTGGCTGTAGAGGTGGACTCCTTGCTTGCAAACTCAGAGGCCACATCGCTTCGTCTGGATGATGTGAAGCAGCAGTTATCGGCTACCAAGGAAGAAGTGACTAGGAGAGAAAAAGAGGAGGGTAAGGGGAGGGGAGGGGGAGGGGGAGGAGAAGGGAGTTGAGAGGAAGGGGAGGAGACGGGAGGGGAGGGAGAGAAGAGAGGTGGAGGGAGGGGATGAGGAGGGGAAGGAGGAGGGAGAGGGAAGGGAAGCACCTGTTTGCATATATTGGTGACAATGGCTAGCTGTGTGGGGAAGAATGTGTGAGGGTACTCATTTTGAGCACACAAGCACACACCAAACACTTTACACTACACTATATTCTGGTGCAGTAGCCGAGTCTCCTCTCTGTTCGCACGCATATTGACTAGACTAATTTTCACTCAAGGTGGTGCTCCCTAGAAGGGAAACATTGCTTGCAACTCCTCACTTTGCACACAATGTGTGATACTTTGTTTCCTCTGCACACAGAGGTGGGCCACCTGCAGAAGCTGTCTGAGTGCTGTGAGCGAGTGGAGCAGCTCAAGGCTGGGTGAGTTGTACTGTTTGTAGTGTACAGTATGAATGTGCATAATTATGTATATATGTGTGTGTACGTAATGTACTGATGTGCGTGTTTGTGTGTATATATATGTGCATGTGTGTTTGTGTGTGTGTGTGAGTACATGACTATATGTGCATTGTACATCCATGTATGTATGTGTATACCTTGTCCTCTGCACAGGTGTAATGAAGGGGAATCCCCTTTCTCAGACCTGCTCTCACACAGTGTGGATATTCTGTCCGTAAGTCCAACACTCACATATCCCCTAGCACACATCCACATCACATCCCCTCACACCCAACACACACACACACGTACAGCATGGGACACTGAATTAATATTGTACTTGAGGGTTTTCAGGAAGGGATGAGATTGCATGAGAGATGAGACCAAGGGGGTCAGAACTACACTTCACACACAACACTAGTGCAGGAAACTAGACCCATTGCACACACTGGGCAGCATTAAGGGCAAAGGGGAGTCAATCTAGCAGCTCAAAATGTCTCAGGGTGGAAAGCTAAGGTCCGTTTTTTATTCTAGACTGCATGACTCAATACCCTCCTACATGCAACCATTTTAATGAACCTTTCACCATTTGCTACTCTGCAGTGCATGAAAGAAGAAAAGACAAACAAGAATGTGGAAGACACAGGTGGCGATTAATGATCAACCCTTGAATTGCAATAAAATTGGAAATAAATATTTTCTGTAAAGCTTTCGTAATCAAAAGAACACAATTCTGCTCATGAGTAATACCCTGTAATTAGGGCACGTCCAGCAGGTGAGAGCACACATCAGCTCACACCTGTACCACATTCTCCTTGTCTTTCGTCTTCCCCAATCGCTCCTCGCGCTGCTTTCTCCGAACAGCCTTCTCCAAGTCTGCGTTGGGCTCCAGGTCGGCTTCAACAACTTTTTGGTCACAGCCACCAATTGGACACTTGGCATGTCCACGGCGTTGACGGTAGTTTCTAATGTGACTTAAAATGGCCGACTTTGAGAAGCTGTGATGGCATTTCTTGCTTGTAACTGGATCTTCCATGAGTTTCTTTGTGAGTGGGCACACAAGCGACACCTCCTTCTGTGTCATGACTAGGTCACCTGAAATGGTCTCTTCCTGTGGCCGTGACGAGCCAGCCCGCACACCCGGGTTACTCAACAACGCCTCAATGGCCTTCACCTTGGAGTGAGAGGACACAGAACGGGCTACATCTTCCTCTCTAGCCTCTCCCATTTTGAGACGGAACACCTCCTGAAGATCAGGGGCCTCACTGTTGCTACTCTGTCCTTGGGCTGGATCAGATCGCCGCTGCACTTCCACCATAGCCTCTCCCACGTGATGTATCTTGTGAACGACCCGGGCCATATTCACCATGGAACGTTTCAAATCGTTCAACTCGCTAGCCAGGTCAGCGTGTTCCTCGGCGAGGTCTTCCGCCACCGTGAGACAGTCCTTCATGCCTTCCTCCACCGTTGAGGCAATGCCACTGCTCCATGTTCTGGGATTGCACAGGATGTCAGAAGAAGTCATCTTGTCCCTCGCTCCCGCCAATGCGCATACTAGATAGCATTTATATAAAACATAGGCTATAATACCTATATTAGTTTGTTTTTCGTATTCTCTACTTGTAAATATGGCGGGCATAAATGGTGCGTACTATCTATATAGAAAATGTAATCCAATCGCCTGATATAAGGCGTTGCGCTCGGTATTGAAGTTGCATGACATGATTTGGGGTGTTTTGTGTACAATGCCTTCTGCAGTTTATCACGACCACCTCTCTCACTGTGGGCCTCTGTTCAATGGAAGAGGGTTCGTTGTGGACGACCACTGGTATTCACAGGATTGTATCATGCACGAATACTCCAGAAGGTGAGCGAGGGGAGCGTTGGTAATATACATGTGTACTGGATAGGACTTGGCGACGTGTTCAGAGGTGATGTGGATAATTGGCTAGCAGAAGGCCGAATCATGGATAGTACACGGAAACTGGATTGGAGTTGTAGTCACGTGCGCCAAAGACGCTGTATACACCCGCTAAACACTCCGGACCGCCTTATCCCCGCGAGGACGTCGCCCTTTGTACTAGTCGTCCTTACTTCGTGGTTCTGAGGAAGAACCGCAGCTGAGTGTCAAGAAGCGAAAGGCTGATACCTACATACATGGTATAGGTGATATACCGTGGATTTCAACCATACACAGTACAGTTGGTGTATGAACCTTCGTATGCGCTGCACAAGCCACAGTGCGTACTCCATCTGGGCAATGACAAATTTAGTCTCTCTTTAGACAAAACTGTGAGCCATTGTCAGGGCGCCCGACGCATAGAAAAGGTCGGTTTTATGTTACAACTTTGCATGAAGCTAGAACTTGCATCTCGTCTTCGGTGAAGGGCCTTGTCTTGTTTGCGTGGACTGAGTAGAGCAAATCAGCTATTTTCGTCTCCTTCTGTCTGGTGGTCGACTGAAAAGTAACCATGTTGTGTACATAAATCCCTGGAATTGCCAAATGACTGTACTTTTGATTGTGAATAGATTGAGTAAGCAGGATTGTGTACCCCTCCCCCTCACAGTGACGTGGGCTCATGCCTCAGTATACTGGCTGCACAGAACATGAGTGCAGATGTTCTGAGCATGCTTATTCACAGTCAGATGCAGCAGACGACCTTATGTAACCCACTCTGTCAGCGCATGGTGCTCTTGAACAGTCTCTGCAACAAGCTTCTTCGTCCAATGGACACCAACTGTTGTCTGCCCAGGGACGACCGCTCACCTGCTTTTATGTACATTCTTCTTATATTACTCATTTGTGGGTAAGTGTATTGTATGAATTTAATATTGCTGGCACATACAGTACGTAGTTGTATACGCACCTGTGTAGCATGTGTGTAGCCATCTGTGCTTGCCCCAGCACTAGCACTCCTGCTTCCATTCTCCCTCCTTCCACCCACATCCCTCTCCTTGCCTCACCTCTCTCTTTTCCTCACCCTTTTCTTCCAACTCAAACAACTCTCCTCCATACTCCTCCCCCTCCCCCTCCTCCTTCCCCTCCCCCTCCCTCTCCCCCTCCCCCTGCAGGTGCTTGTTTGCACTTGTGTATCTGGTTTGGCTTGTAGTGCTGAAGAAGTTGGGCCAGGCGGTTCCAGAGGTGACTGAGATTACTCCACCCTGGGCCACCGAGTTTGTTAGAGCTGCCAAGGTGTTCTGCGTGATCATCTTCATACTGACCTACATCTATCTGGCTGATAGGTGGGAACAGGAGTGTGTGTGTGTGTGTTTGTGTGTGTGTGTGTGTGTGTGTGTGTGTGTGTGTGTGTGTGTGTGTGTGTGTGTGTGTGTGTGTGTGTGTGTGTGTGTGTATGCATTCTTACTCATTATCTGTACTCGTCCCTTAGAGTTCCTCTGTTTGGGGTGATGTCCAAAGTTGGCCGCTCTGTATGGTTCATTCCTCTCTTGATGATTGTGATTGCACTGACTCTTCCTGCATGGAGGTCCTCACGGGTAGGAAGACGCACACACACACAATCATACACACACACACACACACACACACACACACACACACACACACACACACACACACACACACACACTCACATGCAGTCTCCCAACTACCCACAGGACTCCTCAGCTGTTATGAGCCGGTCACAGACAGATGAGACCAAGGGATGGATGCAGTGTATTATCCTCATCTACCACTACACTGGGGTTAGTCAGGTGAGTTTGCATCACTGTCTGCTCCCCTCCCTCACACCTGCCCTCACCCTCTCCTCTCCCCTCACACCCTCCTCACACCCTGTACCCCACCCCCTCACCTCCCCTCTCCCCTCACACCCTGTACCCCACCCCCCTCACACCTCCTCTCTCTCTGCAGATGGTCTCAGTGTACCTGTTTGTGCGAGTGCTGGTGGCAACTTACTTGTTCTTGAGTGGGTATGGCCATTTTAGATTTTTCTGGAAAACTGGTGATTTTGGTTTCAAGAGATTTATACAGGTAATTCTTGCACTGCTGGCGTATGTATAATGTGGTGTCCTCCTGAGGTATGTTTGCAGACTCTTACGCATATCTGTGTTTAGGTGCTGCTGCGATTGAACTTCTCCACTGTGCTGGTTGCCATGGTGATGGGCACTCCATACGAACAGTACTATTTTGTTCCTCTGATCTCCTTTTGGTTTGTCCTCATCTTCCTCTTCATGTTCTCCTGGCCCAGAGTAACTAGGAGCAGATTGTTAGGTGAGGGGTGTGGTCAGGCACATATGGAGTAATTATAGGGTTAACCCTATTTCTGGTATTCCATATCTCTGTTTTTACCAATACTTTTTATTTTGAAAGATAATTTCAGACTATTGTCTTATTCAAATGGTGTGTGTGGGTGTGGGTGTGGGTGTGTGGGTGTGTGGGTATGTGTGTGTGTCTGTGTGGGTATGTGTGTGTGTCTGTGTGTGTGTGTGTCTGTGGGTGTGGGTGTTGGTGTGGGTGTACATACGTATGTGCAAGCCTGTTTGTGTCTAATCATCCTGACACATTATCCCTGTCCACCGCTCTAGATGCCCATCAAAGATGGAAGCTAGTACTGTACATTCTGTTAAAATTTGCCATCTCATACATCGTAATAGAGTTCATTGCATCCAGTCAGGTGAGCAATGCAGTTCATATTGACCTCGTGCGGAACATGTCATGTGTTTGAGTGCTCTGTATGCAACGAATGTTCACACTTCCAATATGCATTACATACCTGAACTGTAGTAACATGCAAGTCATGGAATGAAGGCTTAATGTGCTTTGTTTTATCATATGCACACGTATGGTGCGTATAGAGAATACTACTCTGGTGACTGTGACAAACAAGGGCAGTTTGGGACAGGCCAAGTGTCTTCATTAGAGAGGTGTCCTCCATTTGTGAATTTTTGAATTTGTGAATTGTTTTGTAAAACATCCATCTAGCTGGGACAGTAGTCAGTATGCTTAATTCATTGGCTCCTGATTCAGAGTGTATTTTGCCAACTATTGCGGTGAGTAATTGATGCTTGGCTCTCGTTTATGCTTGTGCAGGGAAGATTTGAGGCGATTTTCTCCAAATGGCCTTTGCATTGGCTGTTTGCAGATCGCACTGGTGGGTTGCGGGAGTGGTGGTTCCGAGTTCAACTTGACAGACATGTAAGTGGGATGGGAACCATGACATGAAAATGGGCACAGTTACGTACATATCTTGCCACTGTGGATTGCTTGCTTGCTCGCCCTCACTCCATCCCTCCCCTCTCCCCCCCTTCATCCCTCCCCTTTCATCTCTCCCTCTTCATCCCTTCTCCTTCATCCCTCCTCTCCTACTCCATCCCTCACATCTCTCTCCCTCTCTCTCCCTCCTTGTCTCCTCTCATCTTCTCCACAAAGGCTGTTCTTTGGGGCATGTTTGCTGCATTTGTGCTCTGCCTGTGCGAGGAGTACAATTATGAGGTCCTCAGGCTAAGAAAATTGTTGAAAATGGTTCTCGCTACTTTATCAGTGATTGTGTTAGCTGTGAGTACAGTTCTGTGCGCACGCATGTACGTGTGTTGTACTTGCTTATCAGCAGTGCAATGTGTTATGTTGTGTGTGTCTGTGTTCAGAGCTACGGTGTATTCCTGTGGAAGTGCAAGAGCAAAGTTGACTGCAACCTCTCCCATACCAGGTGGTCATTTCTACCTGTAGGTTTGCATAAACACTCTACACACACACACACACACACACACACACACACACACACACACACACACACACACACACACACACACACACACACACACACACACACACACACACACACATACATACACACACACACACACACACTCACATACGTGCGCACATACACCACACACACACACGCACACACTCACATACGTGCGCACATACACCACACACACACACACACACATCACACACTCACAGATGCACTCTGAAAGTAACCTTCCCTGTCACTTATACTACAGATTATGGCTTTCTTTGTCTTGCGTAACCTCACTGACGCAGTCCGGAGGGTCCAGAACAGGTCCCTTCAACTAATAGGGACTGTAGCTCTTGAAGTGAGCAACACCTTCAGCTACCATTAGTACTGAGGGAGGGCCGTATCTAGGATTTCAGGAGGATGGGGAGGTGTTGGGGAAGAGGAGGCTTGGTGGGGGGGGGGGGGGGGAATTTGAGGGAGTACTGGGGGGAGGAGGGAGCAAGTTTGGGGAAGGGACAAGCTCACCTGCGGTAGAGAGCCCTTGTGTGTGCACAGGAGCACATAGTGAACAGATTGAGATCTCAACGTGGTCCACTTCCCATCTTCTCCATTCTGTAGCTCTTTCTGTGCCAGTTCCACATTTGGTTGGCCTTTGACACACAAGGTCTGCTAGTGGTTGTCTGGGTCAGCCATGTTCTCAACTTCCTTCTGGTGACTGCAGTTTTTGTGTGCGTTTCATTCGCCCTTCATTATTCCACAAAAGAATTTATCACAATAGTCACCGCATCATCATGAAGTGCTCCTTGTTGGGGGTGTACTCTTTCTGACTCTTTCTAGTCTATTTTGTTAAGTTAACTTAAATTGTTTTATGATTCAAACGGTTGACTTTTCATTGAAACTTACACTTGTATGGTGTGTACATGCTGTATATCAGTGAGTATTTTTTGAGGGGTCACGGCATGGGGATCAGGGGTAGATCTTGACCAACCAGGGTTGGCTTGCTGGTCAATGAACACTATTTACAAAATTATTTGTTTGTGGATTAAAGTGGATGTGTGTATAGAGGAAAATAAACAATTATCGGCCATTTCGATCTCTTCAACCAGGAGACAAAGCGACTTATATTTAAGTCGAATACGACTCGAAAGGCCATGCATAGCTAACACTATATCCTGATATCGATGGTAGTGGATAGTGGTCTACATCTTCCTCAACGAGAACTCTTGGAATAGGTAACCAATAAAGATCGATGATCGGCCACAGTCCGTGTAGCATCGGTCGCTAGCTCATAGTCTGCACACGAAGAAGAGAAACACGAGTTATACCGTTACCACACGGATGTACTAGCTTGATCTATTATTGCATACAAAGACTCGAAGCCCGACGTCCAGCGATTGAGGCGAGCAAGCGTCTTGAACCCACCGGCCGCGGGTGGCGCAATCTAATGTCGGGCATCCCGAAAACTCAAGATTTGCAAACCCTCACCGGATGTAGATAGCATAAGCGGTGATGTGGAGGATAGGCAAAGGTATACTCGACATCATTATCAAGAATCGCCGCTTAATTCTACAGTAAACCCTCGAACGGTTTGAGGGCAGGTCGAGGGTGTCTATCATGGGGAATACCCATTTCTAACGTAGGTAGGACCCTTTTATTAGTGTTCGGTCACTCCCCCTATTGGTGGTAAGGGTGAAATTCAAACCTTGGGCGCTACTGTATCAGACAAGAGGAAACAACTGGCGTTGTAGCTGCTGCGTCTAACACGTTGTTATCGCCCAAGCGCTCCAGTTAGCGCGAAGGAAATCGGACGCTGGGGGAAATACTGCGGAGGTAAACTGTTCTGTGGAGCTAGCTGTGTTGGTGTGAGTGTTGTAGCGGCCTTACAAACCGTCCCGTAGCCATATTCTTTTGTACCACGGTTCAGGTTACCCACTCTTCTTCGAGTGACTATGGAGATTTTCTCCAATGCTATCTGTCGTATTGAATGCAGATTTTCCTCATTTATGTGTGTATACATGCGCGCGTTGCACAGTATGCGCCATACGTGTTCCCTCCCTATACCAACTCTGCTGCAGCGCGAGGCGGCCTGTCTGGTCCTGACGCAAGATGGCTGAGGACAGGTACACAAAACATTGACCTGTGCAAACCACATTGTAACGAGTATTAAATGATTGTATCCATCAGTTTCGCTAACATGTGTCAGCTAATACGTGTATATCACGGTTCAAGTGTAACCATACTTTGTGGTTTAACAGGAGTTGACTCCTTGCTCCTTTAGGTATGTTGTGTGCTGAAACCAGTGTCATTGTGTGTATAGGAAGTATAGCATTGTACACAGTGATGCAGGGGATGAGTATCGCAATATAATTTCTTTGTTGCTTTCATCACGATATGTACTTATGTAAATACTCTCACACATGCAGTCTATGTGTGTGTACTTTGTAACAAAAGGATTGAGTAATGTGTCATTTGTGGTTGTGAGTGCAGTGTTTGAGCTGGTGATGTCATCAATCCGATCTTGTGATGTCACCTATATTTGAGTACTCTGGTTGGTGTGATTGTGGACTATGTATGTGTGAAGCTACAGCAGAGACCCCTTATGAAGGACACACTTCCCCTTTTCACACGGCCTTGGTTACACCCGGGTAAAGAGTTCAGGACACCACTCTATTGAGGGCAGTTCCTACTGTCCCAGCTACATACATAGAGATGTGTATGAAACTATGTACCTCTGAAATAAGGACAGGTATCTAATGTGAACATGTGTGTGGGCCTGTCCACAGTATCTATGCTGTAGCTCATCCCTTGTGACGCTGCTGGTCCAAGGCTATTGTAATTTCAGTCCAGAGGAGGTGTAAGGTCATCTGTGGGATGCCATTGGACTGTAGCTGGTCTAGCATACCAGCCCTTATTATTGCGCAATTGCACTTTGTGATTGCACAATAAATGCATCTGAGAAATAGGGTCTGGAAGCAAGACTAGACTGTGGCATCCAGCCCAAGCTACACCCCACCAGGTTGTCTGCTGAATGGGGTCACAGTGCGAATGCACAACTAGGTAGACCTGGAGTGTTGACATGTTAGAGGCTTGATTTGTGCTGAGCTGGCTGCACTCCAATGTCCTCAAACACAAAGACAGCCATTATGTTACCTTTGTGTTGTACAATTAGGTATTTGCTGTTTTTTCAATGGACCACTCAGGCATAACTTACATACAAAGGCACTGTTTTGTGTTCTTGTTGATGTTGTTGTTGTTGTAGTCTTATTTACTATGGGTGAGCCTTTAGTCCTGTGGGCTACTTTGTATATGTGCTAAGAGTCCAGCAAAGATAAATACACAAATGAAACAGGGAAGAGTATCCGGATGAATCAAATATTACACTAAACACAAAAAGTGTTTGTGTTTGTGAAGGGGTAGCAAGGGAGGTTTGATTCTAACTTAAACTACGTACTACAGTCAGTTTCAAAATGGTTGGCCAAACGGCTAATGGCCGAATAGCCAATTGGCATGAAGTCACTATTTTGTGTTAATGTAGTTTTACTGCTGGCCATTGCATCATAATCATTGTCTGGTGTTGCTATTGGCAACCACATTGTACCATCTGCTACTTACCTTTTGAACTACCTTTGGAATTTAGCTGTAGGGTGAGTTGGCATATGTTTATCAGCACATGAGGGACTGACTCTGGATACTGCAGCAACTTATACTAGTTCACCCAGCCCACACGCAATTACTGCAAGTGTTTGGGAAACGTCCTGAGAGGTCCATGAGAAGATTGGTTACTTCTTCCTTGTCTGTTCCTGTAGTGTGGACACTCATGTGGGCAGTTTATTGAAGATGGCAGAAGATGTTGCGTCTCAGCTTGAGGAGGAGTAAGTGCTTTATTGTGTTCACACACTCTCACACACGCACACATACACACGTACACACACGTGCTCATGCACACACACACACACACACACACACACACACACACACACACACACACACACACACACACACACACACACACACACACACACACACACACACACACACACACACACACACACACACACATGGACATGCACACATTGGTAAATATATATTTACGTACATATGTCTTACAGTATGTGTGTGTGTGTGTGTGTGTGTGTGTGTGAGTAGCTAGGTGTGCTGTGTAGGTGCTTGGTTAATGACCCGCACTGGTTGTGTTCTTTTGGAAGGCATCTTGCTCTGAAGACAATTGTTGAAGGAGAATTCAGTGCCTTGCTGCAAGCTGTAGTGCAGAGAAAGCAGGTGTGTGTGTGTGTGGGGGGGGGGGTCTGTGTGTCCGGGGCAGGTGGACACAGGATAGCCATTAACCCAGTAATCAGACTCCAATGAGTCAAAGGACAGATGTGTACATGATGGCAAAAAGAACACTTGTGTATATAGCATTTGTGTGTGAGTGTGTTCCACCGTGAGCTTATGTACATATGCACTTTGTGTACAGTGTGTGCCCTTACTTTGTGACAGGCTGTGCTTGAGGCAATAGACAAGGACAAGCAGGCCAGACTGGCACAAGTAGAAGAGTTTGTTGACCAGTGCAAGGAGGTGAGCAGTCATGTGATAGTCACATGTTAGTCACATGATAGTCACATGACAGTAGTGAGTGTGAACCAACTCTGCATGTTATGCCATTTAGGTAAAAGACGGCCACTCCAACTTGGCTGTAGACGGCCCCACAGCATCAGTAAGCTTCCAACCTTCCTGCCAGCCAAGGTTCCTGCATGTCCTCATGTCCTTCTTCCCCCCCTCCCTCTCTCCTCCCTCTCTCTTCCCTCTCTCCCCCTCTCTCCCCTCACTCCACCACTCACCTATCTCTTCTGAAGCAGCTGGTGTTAAAGCCCCTCCCCCTCACCAAATATGGTGTTCTGGTTGGCACTTGGAGTGTAATAGATGCGATTCCTTGTGTTAGGGTACTCCCAGCACAGAAGTACACAGTGGGTGAGTGTGGGGAGGAAGGGTGTAGAGTAAGCAAACCAGATGGCTTCCTGATAAATTGCTATACGTACTTGCCTTCGGGCAATGGTTAATGAAACCTCCCCTTCCCTCCCACCCCCCCCTCCCCCTCCTCATCCCCTTCCCCTCCTCTCCCATCTCTTCCCCTCCCCCTCCCCTCCCCCTCCCCCTTCCCCTCCCCCTCCCCCTCTCCCTCCCCATATTCCTTCTCTGAGTCAGACACTGAGTTGCCTGTTCAGGTCCTGGGTGGTGTGTCCACTACAGGTAAGTTTGTTGTGCGTGTGGTGCAGCCTCCCGGGGTACAGGAGGCTTGCCTCAGAGACGTCAGCGACATGATCAGGTGTGCTGTCGCTGTGTGTGTGTGTGTGTGCAGTACTTGTCATTTGGATGCAGCAACCCTTCGATCATGTCCCTTCCTGCTGGTCTCCCTTCCCAGCTATGATCTTGGACGTGAGCCAACGCCTCCTATCAGTGAGCCCCGGCCCGGGGACCTGTGCTGTGCTCGTTACCATGACAACAAGTGGTACCGTGCAAGAGTAGAGTCTATTCCCCAGTCGGGCAAGGTAACCTTCAACAGCTCAACATCCATCTCAACTGCCTGCTACAACAATTGTTTTTACTCACCTTCCTTCTTTCCTGTTGACCTCTCCCAGGTTAAAGTGTTCTTGGTGGACTTTGGCAGCATCCTGCACACCTCCACCAACGAACTGATCCCGCTCAAGGAGAAGTACCGACAGTACCCCTTTCAAGTTCTCTTGTGCGCTCTGTCAGAGGAGTCTATTACTCTACCACGAGAGGTGATAGAAGAGTGTGACTGTCACATGATCGCTTTGTCACTTATGTACTTCTTCATGATCACTTTGTCACTTCACTGTCACATTGTGTCATTATCTTTGCTTTCAATCTAGGCAAAATGGAAGTTTGGAGATGAAATTCGATCCTGGAGCGTGACCATGAATATCATTAAGGAGCTGAACCATGGTTATGAGTATGTTGTTAGCCTGTGGACGCAGTCTCCTCAGCCAGTGAACATCAGTGAGGCTGTCCTGCAGCTGGCCAATGTGAAGGAGGCACAGCATGAGGTGGGTGGGGGAGGGTGAGGAGTGGGTATGGTAGTTGGGGAATGGGGGTGGGTGGGTGTGGTTGGTGAGTAATTGGGGGAGTGGGTATAGTTGGTGAAGAATGGGAAAGTGGGTGTGGTCAGTGAGGTGTGGGCGTGGCAGATGAATGATGTAGTGCATGTGTATGTGCATGTACTGGGATGAGGTGTGGAAGGCGTGGACTCAGTGGGTGTGATGTACACACACTGTTTGTTGTCAGCTGTGACAGCTCCTTCCACTCCTCGCTGTTCACTCAGGCACATCCCATCTTACACCGAGACGTTCGGCTGAAGGATGCCCCGCCCACTTCAGGCACCTCCTCAAAAGAAGCCCCACCCCCCAAGCAGGCAAGCACATGATACCCACATGCACAGTCCAAACAGTAGTCTGTTCCTCCTAAGGTGCTGCAAGTGCTCATATAGTACCATTTACACTACTATGGATATGTACTAGTTGAATGTGAATTTTTGGTGTAACTAGCAAATTTTTTAATCTCAGTTTACCCCCATAGACTATATGTACATTTTAGTTGTGTCTGCAACTGTTCACACCTCTGTGTTGGGCCATCTGTTGCACTATGTAGGTTGACATGGTAACCGGCAGCATGGTGGGTGTTAAAAGGATTGACCTGGACTTGAAAGGTGTCACAGTGTTGCAGAGACCCAAACCCAAACCAAATGCACTGGAACCCAACCCGGATGCACAGGAATTGAAACCAGAGGTGCAGGAACCCAAACCAGATGTTCAGGAACCCAAACCAGATGTGCAGGAACCCAAACCAGATGTACAGGAACCCAAACCAGATGTGCAGGAACCCAAACCAGATGTGCAGGAACCCAAACCAGATGTGCAGGAACCCAAGCCAGATGTGCAGGAACCCAAACCAGATGTGCAGGAACCCAAACCAGATGTGCAGGAACCCAAACCAGATGTGCAGGAACCCAAACCAGATCTGCAGGAACCCAAACCAGATGTGCAGGAACCCAAACCAGATGTGCAGGGACCCAAACCAGATCTGCAGGAACCCAAAACAGATGCACAGGAACCCGAAACAGATGTACAGGAACCCAAACCAGATCTGCAGGAACCCAAACCAGATCTGCAGGAACCCATACCTAATCTACAGGATGGGAAACCAGATTTACAAGACTCAGATTTGAAACCTGGAGAGGTGGAAACTGCAGCAGAGGTACCAGAAAATTCACATTCCAACGCAACCCCGGAGAATGGGGAAATGTGTCCCAATCTATCAGCAAACTCCCTACCCCAGAACAAACCAGTGGTGGGAGGAGAGAAAGACGTTCCATTGGTAACTGCCAGCAAGCAGCCTCAACCAGTCAGCCGTGCCGCCCTAAGCGTGAATGACAGGAATGGTGACAGGAGCAAGGCCGATGTGCACCAGGCAGATGTGTGGCAGCAGAAGGGGAAGATTGATCTACATCCGTCAGTCCGTGAAGGTGAGAGCAGCTTTGGCTGTGTGTTATTGTACTGTAGTCACTTTTGTTGGGCTGTCCTCGGTCATCTTGTAAAAGAAGTGTAATTACCCCGCGTGATTGCGCAAGGGGTAAAGTGATTGGTTCGGGCAATGCTGTTGTTGTTGTGGACACAAAAACTGGCAGTTCTCAACATCTAAGCACCTGCGCTGCTTGTACGAGCCCCACTTTCACTGAAATTCCCGGAAAACTGGCTCCAGCTCCCTTCAAATCTCTTCACTACGACTGGTGTTTGCAGCAATTGCAGTCAAAGAGGTGCTTTTCGTGGTTGGCCATTTTGCTTCTGTTCCTTTTATATTATTGTATACTGCTTCTATGCTGAGTATTTATATGCTTGTGTGTGGGTGACTAAGGCACCACTGTGCTTGTGTATACTTGTGCATGCAGTGACATTCATTTAAGCGTCCTCTTCCCCCTCCCCTCCCCTCCCCTCCCCCTCCCCTCCCCTGCCAGGTCACCAGGTCTCACTGGTAGTGGTGTCGGAGCTCAGTAGCCGTGGGGAATTTTGGGCTCAAGTAGCCATTGTGGAAGAGGAGGAGGAGGAAAAGTACAACACCATGGCAGAGGAACTGCAGTGGGTGTCCTTCTGCTTGCCTTATCTTGCTCTGTGACACCCTTCATCCAGACCTACTCTACACCTCCTCCACCTTCACATCTCTGATCCGAATACCTCACCCATGCATGCTTGTGTGTACACACACACCTCTCCTACACCATTCCCTTGTCCCTCGCTCCTCTCCCCTGACTCCCCTTCCCTTTCCTCTCACCATCCTTGCTCCCCTCCCCTTGCTCCCCTCCCCTCCCCTCCCCTCACTCCCCTTTCCTTCCCTCTCACCATCCTTGCTCCCCTCCCCTCCCCTCCCCTCCCCTCCCCTCACTCCCCTTCCTTTCCCTCTCACCATCCTTGCTCCCCTCCCCTCACTCCCCCTTCCCTTCCCTCTCACCATCCTTGCTTC
The DNA here is from genome assembly GCA_964019415.1 of Ianthella basta. Classification (NCBI taxonomy): domain Eukaryota; kingdom Metazoa; phylum Porifera; class Demospongiae; order Verongiida; family Ianthellidae; genus Ianthella; species Ianthella basta. Next base: position 6,778,343 of record OZ025879.1, read on the forward strand.
CCTCCCCTCACTCCCCTCCCCTCGCTCTCCTCCCCTCACTCCCCTCCCCTCACTCCCCTCCCCTCTCTTCCCTCCCCTCGCTCTCCTCCCCTCGCTCCCCTCCCCTCACTCCCCTCCCCTCTCTTCCCTCCCCTCACTCCCCTCCCCTCATTCCCCCTCCCCTCACTCCCCTTCCCTTTCCTCTCACCATCCGTGCTCCCCAGGATCTCTGTTCAGAACTATTTCCACCTGAACCAGCTCCAATGGCCTCGTGGCTCCACCTGTGCTGCGAGGTTCACTGAGGACAAGATCTGGTACAGAGCACAAGTGGAGTCTGTGTCATGTGACAGTCATGTGACTGTCAGGTACATTGACTTTGGCAATGCGGAGGAGATTCCAGTGAAGTATATTCGACCACTGGAGGCATCCTTCTGGAGACTACCATGCCACGTGAGCTAATGACATGCATATTGCCATAGCAACCACATGTGACAGTCACATGATCATCACATGATCTGTTGTATTATCCACAGGCAGTGAAGTGCAGTATTTTACTAGAGGAGGATCGACAGATTACTAGCAAGGCATGTGAACATACTCACAATAGGTCACATCACATTGCTGACACTTTATGTTGTTCTGCTTGCCATTGTGAAGATGTGTCAAAAGTTCAATAAACTCACACAAAACTCTGAAGAAGACCCAGTCAATGCGAAAGTGGTGGGTCTGGTTTTGTTTTGTAAGGCTGTGTGAATTCCTTGATACCTCCATGACTGCGCACGGTGTACGCACCTTGTTCATTTTTATGTCTATAGGTTGCCGTGGGAACTGATGTTGTCCATGTGCAGCTGTTATGGAAGGTAGAAGGGCGTGACCCTATTGATCTTAACGAGGAGGTTTTACTCTCAGGTAAGATGTACAGCAGAGCTCAGCGCATGTACTTGTGGTGTGTTGACGTGTGTGCATTCAGTGTACGCCTGGTGCCTGGTACGCCTGTTCACCATGCTGTGTCCACATGGTGATGTGTGTAGACCTGAATGCTGTAGGTGCACTAGAGTTCACCTTGACTCCAGTGGAACAACCACCTGGTCTGGGGGTAAGCACGTGCACACACACACACACGCACACACACGCACACACACACACACATGCACACACACGCACGCACCTACACACACACACACTATCCACTTTAGCTTCATGTTCGTATCTTACAAAGAGCTCCTCCAGCATAAACCTCTTTACTCTACCTTACATGCAGTCATGGGCTGACAGAATGGATGAGCTGAACAGCCCAAGTGCTCTGATGCCAGAGGTGTCATTTGAAAGCCACCAAGCAGCAACAGGAGATAACTCCAAAGAAAGGCTTCCCCAGGACTGGCTTTCAACCCAAGATGAGAAGGGCGCAATTAGAGAGAGCCAATCATTTGGCAAAAAGCAAAGGTGGGCGAGGACTTTTTCACGTGTGACTGTATTGCCTCATATTTGACAATATTGCATCACATTTGATAGTATTGCATCATATTTGACAGTATTGCATCACATTTGACTCTAGTGCATCACATTTGACAGTATTGCATTACATTTAACTGTATTGCATCACATTTGACATTATTGCATCATATTTGACTGTATTGCATCACATTTGACTGTATTGCATATGGCATTGTGTACACATGTGCCATAAAGAGTCACACTGGCTACTGCCATCCACTCCAGTGCACACTCCAGCAGAGCTGGATCAGTCCGTCTGTTTCAGAACAGCTTGAGAGGGGTACATGTGTCAGATGAAGAAGTCTCCAGAGAGAGAGGAACCTCTCCATCGACAGCGTCATGTGGGGGGGTGGAAAAAGTTAAACTGGGTCGAGTGGAGGGTGTGAAAGCATATAAAGAACAAAGGCACCATGCCAGTAACCCATCGCTAGCGGGGAGTGAGAACTGGGATGAAGAAGACGACGAGCAAGTAGGGGCGTGGAAGGGTGGCCAGGGCCACGCCCACCCAAGGGCAGACAGCCCGTGGGATGGATCTCAAGTGAAGGTACATAAGTTACACTCCAGATGTAAAGGTGTTTGCATGTACACTGTGTACATGTATGTACCAGAGTGCTACCAGTGTGTACATGTATGTACCAGAGTGCTACCAGTGTGTACATGTATGTACCAGAGTGCTACCAGTGTGTACATGTATGTACCAGTGTGATTGCTTTTGTGGCACATCTCAGCCATAACTGCCATGTAACAAACAATTTGGTGGACTTCCAACAAGATCAATTTTCCCAGTGATGTTGTAGAAATGGCTGTCGGAAAGGATTGGTTGCTGTGTTTGTATGTCAGTGTTGCATCAAGCAGAGCGTTGTGATGCACAGTGGATTAAAGTAGATGGGGAGGAGACATGTGTGAGCAGTATGTTGTGAGCTGTGGCTTGTGTGTCCTGCAGTACGTACGTACGTATGCTGTTGTGTCGAGTGTGTATTACTTGTGGTCCCTTCCTTTCCTGGTAGCTGTTTGTGGGTGGGTTGTGTTCAGGAGTGCTTCCGCAACAGGTGATCAATCTCTTTGAGCCTCAGTTGAAAGTTCATAATGTCATTCGGACCAGATCCACTTCGTTCCTAGTGGTGAGTGTCTGCACAGCGGTCACCTTCAGTCAAAGTCCTTGCTTTCAAGCTTGCCCACTGTTAACATGAGCCTGCCTCACCATTAAGTAACTGTAAGGTTGTGCTTCCGTAATTATGTGTAGAAAGTGGACCGAGATGGCTATGAAGCAAAGGTTAGGGAGTTGAATGGCAAGGTGGTCCCTGGAGTGACTCATGGTGACAAAGGACTGGTGGTAGAAGTACGTGCTCAATTTTCACATTTCATCCAGCTTGTCTGTCCTCTGTAGCTTACAGTGTGTGTCTGTCCTGTGTCATGCCTTTCGTGTCTGTCTTGTGACACTCATGTCTGTTATGTGGCATTTCCATGTGTATTATGTCTCTTGTGTCACGCTGTCATATCTACCATGTCACATTGTCATGTGACATCATCATGTCTGTCATGTGTGTCAAGTCTGTCACATCTCCTTCACATACGTATACAGAAGAGCAGGAAAAAGAAGCCTGAGAGAGATGGCCGAAGACAGAGAAGAACATGACTTGTGGCTGGCCGTGTACACTCATTCTTGCATTGTTTTTTACAGTTGTGTCTATCATACCCTCCTGCATGCACACCAGTACAGCACACACGCACACACACACTCACTGTTTTAAATTGCCATCTTTAATATAATATACAGTATATTATACAATATACAGTATACGTATATGAGATATTGCAATAGATGCTAAGTGTTGTAGTACTAATTACATAAGTGCATTTAACCCTCGTTTGTGGCAATTGGGTCCAGCTGTCTGTATAATTATACCATGCTGTAGTCACAAGTGAAGATGAGTCACACAGCCATGTACCTGTTACAGAGAGGATTGATATTGCTATGGCAACTGCAGAGGAGGACAATGCTGTGATTGTTGCATGTCAATTGCATACATGGGGACAGTGAAAACAACTGATGACAATTAATGCCTACTTCTATTATATCACCTTTTTATTGTACATCAATGACTGACATGCAGTGCATGTGCACACACATACAAATAAGCTTAAGAGTACAGTACATGTACATAGGTACAACCTGCAGCATCAGTAGGTGCCATGTGATCACTTTCAAAATGGTTCACAGCTAGCTGTGTGTACAAAGCAATAAAAAGTCAGTTTGATGGTTTATAAAATTAAGTTATTTCTGATGTGATGACAACTTGGAAAGGGATTGCAATCAATCACAAATTGAAAAGACACCCTTAATGTTTGAACGTGTCTGCATTCAGTCCAGTGCATCCATCTTGAATGGCTGGTCCATCAGGAGCTCTCTCGTAGTTCTCATCAGAGGATGATTCTCTCCGTGAGTCAGCAGGAGGTCAGCCTCTGCCTGTGTGCACATTAGAGGACGATGAGATGAGCGCTACATATTTCTGAGAGAGGTCTTACATAGCTAGCCAGCCAGCAAGGGGGAGGGGTGAAGGGTGAAGGGTGAAGGGGTGAAGGGCGAAGGGTGAAGGGTGAAGGGCGAAGGGTGAAGGGTGAAGGGCGAAGGGTGAAGGGTGAAGGGTGAATGGTGAAGGGCGAAGGGCAAAGGGCGAAGGGTGAAGGGTGAAGGGTGAAGGGTGAAGGGGTGAAGGGCGAAGGGTGAAGGGTGAAGGGTGAAGGGTGAAGGGTGAACGGTGAAGGGTGAATGGTGAAGGGCGAAGGGCAAAGGGCGAAGGGTGAAGGGTGAAGGGTGAATGGTTAAGGGCAAAGGGTGAAGGGTGAAGGGTGAAGGGTGAAGGGTGAATGGTTAAGGGCAAAAGGCAAAGGGTGAAGGGTGAAGGGTGAATGGTTAAGGGCAAAGGGTGAAGGGTGAAGGGTGAAGGGCGAAGGGTGAAGGAGTGGAGTGACAGTTCAGCAGGCCAGGTTCATGATAGCGCTAATGACTGGTGAAGTGCCTTGAAGTAACTCCCATGCCCCGGCCCTGTTGTACCTTTTGCAGCAAGGCATGACTCTCCCTCAGGCTATCCCCTTCCAGCAGCCTTCCCAGTTTGGCTACCTTCAGCAGATGCACACTGGTCACAGGGCTAGTACCTAGGAACAGCCTAACAACACAGGTGAGGGAGAGGGGTACAGGGGGAGGGGTAGAGAGAAAAGGAAGGAGGGAAGAGAGGAGTGATGGAGGATGCCGATGAGGATAGGAGGAGAAGCGGAGAGGAAAGGGAAAAGGGAGGAAAGAGGAATGAGCTACATGCTGCCACAGACAGTTGCCATGGTGACACACTACCATCATTACAACACAGATGTTAACTGGAGGTAACACGCACGAACGCACGTACACATGTATGAATGTGCCACACCCTCTTTTCCCACTAATATACACACACACACACAGTGCCAATCCCTACCTATAATATGGAATAAGGGATTTTCCTTTGATAAATGCCAGTTCCCACTGCTCCAGCTCTGCAAGGGCCAAAGTTCAGGGCAGTAACTTATTGAAAAGGGGCACTAATGGTATTCATAGCCTTACCAATAGCTGCATCCATCACATGTTCCAACATTCGAATGCGAATATAATGATACTCGGACAATGAACCTGCCAACACCGGCTCCATTGCCTGACAGTGTTTCAGTAGTGAGCTGTAGTCTGTAGGGAGGAAAATCCTGTAATTAGTTACGCTTAAAAGAGAAGTGAGAGGAAAATAGTCCAGAATCAGCATTGGCTATACTGTACAGTAGGTATATACAGCACCCAACTTGCCTCCTTCATCCTTCATTTTCTGAGCAGTTTTCAGAACTTGTTCACAGTCCTCTACTTCTTTGTCTCTCTCAACCTTGACAGCATCCTTACAGTTACAGAGACTGATGTCTGTGGGAGGGGGAGGGGGCAGGGAAGAGGGAGGGGAGGGGAGGGGAGGGGTAGGGGGAGGGAATGGAGGGGAGGGGTGGGGAAAGGACAGGATGGGATGAGAGGGGAGGTAAGAGGTGATGATGGAGAAAGGTATGTATGTAGAAGGGAGAGTGAGCAAGAGATATGTAAGTGTGCATGGAGGTAGGGGTGGGGGTGAGGGGGGAAGATGTGCATGGGTGAGTCTAGGAGTCACTGACCATGATGGGCCCACTGGTCAGTATTCTCCAGCACTGGTTTGGAGCAGTGGGGGCACTTCAGACTGGTCAGAAGGTGATCCAGGGAGCATGCCTAGCACAAACAAAGCAGCACAACATGGAGGCATCACAGGCAAGTCCCACAGTGCAGCTAGCATTGCTCTCTACGCCACCAACTCAGTGAAGACCGCTTGTCAAATTTCTCGGATTGCAGGCCCTCTCTTTAACCTTCATCACACAACACTATGGCACTGATCAGTATCACCATTGATTCAACATCTGATCAGTTTGTACGTACACTGTTGCGGATGGCCCAATTGGACCAATACTATTGATACGTATAAAGGGCACAAAATTGAAGTACACAATAGTAGTACCAATCGGTTCAGCTAACACTAACTAGTGTGCTAGTCAGAGGTCAGGCAGACCCAGGTCCATGAAGAGCAATCTTGACATTGTATACCTTTGCACATCACCATAGCCTCCTCACTCTGACACACAGCGACCATTCCCAGCACTCTATGTGTGGTAGGTATCTGCTTGCCTCAAATCTGACTATTAACACAGATGGTCCACACATACTGTATCACACAGAGCAACAGAACAGTGCATCATGCGGTGAAGAAGACTCAGTGTAGTGGCCTCATCATGTGTCATGAGCTGCAAGTCCTGCTTGCCACAAGGACCCATTCACCAGCTCACCTCAGTACACCTTGAGCAGTGGCATGTGAAGTACCAACCATCCAACAAGGCCTTCTGTCTCTTACTTCGAGTGTCCAGCAGATCCACATAACTGATGTACAGCTGGGGGATGGAGGACAGGTGGAGGGGAGGGAGGGAGGAGGCGGGAGACATGGAGGAAGAAGAGACAGAGAGGCGAGAGGAAGGGGAGGGAAGGAGATGTGGAGGTGCATGGGAAACATAGAGGAAGAAGAGACAGAGAGGGGTAAGGAAGGGAGGAAGGGGAGGGGAGGGAGGGGGAGATGGAGAGGGGAGAGGAAGGGAGGAAGGGGAGGGGAGGGAGAGGTGGAGGGGAGGGAAGGGGAGGTGAAGTGGTAAGAGGAAGGAAGGAAGGGGAGGGAGGGGGAGACGTGGAGAGGGGAGTGGGAGGAAGGAAGAGGGAGGGATGAAGAATGGGAGGGAAGGGAGGAAGGACAGGAGGGAGGCAGGGGAGCACAGAGTATTTCATCATTCTATGCCACGAGTCCCTTCCATCCCTTGATCCTGCAAGTAAGGCCATACCTCACAGGTCTGATCTGCAGGTGTATCCTGTGTCATGTGAACATGGAGAGTGAGTCCCTCAAACACCACCACACAGTTTGGGCGGCAGAGGTGGTTTATCCACGACGCCCTGAGGGGCATACGATACACCACAATAAATTGTGTGCGCGTGCGCGTGTGTGTGTGTGTGTGTATGTGTGCATGTGTGTGCGTGTATGTGCGTGTGTGTGTGTGTGTGTGTGGGCACCAGTACAGCACCAGGTAACAATCTAAGTAGCTAGCACATGCTCACATTCACAACATTGGGCAAGTGTAAAGGTTCTTCAGAGACATTCACACCACAATACCAACTGTGTATTACAGATGCTAAACTAGTGTGGCTTCAAGATGGCCACTCACGCACATGGCGTACACCCCTTCTCCGAGGGTGTTGAGGCTGTCGTCCAGGATGGAGAAGGTGTTGCACGACAGCTTGCACAACAACTCATACAGCATCTCCTTCTTCAGTGAGGTAATGGCCTTGCTGTGCACAGCCAGTCGCTCAACCCCTTCAATCTGTTGGAGGAAGTACGCTTTCTTCTTCTCTGGAATACGGTCTATGTCTGTGCAGGTCATAGAGACAGATGGGATTGGAATGAATTGGGAATCAGGAATCATCAGTCAAATATGTAGCTACCCTTCGGGAACCCACAACATATACACACACTACACATATGTACACACTATGATTCAGAAAATCATTCTATAATTCTGTTTAGTGGCAGTGACCAATGCCAGGAGGTGCAATCTTCCCAAATTGTACATGTGGATAGTCGTTGCCTAGGTTACAGACAGGCTTGTACACAACTACGTATTATACCATACAGGCCCGTTTCCTAGGCAACAGCTGGTTTGCAAGGAATAGCAGCATTTCGCAAATTCAATACTTTATCAATTAGCTATTTCAGGTAATCAAAAGAGCATTGCAATAACTGCTAATTAACTTGTTCTCATTACAAATAGCATCCTTAACTAAGATACCTGCATTGTCAGTTAGCAGTGAATAAATTGTACACATTGAACACTGTCAGACCTTCACACGCACAATGGGTTGCGGCAATCAGCACCATCCCCACAACTCCACTCACTGCTGCAGAGTTGGTTTAAGGGATAGGGGAACTTTCCTGGGCTTGTTGTCTGCAGCAATGATAGTGCACGTGATGAGAGACTAGTGAGCCAATCGCGTCTAAGACAGCCACCCTATGGGGCAGCTGTACAAATAGGCCTCTATAGAGAGGTGGTTGCAGACAGAGGTAGGCTGTGATGTTTAGTCCTATACAAAGGGGGCCAGGGAGGCTGGTTGATTTAGAGAGGCGACTGCCTTACACGGTGACCATCTTAGACAGGTTTCAATGCAATACTGATACAGAAAAGACAAGTTACAACTTAGCGTTTCCTTCTGTGTCATAGGGTTGGACCAGCAGCAGTACTGGGACTAGCTACATGCTACAATATAAGTAAGTGTAGCTACAACACTACAACAATCATACCTTTTCTAGGCTGATCTTGGCCAGTATTCGGAGCACAAACCTCATTGTATCGCTGGGTAGTTGAGGGTGGATAGCTGCCATTCCTGGGCACTCTCCTTTGTGCACGGGCCAATCATCTTGCTGTAGCGTGCAACCACACGTCAAGACACACACTTATCCAAATGCACAAACACTACACCCACACACCACCCCCTAGCAACGGACTAGTGAGTTTGTGTAACGGTAGTTGAGACAGAGGAATGCAATTATTGTACATGTGTAATGATTATGCAGTGGGGTCTGATGCTTGCACAATGTTGCGACATCACAAATAATTCTTGAATCTCATTAGTTAGTGGTTATGTAGATCTTGGTGTGGACACAACTCAGGTTGTACAACCTCACACAACCCTACCAACAGTTAGTCTCGCGTAGCCAGACCGCGACGTCATAATATAAAATGGAGGGGAGAAGCAGTCTGGCTACGCGAGACTAACCAACAGTAGGGAGGGACCTGACACCTGAAACCAGCACCATCGCCACTACATGGTGACCACTGCCACGCAGCGTCCACCACTACTCAGTGCCCGCCACTGCACAGTGTCCGCCGTACCTGGCACCTCCTGTTGCAGTAGCGGTTGAACTTGCACTTTGAGCATCGAAGGGGCTCCACCCTAGAACACACAGCCACACAGAATGCAATGTCACATGCCATGCAAGCACACACACACACACACACACACACACACATTGGCATGGTGTGCACTCGTGTCACGTGCCATTTACAGCCTAATTAGCCTAATTAGCTGAGATGTACTTCCGGTCTCTGAACGCGGGATGCAGTGTATAGGAAGCAGAAAATAACGTACCCATCTAGTTCAGAAAAACAATTCGCGCAATACCGCTGGTAGGTTGCAGATCCAATGGAGTGACAAAAAGGCTCACACTGCATCGCGTGGTACCCCTTCGGTCTGTAGGACAGCGAGAGAGTGCCGGTGCCCCTGGATTCCGTAATGGTCGTTGATAGAGTAGCCATTTTTATGGACATTTATTCTTACACGGCTGTTTCGCAGTGGCAACTTAGATTTATAGCCGCCAATTGGGAATTGGAACTGGGATCTTTTCCATCCAAGAAGACACAAATTCAGCTTCCTTGTTCTCCACGAATACTGAAGAAGTGCAGGTTTTACGTCGGTACGCAGCAGAAATGACAAGTTTCCAGTGAGTACTAGCCTTTAAAGCGTAGTTTTTATTACTACAATGGCGAAATTACAGCCGACCCTGGCGTCCTTTAATCTTCTCCTAGCGCTCTTCTGCCAGTTTTCACGCTATCGTGCTATACCTTGTATGAAAGCCCAAGGTGTCTATAACATGGCGGTGAAGTGCCTGTTCTACGGCGCATCGCAGATTTTAGGTTACAAGTGCTAATACATGGAGCATCATGTTGCAATATGTACTGCATAACTATAGAGCTACAGTGAATGCACAATGCCTACTGCAGTCACCATGTGATGCAATCTGTCTCTTACTCTCAACAGTGCCATGGTACTGTGTGCATATGTGAAGTAAAGACCATTTAGCTACACATTGGTCAATGTTTGTGCCATGTACGTAGCTATATATAGCTGGCTACAAAATTGGGCTTCCATCATTCCCAGTTTCATACTTTGAATTGCTAGTTAACTATTCAAGTTCCTAAGTAATTCTTGTTTTATTGCTTGGCAATGGTCTTGTCAGAGTTCCACTTAGGTTGCTGCATGGGGCATACATAGTGCATTGTATCGTTTGTCTAGTAAAAGCCAGGTGACACCACATGCATGACACCTTACTGCAATTGTGCTTTCAAAAACACTTGTTAGTCCTGCATTCTCTTGAGAGATCAATTTGTTGGGTTCTTGTTTTTGCTTTCCTCTCTCAACAGATAAAATTAGAGCATTCATGTGACACTTATGTGTAGTACTACATATATCCGTGTGTACTTGTACAGTGCATCTCATAAGGCTTGCCTTCATTACATGCACTAAACTACTGTGTGCTGCATTGGAAGATGGCACCCCTCCCACGCCCAATCACCCACTGATCACTCCTCACATCACTAATAGTCAAGTGAATTCTTCTTTATGTTCTACTTAGGAAAGTGCATATGTAAGTGTTATTGCACACATGTTCACCATGCACCCAACTGGTGGTACTTTTCAAGGAATGCTCAGTGCTAAGTTTATTGTCACAAAAAGATATCTTAAGGAGCAGTTCAGATATGTAGTATGCACTGCATCATGTAATTCCAAAACCATTTCAATTGCTTGTGTGGGAGCACCGACCACTACTGCTGACCTCCATAATTTTCACAGTCTGTTGTTCATGTACGGATACCTGTAGTTGCTGTTTTACTATTATTATGTACCTGCACTCTTCCTGCACAGATTCATTTGTGCTGCAGGCCATCTTAATGCATTGGGCAGGATGTCATCTTGGAATCGGAGTACTGAACTGCATTGAAATGGCACTCACCAAGTCATTATAAGCTTAGCCTAATAGATAATGCAAGAAGGCTAACCCTTGACATTACTCGTTTCCATTATCTTTCTGTACTATATTTTTTAAAAATGTTGTATACAGATTAAGACATGATACATATTTACACATTTAGTTGTCAAGAATAAGAAGCTCATCGAACAAAGAACATGCATATAATAAACATCTGCCTACAAGGTACCTCATGATCAGTTCCTATAGGTAAAGGTACAAGAGCATGTGTGTATGTACGCCCAGCTGAGCAGCTGGCATTTGTTTACCTCCGAGCTAAATGTGTCATTGAAAACCACTGCCATCAGGACTATCTTACAATAGTTATTGGTAGTACTAGCTAGATACCGATTATAATTATTCGCGTGGGCTTATGTCTGTGACGGCCGTGAAATACGATGCTCCATGTATTAGCACTTGTAACCTAAAATCTGCGATGCGCCGTAGAACAGGCACTTCACCGCCATGTTATAGACAGCTTGGGCTTTCATACAAGGTATAGCACGATAGCGTGAAAACTGGCAGAAGAGCGCTAGGAGAAGATTAAAGGACGCCAGGGTCGGCTGTAATTTCGCCATTGTAATAGTAAAAACTATGCTTTAAAGGCTAGGACTCACTGGAAACCTGTCATGTCTGCTGCGTACCGACGTTACTTCTGCATTGGTAGAGTTTCCATGGAGTAAAAGCCTATTCCCTTTTGCCGTTTAAACCTCGAGCTCAGTCTCCCCGCCTGTTCCCAGTTTCCAAACCAAAACTAAGATGCCACAATTTATATGGTGCGAAACAGCCGTGCTTAGAAATCACGTGTTTGTCGGGTTTCAACAATGGCTACCTTCAATATTACTGTACGGACTCTAACAGATCAAAACCAACAGATTGAAGTCACAGCCAGTGTAAGTACCGCACCTCTATCGTACAGACCCACTTTTCTATTGTAAGGACCAATGTGAATCGCCGATTGGAGCGTATACCTTGTATGCTGTTCCTGCCTGGGGTAGAGTCAGATTTCGCACCGAAGCCAATCAGGAATAGTGCATATTTAGCATGTGGACATGCCCCAGTTTGATGGTGTGTGTTAGTGGCTGTGCACATGTCCACCCCAGCATGGATTGATTTGATCTGAAAATAGCTGACTGTTATTTGAGAGATGTGGACGCCATGACGTCAGGGAATGGTCAGAGATGGACATTAAATCAAACTCAAGACTAAAACCAGTACAAGACCTCGCACTGGTGTTAAACTGCTCAGTTGGTACACTGTATTAAAGATCAAGATCAGACTTATTGTGTCATTGGATGCGGCCATCTTGTTTTCCAATCCTTCAATTAATCATTTCATTTTTGGTCAATTAATCACCTAATAATCGTCCTTAACGTAGGAAGTTACAAGAAAGGCCAATGCTATACAATTCAATTGTTCCAAGTGCTTTTCATTCAGCAATTATCAATCATCTCCATGTGTGTTGCCTAGAGGAGACTTCTACCTCAAAAGTAGTCGTGAAATCTATAGTGTGTTCATTTGCTTATGTTTCATTCTATAACTGTCCAAGTACCTCAACAGGCTTTATGGTGTGCAAGGGATGAAGGAACCTGCCAGGGGTGTCTTTCTCCCTGGTGTGGGGTGGTTCATTTGAGAGTTACTGTACTTGGCTGCTCATGCATTCCATGTAAATTTTACAGAGCACGCATTGCATTATTAGAACATTATGGTATTCTTATAATTGGTTGTCTCTCTCCCTGCAGACCACTTGCAGAGAGCTGAAGCAGATCATCCTCACCGCTCTGGTACACACTGGGGGGGGGAGGACCTTCTTGGGTGTTAGCTTGTGTCAGTCACTAACTGGTGTAACTCACTCTATCCTCCTTAGAAAATACCCATTGAGCGCCAGCGCCTGATCTACAAGGGACGAGTTCTCAAGGACGACAAGAAGATATCTGACTACGGTGAGTGGTGTTACTATTGTGTGGTGCTCAGTATGTGAGTGGCTAGGTGGTGTTTATGTATGTCCGTCTGTCTGTGTGTCTGTAGGTATTGTGGAGGATCATGTTGTGCACATTGTGGAGCGTGATCCACTGCCAGTGGAAAGAGAGTCACACAGTGAGGACAGCGGATTCACTCCTGCACACATGGATATGAGCATGCATGCTCAAACACACACACACACACACATACGCACATACATATACACGCTCGCATGCACGCACGCATGCACACACACACACGCCTGAAAACACTGAGACGATAATTAATTGTCTACATTATGTAATAACAAATCACTGATAAACTTGTGTTATCTTATATGTATCTGTTGTCTTCAGCTGCCCGGGGCACTGCCCCTCCTCCAGCCCCGCCCCCTGCCCCATCTCAAGGGGTGACTGCACAGCACACTGTCCCTGGAAGTGGTGCAAGAGTGACTGTGCATACCATTCCAGTGAGTGGAGAGACCATGGGCCTGGGAGCAATGGAGCAACTGACACAGGTGGGCGGGGAGGTGGAGGAGGGGAGGGAGAGGAGGGAGGGGAGGTTAGGTGGAGGAGGAGGGAGGGGAGGGGAGGTTAGGAGGGGGAGGGGAGTGGAGGTAGTGGAGGAGGGGAGGTGGAGGAGGTGGAGGAGGAGGGAGGAGAGAGGAGGAGGGGAGGGGAGGAGAGGAGGGGGAGGGGAGGTTAGGAGGGGGAGGGGAGCGGAGGGAGAGGGAGTGAACTAGATTGGTACACTCCCCCACTGCAGCAAATAGCCCAGCAGGTCACCGCCCAGTTCCAGCAGCAACACGAGCAAGCCGTTCACGAGCACCGCCGCCACCACCACCATGGCATGCCCAGCCGCGCACAAGTGTACGAAGGGGTGAGTGAAGTGCCCCAGGGGGGCGTGACCACTAGCAATGAATCAATCAATCTTGAGTAAGCTCACACAATTAGAGGCATGAAGTCTACCTGTAAAGGGATGTTAAGGCACTATTTGTTGCTTGTTGTTGTTTACATACTTATTGTTTGTGCGTGTGTGTGTGTTGTTTACCTTGTTTACTGTAGATGAATGTTGTGGCATATTATCACACAAAGAGGGTGCGAAGCAGCCTGCAAAGTGTGATTGATGCTATCCAGGAGTACGAGGTGAGGAGGTTCAGGGACTG
>OZ025879.1:6797367-6829158 GCA_964019415.1 Ianthella basta
ACATATGGTGTGTCCGATAGCATACGTACCTCTGCTACTAATGTATGCTGTTGTGAGTGGGTCTGTGCACCTCTAGTCACATACATCCCTCATGAATGGTTCCCTCTTACATGATATATGGTTCCCTCTTGGTACTACTGTAGTTAAGCCACTGTCTAGTCCTGATCTATATACATACATGTGTAGCTAATTATAGAGGAAATTTAATGACATTTGTCCGTCTGTCTGTCTGTCTGTCAGGATCCTCCCAGCTCTTCTCCCCCACCCCGTCTGTCTGAGGAGCAGCCAACAGGAAGTGGTGGTGCAGCCAGCTTACCCACAAGGGAGTGGCCTCCTGGGATGCCACGGGTAAGACCCTGCATGACTGATGGGTGTGGCCACTGATATACTTATGGATTAGTGTTGCCACGATATAGGAAAATATGTATCACGATTATTGTAGGTTTGTATCACGATATATTGTGTATCACGATATATTAATGAACAATTGGCACAGTGCTCAGATATAAGCCAAACTCATAGAGTAATACAGCGAGCGTTAAAGCAAACAGGTGAGGTACATGCATACATGGTTTTCCAGCTGTTACTCTGGGTTTTCAAAAAGAAAAATCAGTTGGTCAGCATGCTCAGAAGTGAGCCGATTACGCTTGTCAGTGATCACATTCCCTGTCGTGCTGAATAGGCGCTCTGATGGAACACTTGTAGCCACGAATGAAAACATTCTTTGCACAAGCTTGCTCATTAAAGGATAGAGTTCCTTACGGCTGCTCCACCATGCAAGAGGATCTGAGTCTAGATCAGGTGGTGATTCAGCTTTGTACATGTCTAGCTCTTTCTGCACCTTGTCTGAATGTAATGGCAAATGTTGCTGAGTGTGTGACTCAAACAACTCTCCGATGATCTTTTCCACTGGACCTTTCTTCTTCTTTGATGGTGGTTCTCCTTCTATCACTTCCTCGACTTCTGGTGGGTCTTCCTTCTCTGTCTCTTCCATGACTAGAAGCTCATCCTGCACTTCATCAATGATTCTTCTTTGGGTAAACTGATCAAGAAAGGGGAGTTCCTTGTATCTAGGATCCAGGAATGTGGTAATATTAAGGATCCTTGCCACAGATGGGGTGCTGTAGTGTTCCTGCAAATCCCTCTTGATGTTTAGCTTCACCTCCTTCGCAACCACCGTGTCGTTCTCTTTAACTTCGAGCGTCCTGTTGACCAGCTTATACAAAAGTGGCTTGACTGTGCTCAGTGTTGGGTAACTTACTGCACCCATTGCTTCTGTAGCTTGCTGGAATGGCTTCAGGATGTCGACCAGCACCTCAATTACTGACCACTCCTCTCCTTCTGGCATCAAGTGCCTTACTTTCCCATCCATTAGCACAGCAGCAATGGGTGCCTGCTGCTCCATCAGCCTCTCTAGCATGGCCAGTATGCTTCCCCAATGTGTCACACAGTCTTGGATGAGCATGTGTTGGGGTAGCTGGAGCATTTCCTGCTTTTCTCGTAGCTTGTACGTTTCCTTGGTGGACTTCTTAAAATGAGTAACCAGTTTCTTGCAGCGACCAAGAACTCGCTGAACTCTTGTCACACCAAGGCCTCTACCAATAGAGAGCTGCAGCGTGTGAGCCACACATGGAAAGTGCTCGATTCCCATCAGTCGAAAGGCATTGACCATATTGCTAGCATTGTCCGTAATGCCTCCACACACCTTTCCTGCAATTTTCCAATCCTCAAACATGGAAGAAAGGACATCCTTTAGCGAGCTAGCATCGTGATCTTGCGGAATTTCAAGTGTCTGTAGACACTTGCTGTGATGCTTGAAATCACTGTCGACAAAGTGTGCAGTTAGTGATATGTAGGCACGCTGCTGGTGCAGTGAGGTCCACAGATCAGTTGTAACTGCACAGGTCTCGACTGCTGCTAGCTGCTTTTCAATGGCAGCTCTAGTTAAGCGATACTTAGCTGGTATCACTGTATTAGTGAAGTACATGCGGTGTGGCAAGTTAAATCTAGGCTCAGCTAACTACGACAAGCGCCTGAATGCTGGTTCATCAACCACACTCAAAGGCTGCAAGCCTTGGCAAATGAAATCGGCTGTGGCATCGACCAGCTGCTTGTGCTTCGCACTTTCGTTCGAAAACAAAGTGGATTTCGCAAGCGTTCCACTGATAGTAAGCTGTGTCGACGTTGTCTTCACCGCGGAGGCTCTGCTTGGTCCAGGTTGATCGCCGCTGTCCTGTTGCTGGAGCGCGAGGTACTCCTGTGCGTGGCACCGCTGAAGATGGAACTTCAGGTTGGTGGTGTTGCCTGAGTAAGCGCCAACAGCCTGACATAGTCGGCAAATGGTCTTCTTCTTGTCTGTAATCCTGCCTTTATCATCAAACCGAAGTGCTTCCAGATAGCGCTCTTAGTCTGGAAGTTGGGTTTCACGATGAGATCAAATTCGCTCGCAGTCGACATCTCTCTACACTGACAGAAGGTAAGCTAACACTGGCCTGCAATAGAGTATCTACTACCGTTTTAGATAGTCTATAGTGTTAGGTGTTAGCTTCCCTACTGCACTAGTCAGCAGAGATTAGCCCTTCTGCACCAGCCAGCAGAGATTAGGCCAATATCACGACAGGAAGAACACTGCTTTTGTATCGCGATATTGTGTATATATCGCGATATATCGTGTATCGCGATTATCGTGGCAACACTATTATGGATATGTGACAGTGTATCTTACACTATTGCTTGGACTTGGTGCATGAGCATGGACAGACTGAGCCTCAGTTCACTATTGTGACATGGACTGTGTGTGTGTGTGTGTGTGTGTGTGTGTGTGTGTGTGTGTGTGTGTGTGTGTGTGTGTGTGTGTGTGTGTGTGTGTGTGTGTGTGTGTGTGTGCGTGTGCATGTGTGTACATGTGTGTGTGTGTGTGTGTGTGTGTGTGCGTGTGCATGTGTGTACGTGTGTGTGTGTACGTGTGTGTGTGTGTGTGTGTGTGTGTGTGTGTGTGTGTGTGTGTGTGTGTGTGTGCATTGCAACTATGAACAGTAGCTGAGTCTTATTCACTGCAGCATATCATGTCCACTCACGCAATATTGCTCTTGCAGTAGATGCCAGCTAATACGTATATGTGTGGCAGAGTGTATTGAACATGTTTCATGTCCACACACACAAACCAACCCCTTGTTGGTGTCACTGCTCTGTCAGCACAGTGTGGCTGTTGGCCGTGTACTCCTTGCTCTATTCACAGTCCACCTCTGCTGTGTTCTCTTTCCATGTTGTTTGATTTAGGAATGGATTCCTGTCCTGGAACAAGATGTTAATGTGTTGCGCAATCCTCCTCCGCAAAGTTCCCATAGTGATGCCTACCAGTCTGGGAATCCTTCCAAGAAAAGAAAGGTTTGTTGTCTGTGTGTGCACGCACGCATATGTGTGCGTGTGTGTGCACGCACGCATATGTGTGTGTGTGTGTGCATGTGTGTGTGTGTGTGTGCGTGTGCGTGTGTGTGTGTGTGTGTACGTGTGCTTTGTGTGCTCATGTGGGTTGGAAGGAGGCTGTGGGTGTGAGTGTGCACACACAAGACATCTTATTATAACCCTGTTCGTGTATGTTGCAACATACATATGACAATAGTTAAATCTTGTCCTTCCATCTATTATGATCAGGTGACAAGTGACGTGCTGTCACCTCCAGAAATGATGCGACGTACATTGCTGTCGGCTATGGAGCAGTCAGATACAATCCCCACCTCCAAGATGACGCCAGAAGGTGAGGTGGACCAGCACTGTACAACTTCTCTGGACACTTGTACCTAGTGCCTGTATAGAGTGGGGATGGCTATTGCTGTGTGACCCTCTAGTACACTTGCTCTGTTCTCTTGTATGTTATCAGTTGAGTGTGTTTTGTGTGACAAGGGGTGGGCGCTGTTTCTATCTCTGTAGCTATTGCGGCTGAAGCTGTGGAGGATAAGGCACTCACGGTTGCCTTTACAGAGGAACTTAATCAAATGGTGGGGGAAAGAGTGGCAAGGGATCCCAACTATTCTGCAGAGCGGTATCCCGCAGCTAAAGAGTTCTACAAACTTTAGAGTTACTCGTTTGCATGACTTTTGGATTAAATACGCTGAATGCATGTGATTACCTTATATGGCATTTGTTTAGTTATTTTGCTGCTATGATTCGTAATATAAAACGCGTGCGCACTGCCTAGCTTCACGCGCTGCACCAGTCGCGATCGTCATGGCGCTGGCAGGCATGACCTTGCTGGTTAGCTTCCTACTACTCAACGCCTTAGGTGAGTTCATGGACGCCTCAGCGCTGTTCCACCACAACATCACCGGCGTGTCGCTCTCTCTCTCTCTTACAGAGTACATCTCCTGTCAGGCTAACGATGAGGCGAAGCTGCCGCGAGATTTGAGCGTCTTGACAACAAAGTCAACGGGTGTTGTCCTGCAGTGGCAACCACCCCAAGACCAGTCTGGCCTTAGCAGCTTTTCCGTCGAATACTCGCAGTACGGGGCCGCCGCCGCTAGCGGCGCCGTGCACTTTATCCCGGTAGGCGTACTGTTTTACTCGCTGGACAACTTGGAGCCGTTCACCTTCTACAGTGTACGAGTAGCAGCCGTTTACTACGATACTGCTCGCTACTACAGCCAGACCGTTAATGTAACAACGCAGGAAGACGGTGAGGCCCATATACGGAGTGGGTGTAGCAAGGTACCGAACATGCATGCATGCACTATATTTCATTCTACTCGTCCTTTTGGGCGACTTGAATCTGAAACAGTTCCCGCATATATATTGTAGGTATCTATATACGTATATGTGACTAGCGCCTTAACCTCTCCTTACTGTATCCATGTCTACTTGCATGTATTCTTGCAAACTTGGAGCAGTTCCTGAGGAGCCTACGTCTCTCTCTGCTGATGCTGGTCCTCTGTGGGCAAGGATCTCCTGGCAACCTCCAGTTAAGCCAAATGGCATGATCCTGTACTACCTGCTGCTAGTAGAGGAGGCCACCTTTGGAGCCAATGCCACGACATTCAACACAACCGACCCTCATTTGGAGTTTACAGTCACCTCACTCAACCCCTATACTTGTTACAGCTATACTGTCACTGCGGGAACAGCAGCAGGCACTGGAGAGCAAGCCAGCAAGCATTTCTTCTGCACTGAGCAGTATGGTATGGCTGTGTACTTAGCAATGCACCTTCTAAACTTCTTGTACATGGATCCTATACTACTGCCTCCATTTCACCCACTGCAGCATCCTCTGCACCTGGGTATCTACAGGTCAGTGACGTGGAGTCACAATCAGCCCTCCTCCTTTGGGAGAGCCCCTCCCACCCCAATGGATTCATCACCTCCTACCATATAAAGTATCAATGTAGCCTGACGGATGAAGAGGCAACTTACAGGGTTAACACTAGTAGCAGTGAGACCTCCTTCCTTCTGAGTGGTCTGGTCCCCCTCACACTGTACACGGCATCTGTGGCTGCAATTAATGGCGCTGGGGTAGGAGTGTTCTCAGAGGAGAGGGAGTTCACAACAGTAGTGCCGAGTGAGTCAGTATACAGTGCCCATTTTGTCTAAATTGTGTAATACGAATCTGATGTAGTGTATACATGTAAAATGAATGTTGCTCCTGTATGCAATGTTCACTGGCTCCTCACAGCTCAGGGTACCCCTTCTCTCCTGCAGTGCTGGTTCCATCTGGTGCTCCTGCAGTAGTGCACTTCAACAGTACTTCAATTAGCATGCATTGGGGACCGCCAAGGGATTTTCCCCAACTTGTCCAGTCCTATGTCCTGCAATACACTACACAGTCCTTGCTGGTTCCTGTCCATGTCATCACCTACAACACCACTCTAACTCATGTGACTGTCAACAATCTGGTACCGTACACAGACTATGCATTCAAGGTAGCAGTTGTGAGTGAGGCGGGGCAGGGGGAGTGGTCAAACAGCACTTTGCAGCGTACAGAGGCATTCAGTGAGTGCACAGAAGTGCAATGTATCTCTGTACATATGTTTATGTGTGTACATTAGTGTACATACGCATACATATTGAGGTATATTATGTATATTTTTACAGTTCCAATGTCAGTGGAAGGATTACAAGCCAGCAATGTATCGGCAAATGCCATTGAACTGATCTGGCATCCACCGATTCGCTCAAATGGACCAATTACAAATTACCACCTGTATTGGTCCAGCGGTGGAGTGTCACCTGACGGTCATGTGACCATCCCACCTGACATCCACCGTTACGTGCTATCCTCCACCATTCCCTATACTTTGTACACCATCACAGTATCTGTGGCCAACAGTGCTGGGAGGAGTGAGAACAGATCAGTCAGTGTTCGCACAATGGAAGCAGGTACGTATATATGTATGATGCATTAATTCATTTGGTGTAATCTGCAATCTATAGAACATGTCATTGATCCATTGCATTTACAAGCTTTACCTCTCTGAGTCCTCTTCTTCACCTTGCTCCAGTATCAGGCCCTCCAGAGTTCTTCAAAGTGACAAATACCACTGCAACCTCTCTGTCATTCTCCTGGGCACTACCCCTTAACCCTGGTGGTCCAATATCACATTTTGTGCTACATGCATCCAGCCGTCAGCCAGTCCTGTCCACAGGCCTCAACCTCACTGTCGGCGATCTGCAGCCGTATACGCTGTACAATGCAACACTGTGGGCAGTCAATGGGCTGGGACTAGGGGCAGCTGTTACCATTACTGTACACACTGGAGAGGGAAGTACGTACAGAAGCAGCTATGCAACTGTATTATGTTTCAAAAGCCTCAATCTCCTTCTCCTTTACTCTATCCACAGAATCCTCCCCTCCTGGACACTTGCAAGTTGTTCAAGTGACTAGTTCTTCCATCAGTTTGCTGTGGGAGGAGCCTGAAGATCTCCAAGGGGTACTGGACCACTACCTGGTGTTCTGTGAATCAGGATCCACCCACCAGCTGGTGGATGTTTGGGGGGCTGCTACTGGCGTTGTGCTCCCTAACCTAACACACACAACCACTTACAGCATTTCTGTGGCTGCTGTCAATGGGTGGGGCATTGGAGAGTGGACACACCCACTGCTGGTCAACACTAGTGATAAAGGTTAGTATTGTAGACTTTATCTGCAGTACTGTATTGTTGAATGTATTGCTTATTTTCTTTATAGTTTCGGGTCCACCAACAAGTATTAAAATCCTCAATATCACCATGACAACCATTACATTGTCATGGCGACCACCTGAATGTCCTGGTGGTACTGTTCAAGGCTATCAAGTAACTGTCAATGGATCAGTACACAACACATTACCATGGCAACACACTCTTCAAATAATCAACCTTTCCCTGGGGTCAAAATACGCTGTTGCCATTCAAGCAATGAATGGTGCTGGAGGGGGAGAACCCTTCGAGTTCTTCATTAATACCCTGGCCCCAGGTGAGTCAATAGTACAGAGCAACTTGTATGGGCACTGTATGTACAAGGCAGCCACCTCACTAGACCAGCCTGCATGCATGCATGGCTCCATGTAGTACTAACACAACACTGATGATACATTGCAGTACATCTTTAAATCTCTGGAATGCACGTCTCTGGCTATATGAGTACATACTTACATAATGGCTCTTGTACATGTTAAATTATTTGTTTCTTCTATCCTCCATCCTTCCTTCTTTCCTTCTTCTGTATGTACCATGACACATGTAGTGCTCTCTGCCCCTGTGTATCTGAAGGTGATTGATGTTGGCCCACGTCACTTGACACTAGGGTGGTCACACCCGTACAACTTCACCCACACTATCACTCACTATGACGTATACTACTCATCAGAAACATGGGGAGAAGTGGGCGTGGTCCACATCAACTCAACTGTTACCATGGTAACCATCAACAATATGGAAGAGGCTACCATTTATGTAATCCGGGTGTCTGCAGTGAACAGTGCAGGACCAGGCCACATGGCTACGGTGCAGGGCAGGACTTACTCTGACGGTGAGCTGTTGCCCCACATGTTGCCATAATATTATTGTCAAAGTCACTGCACAGTACATGTGGTGGTATAGGGCACATGTTTGTTTATACATATGCAATAGTACAGTGCAGTCTCATTAAACTAGTACCTTGTATATACTGTATGAACATATACAGCCAGCCCCTCTATCACTATTGTGTAACTAACTAAGAAGAAAATTTCTTGCAGTTGGTCTATTATTCTACAATGATTTGTCAGGGCAGCGACAATCGCTGTACATTAATTGCTCCAAATGAGTGTCCTATACGTACAGCTAGCTGACTCTAGAGCTTAGCTAATGTACGTGTACATGTGTACTCCTTCACATCAGTCTCTTTCCACTGCCATATATTCACCAAGCAGTCCCTTCAGACGCACCGAAGAGCTTCACTGTGTTGGAGGTGTCATCTGCAAGCATTACCTTGAGCTGGGAGGCACCACCATTGGTGGAACAAAATGGCTACCTTACTGGATATGCAGTGAACTACTGCACTGCCTCAGTTCCCTCCTGCACAGTGAGGAGAGTCAGTGAATCTCTTCTGACACTCAGTGGCCTGCAGCCCTTGAAGGAGGTGGTAGTCAGTGTGGCAGCCATTAACAGCAATGGCACAGGACCCTACACCACCCCTATGTCATTGAGGCTGCCTGCCAATAGTGAGTGTGGGCTCCAAGCATGCATGCACTCCTATAGCTAGTGTTCTTTCCATCAACACTTGAATTAATCCTTAAGAAGAAATTTCATACCGTATGTCACTGAGTGTGTGATGTGCAGTGAGCATTTCGGGGAACGAGGGAGGAGAGGGTCAGTGGGTGTGGCAGGGGAAGGAAAGGGGAGGGTTAGTGGGTGTGGTAGGGGAAGGAAAGGGGAGGGTCAGTGGGTGTGGTGGGAGACGCACAACACATATGGGTGCATTCATTAAATTGTGCAGTATCTGGTGCTGTGAGAGGTGTCCATTCTGAGCTCCTGGCCAACGGATCAACTCAGTTCTCTGTGGAGGTGGATCCATTGGTGTGGCAGTATGTAGAGTGGACAGGTCTGACCATCAGCTCCTCCAAGGGAGGAGAGAGAGTGTTCACATCAGAGAGGAATGTGGCTGCTGTGGAGTACAGGGAGGTGTACATTATGGATAACCTCAGTGAGTAGATCTAGTATACAATGTGTGTGTGTGTGTGTGCTGTTAGTGTGTGTGTGTGTGTGTGTGTGTGTGTGCAGTATGTAACTATGAGAGGCTCACTTGCTCACACACAGAACCATTTGTGCCCTACTGGTTTGTTGTGAGAGCTCAGAGCAGAGGGAGCTCTAACACAGAGGTGGTCAAGAAAGGGGTGACCTTCACAAAGGAAGGAGGTACAGTACAGTGTACATACAGTACGTATGTGTGCACACATGTATGTATGTGTATGTATATGGGGATCAGGCACACGTGTATGTGTATATGTAGACACACATGTATATGCATTAGCTACCGTATGCATACATGTGTGACACTGGCAGCCACTTCTCTTCACACAGCACCCTTGTCACCAGTTGCAAACGTGAGAGGCCATCGAATCAATGGAACATTTGCCATCATTTCTTGGACTGCTCTCAGCTTTGAAGTAGCAAGGGGCTTTCCCTTGTACATTGTACACTGGACAGTGAGTGGATCTGGGCAGCTGGCTGCAACAGGGAGAGAACAGCGGGAAGGGGAGGAGGAAATGACATCAGCTAGTAGCACTGTTATTCATGGCCTACTGCTTGCAGCACAGTACACTGTGACTGTCACTGCTGCCACACACAATGGAGACCTAAGGGGACCACCTTCAGAAGAGGTGGTCATTGAAGGTACTCTACCACACTTCATATTTCAAATTCCACGTGCAGTCAGTGTTCAATCTCCATTAATGGACTGTCATTCTGTTCTTCAGCTTCCCCAGCAGCCCCAGGTGATGACGCCAGTGAACGCAGCACTCCCATTTCGTGGCTGCTGATTGCTTTGATAACCACAGGAGGTCTGATGTCCCTGGCTGTCATAATAGGACTAGTTGTGGGCTGCTACTACTCAAGAAAGTATGAACACACAAACTCACACACACATGTACACACACACACACACACATGTACACACACGTACACACACTCACATACATGCACACACACATGTACACATGAAATACACACATACCCTCGATCTGCTGCCTTTGTACTTTGGTAGTACCAGAAGTATTTTCCACTCTTCCTTCTATTGCTGCACACACACACACACACACACACACACACACACACACACACACACACACACACACACACACACACACACACACACACACACACACACACACACACACTGCTTTCCATGGAACAAGACCACAAGTGTCCAAGTTATACAGGATCAATTCTTCTCAAAAGAACCACAGAACACAAGAAGCATCCTCAAGAAGACCTGTATCACCTCTTCCTTCCCCTCTCCTCTCTCCCCTCCCTTCCCACTTGCACCTATCCTCCCCATCGGATGTTACCTCCCTCTCCCACAGCGTCTCTACAAGGATGCCTTCACGACCTGCCTTCTCTTCCATCATTACCATGAGCAGAGATGACTCTGGCTACATTGACACTGCTCCTGAACAGCCGGGGCTAATGGAGGCGGAGTCCTCAACTACTGCTGTGTAGCTCACATGAATATGGTGAAGCTAACAGATGAGAATAAACCAACACATCATTACATTATTAGTTATATACCAGTGTAACACATAACTATTTACTTGTTTTTCTGGGCATTTATTTTGTTGACTCCTTTTGTTGTACATCACTGACCCCGCAGTTGTGGCATCTACTTTGTAGCTCATTGGCATATTTCACTGCTTGCTTTGTAGCTATGTATATATGCACGCTGTGCCATTGTGTGTGTGTAAACAACGTTCGGAGTATGTAGTTGAGTGTGGTGAAGTGGGAGCAATGAATAGGTGCAGAAAGGATCCAGTACGAGGGGTTGAGTTTGTTGGTATGCATATATATCATAATCAATTGCTGTCTACACGCGCATGTGCCTGTATACGTGCTCCGTATAAGCGCCTGGAAGAAAGAAAAGGCGTGTATTAATGGGAGCGAAGAGCTGATCATGCATATGAGTACGTGACTGGTAGAGTACGTGACCCAGTCGCGCCATACACCTGAGGTCGCCCCGCTAAATTATGCACCGGGCTACGTGACCCGTATAATTAGGGATCAATGAATACACTCAGGTACACAGGACGTGATCGCTCCTCTGCTAATGGTCTCTGTGATAGGCATTTGGCGTATACCGGCACCTGGAACCTCCTGGTGCGTCACTGACTCATTGAAACGGGTTCATTATGTCCTCTGCGTCCTCTTGTAAACCTACAAACTTACCGGTGAGCCGTGAAAGAGACGTAAGCGTATTGTGTACATAGTCTACTCGGGTTTACTTGGTAGTAAACAACTATATAATCGTGGTTCATTCTAAAGGGAAGCGTAATCCTGGAGAAGGCTTGAAGTGGCAAAAAGACATAAAGACCCCCTGTCTCTTTCCTCATTCTGTAGAGTGGTTTGAAGGAGGTCCTCAAAGACCCCAGTGGCCTGCAAGTGCGAGTGTACTACCTCGAGTGTCTGGCGCACGCGTCCTACATTGTGGAACACGATGGAAAGGCGGTTGTGATTGACCCTCGCAGGGACGTGGATGCATATATTGATGTGAGTAAACACCTAAGCGGTTCACGTTTCTGGCCAAAGATAATGGGCCCAGGTAGTTAAATAGTTAAATTAACACTGGGGGACCTAGGGATATGTATGTAACCAATGATATCATTGATATAACTTTGGGAGGTTGACCGAGGGGCTGTTTCATTCGTATTACTTCTCTTTATGTCCATGTTGCTCTTAGGAGCTGACTAATTTGAGAGCAGAGCTGAAGGGTATCCTGGAGACGCACGTCCATGCAGACTTTGTGTCAGGGCATTTGGAACTTCAGAAACATTGCAACGTTCCAATTTATTTTGGCCCTGGCGCTGCTTCCCGGGCCAAATTTTCACTGCATGAGTTGCATGATGGAGAGGTGAGCACATGGCCCTTTGTCCCATGTTGTTGTAGTCATTGACTTGAGAGGTGGTGGTGTGATGCTGTGTTGACTGTTGCAGGAAGTGCCCCTGTCCACTCGCTATGTGTTTCGTGTGTTACACACCCCTGGCCACACCCCCGAGTCCATCTGCTACCTCCTGGTTGACAAGGAACAGAACAACAAACCACTGAAGGCATGTCTATGAATAATGTTAAGATATTGAATCTGTTTGTGGCACACACCTGTATCATTTTAATTCTAGCACACATGTTGTCTATACAGTGTATACTCAAGCATACACAGAAGAATCCTCTTCAAAATTTGCTGTTTCATGTCACCTGGGCTTGTCTGCACTTCCTCATGTCACAGATATTCACTGGAGACACATTGTTCATTGGATCTTGTGGTCGCCCTGATCTGGTAGGCTCCTTGGGACATACCTCACAGGACATGGCTGGAATGATGTTTGACTCACTACAGAACAAGTTGATGACACTGCCCCTGGAGGTGCAGGTGGGTGTGTTGTGGTTGTGTTGTGGGTGTGATTGGGGCGTGTCTTGTGGGGACATGGTTGGGGTGTGTCTTGTGTAACTAGGGGAGGGTCCACAGAAAGGTAGTACAGTGGAAGATGCCATGGGGTGGTCCACTGTGTAGGGTGGTCACTTGTCTGAGGCAGACAACCTCACTCTGGACCTGATAGGTAGTATCAAAACAATGCGTAATTAAACTCAGTCTTACAAGGTCCCTCAGATGACTGGTTTGGACAGGTTCAGTCAGGTTTCACTGTGCTAATGTAGCATGCATAATCAAATCTACTTATGTAAACTGGTTATCCCGTCCCCATGTGTGCAATGTCAACTCTTGTGCGAACAGGAGTGTACCACTGGTAGAAGATACATACTGCAATGTTCCTATCCCATTTCTCTGTGCAGGTCTTCCCAGCCCACGGTGCAGGGTCTCCATGTGGCAAGAACTTGAGCACTGCACTCTACTCTACCATTGGTAAAGAGCTGGATACAAACCCGGCTCTGAAGTTTTCTGAGGTTGGTTGGGTCTGTGTAGCAGTAGAGTGCAGGCGTATGTAAGGTTGGTTGGGTCTGTGTAGCAGTAGAGTGCAGGTGTATGTAAGGTTGGCTGGGTCTGTGTAGCAGTAGAGTGCAGGTGTATGTAAGGTTGGTTGGGTCTGTGTAGCAGTAGAGTGCAGGTGTATGTAAGGTTGGTTGGGTCTGTGTAGCGGTAGAGTGCAGGTGTATGTAAGGTTGGTTGGGTCTGTGTAGCAGTAGAGTGCAGGTGTATGTAAGGTTGGTTGGGTCTGTGTAGCAGTAGAGTGCAGGTGTATGTAAGGTTGGTTGGGTCTGTGTAGCAGTAGAGTGCAGGTGTATGTAAGGTTGGTTGGGTCTGTGTAGCGGTAGAGTGCAGGTGTATGTAAGGTTGGTTGGGTCTGTGTAGCAGTAGAGTGCAGGTGTATGTAAGGTTGGTTGGGTCTGTGTAGCAGTAGAGTGCAGGTGTATGTAAGGTTGGTTGGGTCTGTGTAGCGGTAGAGTGCAGGTGTATGTAAGGTTGGTTGGGTCTGTGTAGCAGTAGAGTGTAGGTGTATGTAAGGTTGGTTGGGTCTGTGTAGCAGTAGAGTGCAGGTGTATGTAAGGTTGGTTGGGTCTGTGTAGCAGTAGAGTGCAGGTGTATGTAAGGTTGGTTGGGTCTGTGTAGCAGTAGAGTGCAGGTGTATGTAAGGTTGGTTGGGTCTGTGTAGCAGTAGAGTGCAGGTGTATGTAAGGTTGGTTGGGTCTGTGTAGCAGTAGAGTGCAGGTGTATGTAAGGTTGGTTGGGTCTGTGTAGCAGTAGAGTGCAGGTGTATGTAAGGTTGGTTGGGTCTGTGTAGCGGTAGAGTGCAGGTGTATGTAAGGTTGGTTGGGTCTGTGTAGCAGTAGAGTGCAGGCGTATGTAAGGTTGGTTGGGTCTGTGTAGCAGTAGAGTGCAGGTGTATGTAAGGTTGGTTGGGTCTGTGTAGCAGTAGAGTGCAGGTGTATGTAAGGTTGGTTGAGTCTGTGTAGCAGTAGAGTGCAGGTGTATGTAAGGTTGGTTGGGTCTGTGTAGCAGTAGAGTGCAGGTGTATGTAAGGTTGGTTGGGTCTGTGTAGCAGTAGAGTGCAGGTGTATGTAAGGTTGGTTGAGTCTGTGTAGCAGTAGAGTGCAGGTGTATGTAAGGTTGGTTGGGTCTGTGTAGCAGTAGAGTGCAGGCGTATGTAAGGTTGGTTGGGTCTGTGTAGCAATAGAGTGCAGGTGTATGTAAGGTTGGTTGGGTCTGTGTAGCAGTAGAGTGCAGGTGTATGTAAGGTTGGTTGTGTCTGTGTAGCAGTAGAGTGCAGGTGTATGTAAGGTTGGTTGGGTCTGTGTAGCAGTAGAGTGCAGGTGTATGTAAGGTTGGTTGTGTCTGTGTAGCAGTAGAGTGCAGGTGTATGTAAGGTTGGTTGGGTCTGTGTAGCAGTAGACTGCAGGTGTGTGTAAGGTTGGTTGGGTCTGTGTAGCAGTAGACTGCAGGTGTGTGTAAGGTTGGTTGGGTCTTGAATGGTCTTAACTGGGAGATGGTCTGCTTACAGTATAGAGGTACTGGTCACACAATATGCATTCAAGCACATGAAAAAGTTGGGAGCAGCTCCTATACACTGTGTGGTATACATGAATTGGCAGTATCTAAAGGAGGACCCCAATTAGTAAAGATTAAGTATTTAAATGTTTTGGCTTAGAGTTATCAAAATATAAATATTGAAGTAATTAATATAATTATGCATTTCCAAGAATTTTATGCTTTCTAAGAAGGCTGTGATGTTGCATGTCCTTCCTCCTTTTCTGGTGGATGTAGAAAGCAAAGTTTGTTACCTTTCTGACTGCTGATCCCTCGGAAGTTCCCCAATACTTTCTTTACGTCGTGGCAAGCAACCTTGTGAGTATGCATGGTCCACTCTTGTTGTGTTGAAGTGTTGAATGATGCTACTGCAGTAGTGTGGAGGTGATATTCACCAGTGCATGTGCAAGGCTGTAGTATGGAGTGATTTAGTGACGTTGGAGTGAATTCACAGTTTTGTATTCCATAGTCAATTGCTATGTATCTTGTGCATTGAGTTACATCCAACAGGTCAATGTAATGACCCAATCAGTGTAGGTTGTTCATTGTAGTGTTTACTGCACTGTACTTGATCTGTTTGGTGAGTGTAGGACGCCCATGAGTGCCTATACACTCATTGCACACTGCCTAAACTGGCCGCCTTTCTGTCTGTGTATGCAAGTGACTACTATTGAGCTACGGGTGGCATTTAAGGTCAAGTGAGAGTGTGTTACTGTACGTGTGTATATAGTGCATGGGTTGGTCCTCTTGTGTTGTCAGGAGGGAGCCCAGCCCCTTTCCGAGGACGTGTTGAAAGTCTCAAAGGTCAGTCCATTGGATTTCATGAAGCGTTCACTGCAGGACAAGCAGTTTGTGATCCTGGACACTAGAAAAGTAAGTTCCACCTTTGAGCTGGGCATGGCACCGTGCACACACACACTCTGTGTGTGTATCCACTTAAGTCTCCTTTCTCACTTTGAACCAAACAGTGAATTAGCTGAATTAGTACCTAGAGATCCTGTACGCAGTTGACAAAGACCTTCGGGTCGAAACGTCCTGCATTTGATTGATTTATCATTATCAGTTGTGTCTTGCTCAAGAATCTCGTATCATTGAATTAGTACCTGTTACAGTACGTATGTGGCCTTAAGGTTACCAGACTCGTACTACACTATATTGACGACTCAGTGAACTGTTGTCTGTGTGCATACTGCATCGGCAGAGTGTGGGATGGAGGTGTTGCACTACAGTGGCTACTGGCCAGAGTGCAGTGGAACCTGTCTAAGACAGCCGCCTGTGGGCCAGTTCTAACTGACCTTTATAGAGAGGTGGCTGCTCTACAGAGGTATATAGATTGCAATGCTTTAGTGCTATTTGGGGCCAGGAAGGCTGGCTGTTTTAGAGAGGTGGCTGTCTAGCACAATGACCATCTGAGACAGGTTCCACTGTAGTAGCAATTACACGTACATCGGGTTCCACTGTATGGTATAGCTTGAAAATTCACCATATTGTACACTGGTTCTGTAGGCCTCTGATTTTGCTGGTGCCTTTATTCCAAAGTCAATCAACTGTCCAATTGGATCAGAGGGCGGAGTCATTGTTGGACTGGAAGATGGGAACTTCTCCATATGGGTAGGCAGCAGGGGGTGTGGGTTCATATGGTTGTGTGCAGTCAGGTTTTGTGTGACACAGTTTGATCTTGATCAGTGATTTGCAAGTACCCACATCTGCTACCCATGTGGGATTATGTGTTCCTCCAAAGAGACTGTACAGAAAAGGACTGACCATTTCTTCCACTGTTGGGTAGTGTAGTTGAAAGGTGGTATAGCGACGCTAGTGTTTGCTGTTTGTGTTTATGTGTTTACTGTTGGTTGGGTGGGGTTTCCCCTATAGGTTGGTACCATGATTCCAAAGACAGCCAAAATTGGTCTGGTCACACCCCCAGAGCGGGAATGGGAAGCCTTCAAGAGGCTGGGACGGATTGGCTATGTCAATGTGAGAGGCGGTGCCGTGCAGTGGTTGTGCTGTATCTCATACTCACACGTACAGTGCACTCATACACGCACGTACAGTGCACTCATACACGCACGTACAGTGCACTCATACTCACACGTACAGTGCACTCATACACACACGTACAGTGCACTCATACACACACGTACAGTGCACTCATACACGCACGTACAGTGCACTCATACTCACACGTACAGTGCACTCATACACACACGTACAGTGCACTCATACTCACACGTACAGTGCACTCATACACGCACGTACAGTGCACTCATACACAAGTTAGGAGCTTAACATGCACAGTGTGCATGATATGGGGCCTTACTTCAGGATACAAATGTTTCACAAATGGCCATTAGCAAGAGTAACTAGCTTCTTTGTTTTCACAAACTGTAGTTGTGGAAGGAGCAGTCTTGCATCAGGCCACACTGTATGGCATGACGTTGGCTGGGATGGCAGATAGTGAATCTGTGTGTGTGCATGTGTATGTGCATGTATGTGTACAGGTTGACTGTGTCCTGTCGGGAGGTATTGAAGAGTGGCAGTTGGCTGGATATGCAACACACTCATTCACAAAGGTTAACCTGGTGAGTTTAGCCATGGGATACTATAAGGGGAGTTTCCTGTTGGGTGGAATTTGAGTAATTGTGAGGAATGTTGAAGCATCTATTGCACCCCATTGCCATGGCAATGATCATTATTTTAGCGGGATTATGTCAAGGCGTGGATAACTCCTTCAAGTGTTGTCTCCATCTCTGTCCCCTCAGGAGGCTCACCCGCAGATGATGCACAGTCTGACCCAATGCGGGTACCAGCTTGTTGACGTTCGCACGGACTTTGAGTACAAGTCCAACACAGTCCAGGGAGCCATCAGCATGCCACTACCCAAACTGCAGCAGATGATGTGCCAGCTGGATAGGTAGGGGAGGGCCAGTGGGTGGGGGGGGAGGGAGGGCAGTGGGTGGGGGCTGGGGGGAGGGCAGTGGGTGGGGGGGTGGGAGGGCAGTGGGTGGGGGCTGGGGGAGGGCAGTGGGTGGGGGCTGGGGGAGGGCAGTGGGTGGGGGCTGGCGGAGGGCCAGTGGGTGGGGGCTGGGGGGAGGGCAGTGGGTGGGGGGGTGGGAGGGCAGTGGGTGGGGGCTGGGGGGAGGGCCAGTGGGTGGGGGGGTGGGAGGGCAGTGGGTGGGGGCTGGGGGAGGGCAGTGGGTGGGGGGTTGGGGGAGGGCCAGTGGGTGGGGGGGTGGGGGAGGGCCAGTGGGTGGGGGGGTGGGGGGTGGGAGGGCAGTGGGTGGGGGGAGGGAGGGTAGTGGGTGGGGCTTAAGTGTATGTATGGGAAGGGAGTGTTTGCTGTGTTGGAGGTGTGGCTGTCACACATTGCTGCCGTGAAGCTTAATGACATTCACCACTCTCCCCCCCCCCCCCCTCCTCCCGCAGAGCTAAGCCTGTGGTGTGTTTCTGTAACGGCGGCTTCCGATCATCCATTGCGACATCCCTCCTGCTTCGGGAGGGCTACAGTGCCCAGGATGTGCTGCTTGGCTTCACTGCCATCTCCACTTACAGCCCAGAGCTGACTACTCGAGGACAAAGGCAAAGCCAATCCTCTGTACGAATCATGAGTGGTGGATGTGTTTGTAGACACAAAAGTTGCATGTTGTAGTGCTCACTGCTGATTGGTGTGTGTGTGTGTGTGTGTGTGTGTGTGTGTGTGTGTGTGTGTGTGTGTGTGTGTGTGTGTGTGTGTGTGTGTGTGTGTGTGTGTGTGTGTGTGTGTGTGTGTGTGTGTGTGTGTGTGTGTGTGTGTGTGTGTGTGTGTGTGTGTGTGTGTGTGTGTGTGTGTGTGTGTGTGTGTGTGTGTGTGTGTGTGTGTGTGTGTGTGCGTGCGTGCGTGCGTGCGTGCGTGCATGCGTGTGTGTGTGTGCATGTGTGTGTGTACTCCTTGCTCCAGTCAAGATGGTACTCTCTTGTACCCCATGCATTCAGGTGTCTCCTTCAATGAAAGAGGTAGTGGCAGAGTGACTGATGTCACCTTTTGCTCTTACTGCATGCATTATGTATAACAGTATATGTAGCGACACAAGCTGACGAGGTGATCCAGTGCCATGTGTACAATATTTTCCTGTGACTGTGTGTGTGTGTGTGTGTGTTTGTTGCACAGTATGCATTGCTGCCAAGCTGCCATATAGTGCACAATACATAATTTTTATCATGGTATATCCTACAGTACGTACAGTATGTACGTATGTGTCCTATATACAGTAGAAGTTACAAAATGCTAGGGTGAATGGAATAGGAATGTGCTCCATAGTGAATTCGCATGTGGGTACCAATGCGTTATATGTATATATAGCTATGTATGTAAGTGTGTGTAGCTGCATCTGCATTGCAATAATATTATTACTGTGTGCAGTCAATTAATTAAGAGCTTTAATTATTTAATTGGTATGTATATACTGTATGATTGACATTATTATTATAATTTAAATGTGAATTTCAATTGAACATTTGAACTACAGACATGCTGTGGTAATTGATATGAACAATGTACATATAAACAGACTAGTGCATATAAATGCAGTACCATATAAATACCAGTAAATGCTCATAAATACCAGTTCCAGTAATACGTACAAGCTCATGCAAGCTCACTGTCTGCACATATTGTACAGTACCTGAGTATATGATTACAATTATAATAATATAGTACAGCTGTGAGAAGTGTGCTATTTAACATAATACAGTCTATACAGTACATACTGTTCTATATTATGTGTTTAATACAGTAACAGTAGCCCATGCATGCAATATAGTGCTGTCCAACTTGAATCATTAATTGCAATGAGGAGTGCCTGCATGTGGGAAGATGAAGAGTTCACTTACATATTCAATCAAGTACCACAGGAGTGCAATTGCAATATGATACAAACTACATACATACGCAGGTATTAATTGCTACATTAATGCAATCAAGTATACAGTAACTATACAATATGCACATGTATAGTACATGTACATTTATACCTCTACACACACAAATTAATGCACCATTTTCACAGACAGGTCCATCTTGCACACTGATCTTCAGTGCCTTCTCCTCCACAGCCACCTCTCCAGCAGTGTCACAGGCAGCAGTGGAGTACACCCCACTGTAGCAACACACAAAGCGCAAGAGCTTCTTGAAGAAGTCTTTGGTGTTGCTGGTGCTGGCGGTATCCATGACAACATACGTTGGTACACTGAGGACCAACATGCCAAAGAGAACCCACAAGTTTGCATCAACAGATGCAAAGGAGGAGAGAACAAAACTGATGGAGAACCCAATGGCCTGCCAGAATCGTTGCAGACTGTAACCTGTCTCCTTTTCACTACCTTTGGCAATAATACCAATGACACCTGCATGAGGAAATACACACAGCACAAAACATGAAGCAATATATACACACATACCCGCACTGCGTTGGGCTGCATGCATTAACACACATGCAGTACAAACACAACAATGTGCATACAGTGAGCATACAGTTTCGTTGACAATGAGTCGGTCACATGAGTGTATACTGCATGGCAGGGCAAGATATGACTGGGGGGAAGGCAAGATGTGACAATGTCTGAAAGAGAGCAGTCTCTTTAAAAGCATGCACGAACAGGAATCACCCAAGGGTCAATGTACCTACTCTGAACATGCCCTATCTTGTACCAACACATAAGTTATAAGTACATAGCATGCAATAAACATTGTAGTGAACCACTGTAATGCAGCCACCTCTCTATAACAGCCAATTACAATTGACTCACAGGTGGTTGCATTAGACAAGTTACTTTGTAGAATGGGCCCCCCCTTACGTAAAAAGCATACCCTGAATTCAGGACACCATTTCAATGAGGACAGTGCCTACTGTCCCAGCTACATAGAGAAGTGCACTGAAGTAAGTACATACTGTACCGTACAATGACTTGCATTGGCTAAATTGTCCCAAAGTCATCCCAGAAAGGACAGTGTCCCTACACACAAAGTCAACATGCAGATGTGATGACAGCTGGCATCTCACTTGTAGGAATCGCGTTCCAGACTCCTTCTCCCAAGCCAAATACGATGGCAACCACAAAAACAACAGCGTAGCTTGGAACTCTCTCCCAGAAAATGAGAAAGAGGACAATGGTGGCATCTCCAAGGGCACCAGTGATCACAATGAAGACTCGAGGGATCTTTGTGGCCAGCTTGCCCACAGCGATGCTGCTTATGCCACTGGAGAACCCCCACACTATCTGAGTCAGACCGACCACACCAATACCAACACACTCCGTCACAAAGTGCTTCAAGGGAGACACAAAATGGGAACATAAAGAACCATGCTGCCGTACCTTTGAAACAAGGGCATCTTACAGTCACTGTGTCACTTGTCATAATGTCATGTGTCACAATGTCATGTGTCACAATGTACTGAGTGTACCACTCACACACACACACACACACACACACACACACACACACACACACACACACACACACACACACACACACACACACACACACACACACACACACACACACACACACACACACACACACACACACACACACACACACACACACACACAGCATACCAGTTATAGACGGTTGCACACGCTTACTCTTGCAATTATTCCTGCAAAGATGCCAATATTGATCCCCGAGTAGCCAAAGACTGGAGCAAGCAGTAAGAACCGCCAGTCAATGAGCATCTTCCCCACAGAAGTGAGAGAGCTCCTGAACTGTCTCACTATATGCATACATGTCCTTTTACCGGTGGTGTTCTCAGCTATTCTATCGAGACCAAACAGAGACATTAAGAGGGCAGAGATGTCAAAAAGCAGGTAGATGGACATCAGCGAGTAGAACGCCCAGTCAGACACTTCTTCTGATTGGGTTGGGGGTATACACTCTGATGAGCTGTTACTGGCATTTCTGCCTCTGTCAGTGAATGCTGACAGTCCTCCAGCATCTGACAGCAAAATAGCTGAGGACAATGCATTCCCAACTGGCGCGGAAAGAAAGAATACCAAAAAGAAGATGCCAAAAAATATACTAATGAGCTTTGCGGCTTCCTTTTTGAGGATCTGAGCCACCTCCTTTGCAAGACCGACCAAGTAGACGCCAGCAGAAGCCCAGAGAGGGCCTGACGCACAACCAAGCAGGATGGAACCAGGTATTAAGGTGTAATAGTCTCGGTAGAAGTTGGTGGCAACGTAGATACAGTGACAGAGGTAGCACGCAGCAATGACGTACTTGGGGCCTACGACCGTGATCACAAAGGGAGCGAGGAGAGAGGAACAGATGTAGAAGGCATACAGAACTGCCAGGGAGATGAAGCCAAGAGTGGCGTTAATGGAGCTCTGAAGTGCTTGGAGGGAGAGGAAGGATGCAAAGATGAGGTGGAAGGAGATGCACACAAAGGCAAGACTCTTGTAGTGTCGCCACTTGCTGACAGCAGTGCCAGAACGCTGCTTTCCACAACTCCATGTGCAGCTGCACTCCTTAGTCTGCTTGCTCTGATGACATCCATCTGCACTTTGCATCTGGACACTGTCACTCACAGTGTCACTTGGTGACAACCTGTATGCAACAGAGGGCGAGAGAGCCAATTGACACAAACATACAATAGCTAGGAATACACAACTCAGACGCGAAACACGCACTCCCCGGGCCCTAGACCTCTGTCCCTCCTAGGCTAGGCCTCCGCCGGACGTCCTGAGGAAACGTTCCCTCCTAGTCTTTCTGTTAGAATCGTGACTAGATAACGGACCCTACATCTTAACGCTCACCTCGACAGACTGTTCTGCGGATCCATTTGCTTTCTAACAAGCACTGACTCGTGATACAAATTCCAACTCGAGCGTGCACGTGTACCATTCTGACCGCTATCTTCGTACTTATTGCGTCATATCACCCAGAGACATCAATTGTCTATCCTGCTAGCCCTTCCCCCCACACCGTGCAGACTTGTATGCTGCTGGGAGAGTAAACTGGAGAGTAGTACTGTTTGCAGCACATGCACAGTGCAAACCAATCAGATTGCTGATATGCTATAATTTCACACACATATGTAGCAGCTCCCGTCAACCAATGAGATTGCAGATTGCCCAACTGTAAGGTCGTGAAACCTCCATGCATGAACACTGCTGACGTGCACTCTCATTGGTTGACACAAGCTGCTATGTGACATCATAGCACATCAGTAATCTGATTGGGCTGCACTGTGTGCTGCAAACAGTACAACTTGAAGTATGTACATGGCAACGTGCAAGGCCTATTTCCCTGTATAAAATAGGACTGGTTATGTGAGGGTAGACATAAGTGCAACCATTGACTTCATTTCTCTTTTCCGTGTTGTACATGCAGTGTAAGGTCAATGTCTCTGTCCAGCACCCGCTCCACATCTCTTTGAGCCTCCTCTGTTATCAACTGTATAGTTCTCCCTCTTGGGCCAATGACAATGGACTATATGGATGGAGGGGGGGGCATAAATGGCACAAAGGGTGTGGGATCTGTCTCCATGGCAACTACGTATGTAAGCAATGCAAACCTTTTGTCCTTGAGTTTGGCATGTCAAGTGCTGAAGAATAGCCAATCTACCATCCTCGGACTCCTCCCACAGTACATTTTCCTACAATGAAAGGAACATACCCTATGTTCAGAACCATAGCCACACTGGCATGCATTCTGTCTGTACAAAGTACGCATAGCATGGAATAAAACAATTAATACATGTTGTACCAGCTCCATAGCAACCAGATAAGAAGTGACCTGGTTACAGCAGATGCAAGTGCAGCATAAACGGAGAGCAACAGCCAGGCAGCTACAAAGTAGTCTGGTTACGTCTACGTACGTACACTAACAACACCAGTGGCTATGGCCCTGTTTATGTCAGGGCCTCCAGTCTCACTTGGGAAATGACATAGGGAATTTCCTTGTCCAAATGCATGAATAGCTTTTCACGAACAATGTCCTCTACTTGTGTGAGCAGGGGAGTGTCGACTGGTCCCAAAGTATGGAAGTCCCACTCTCTCACTTTGGCACAGCTCACCAAGAAGTCCTTTGAGGTGAGAGGGAGAGGGAGCAAACCAGCGAAGAACAGTACACCACCAAGGTAACATCACTGGGGTGACTACACTACACATGAGTCCACTGACACTAGTGTTGAAGCAATGTACATACCTACCAAGATATGTTGCATTAGTATTGGGACAGACCTGTCACAAATTGTCATTGTGACCAAATGTGATGTCATCACTGACACAGCATTTGGATGACACTATTACTGTACAGTGGAACCTCAGAAATAAGACCACCATCTGGGCCAAGCGAAGGGGTCTAATTTTCGAGGTGGTCTTAATTCTGAGAACATAATGTACATGTGTACATGCATTTGGGACTAAACCATAGGCATCTTATTTCTAAGGTGGTCGTTTTATAGAGATGGTCGTTTAGTGGGGTTCCACTGTATATGCAATGAATTACTGAGTTGGGCAAATACGTCGATCCTATAAACACTTAGCGTTCGGCATACAATCCTCACACAGCTCCCCACAAACCTTCACTTCCTCCACTCCATCCCCCTGCAGAGCGGACACCATGAACACCTCATCAAAGGATGGCTGCATTTCTCTGTGGTCCCTCTCTTGCACTACCTTCTCCTCTGTAGTTTGAAGGTCCTTCTGTGCAGGGTGGGTCTTGTCCATCTCGTCCAGCACTCCAGTCAGGTTGTCCACAATGTCCAGGAGCAACCGTTTGTGCCGTATTAGGTCTACCTGAATCAGTGACAATGGGGACAGACTAAGTAGAGGATAAGTGTGTGTGTGTGTGTGTGCGTGTGCGCGCGTGTGTGCGTGTGTGTGTGTGTGACCCTATTCTCACAGAGAAGAGATAGAACAGTGGAATGGAGGCCCCAAAGATGGATGAAATACACAACAACCTGTCCAGTTGTACTTTAACAAGCAGGGACTGCCCTCCATAAAGTGACTGAAGGTGTGCATGATTCCCTTACCTTGTTCAGCACTAGAGCCTTGGGCAGGTGTGAGCACTGCCTAAGTGCATGGAGCACCTCCGGTGTAAGTCGGCTCCTGTGGCGTTTGTTGGACACATCAACTACAACCAACACTGAGGGAGGGGGAGGTGGTTACACTGAGCGAAGACAGTAACCCAAAACAGGATTGTGTGTGTAAGTATGTATGTGCATGCGTGAGTGTGAGTGTGTGTCCGTTCGTCGTCAATCTGTTCATGCTATTCTCCAACTGTTTCACAGAGCGTGGGTTCACAGACCTGTTTCAGCTTCCATTAAAGAGTGCTGTGCGCCCGTCATGAGCTCTTTGGACATCTTCAGTCGCCTACCATAGGCATAAGGGATGATACCAGGTGTGTCCCACATCACCTACGTATAGACACGCAACCAACATACATTGTGTCACAGTGTAACAACGACAAGCAGAGTTAGACACTTATAACTCCTTTCTGCATTCTTCATACTCTAGATGGGGTCTGTCTAGTGCAGTGTGTTCAGTGGAAGGACTGCTCTTAGTACTCACCACTTGCGTGTGGTCTATGTTGAACACTCCAAGTGCTTTCTGCCTCGTTGTGTGGACTTTGGGAGAAACTGTAAACACCTACGTACATTGCCAGTGACAAGGTCACACAGTTGTCACGCTGGTCAGTGACACGCTTGTGGTCCACCAAAAAAAACTCTAAAACAACGACCCATAACATTACAGCAGGCAGTGTGCTTGGATTAAACTTGACATCATGCACATCTGCAACAAAAGTTGACTACACACATACAGTGTATGCGCACACAAGTGCCTACAGTAGCTAAGCTACACACACCTTTTGCCCAATAAGTGCATTTGTCAGAGTTGACTTTCCCGCGTTCGGTGCACCAACAACGGCTGCACGTACCACCTTACGCTGCTCCTTTCCCCCATTGTGGCACACAGTTGGTATGGGTCCTGAATCACCTTCAGCAAATGTGCATACTGACCGCGTCCTCGTACTGCAGACCGCGAATACTATTCTGGTATCTCTAGTAATCCTCCTAAACAGCAGAGCATTGAACACTGCCATCTGAAGCTGCAATGTGGATTCCTTACACAGATACCATGTCTACGCTCTTTGCATTTGGCTGCAGCCGAAGAGAGTTAGAGTTTGCGATCGTACGCGTGCAACCCACGCGGGTTTGTGGCAGCCATTTTCTTGCCTAGTAATTTAAAAAATGGCGACAACAGGTAACAAAAAGCTTGCCGGCCCAGCGAGGAAGACGCCTTTTCTCATTGGAGTTACTGGCGGCACGTCATGCGGGAAGGTGCGCCAATTCAGCCAAATTCTACCTGAATGACACTAATGGAATGGGTGCAATAAGATGTGATCCTAGCCTCGAGTTCTAGCTGTTATATACGC
This sequence comes from Ianthella basta, assembly GCA_964019415.1. NCBI lineage: Eukaryota > Metazoa > Porifera > Demospongiae > Verongiida > Ianthellidae > Ianthella > Ianthella basta. The sequence continues at coordinate 6,823,473 of OZ025879.1, forward strand.
CCATAATTGCAGGCTTAATATATACTAGTATAGACACATGTACAATGTATGCTGGAGCATTAGCCGTTTTGTTCAGTGTATACCTGAAAGTACTATCACTGGTGCCATGTCCACATGTGCTTGCCTAACACCCAGCTGCAGTGCGTGCAAACTCACTTAACTACTACAGTGGTAACTAGACGGGACTCTCCTCTGACTACATCAAGAGTGCACTTAGCCATTAACAGCCTCTGTTCTGTAACATTTCATTCCTAGTTACATTTATGCCATGGTATATGCATGAGCTTATTACTCCTATTTTAACTTCAACTAAGCATACATAGGTAGGTGCAGAATATCACACGGGAATCATTGTCTGTGTTTCTATCACATTCTCCCAGCCAGTGATAACCAGTGTTACTGCAATTTCCACTGCAGCAGTCTCTCATGTGACTGATGGTTGTCTGTGCTAGTGGCTACCACTGTCTTTCTTTCTCTTTGCTATTCAGACTGAAGTGTGTCAAAAGATTATTAGTGGGCTCAGCCAGGAAGGTGACGAGTCTATCAGCCGTCAAGTGAGCCTTGTTAGCCAAGACTGCTTCTATAAGTCCCTCAATTCATCAGAGAAGGCCCTAGCCGACCAGGGGGAGTACAACTTTGATCACCCCGGTGAGCGTAAACGTGGTGGTTGGGCATCTTGTAAAGGACACCATGAATGCAGGACACCTCCATAAATGGAAGTGTGTGGTGTCCCAGTTATGCAGAGGTGTTCACTAAGCTATCTTGGAATTGAGGACACCTCTCTAGTCCGAACACCTGGGTCTTCCCTGATTGGACTCCTGAAGGTGTCTGGAATAGAGAATTGCCACTCGTTGTAGCAATGGCTGTGGCCAGTTCTGTGGAGTGTGCACTTCTGTGGGCAATAGCAAGCACACAAGTGACGCATGTCATTTGATGTGTGTGTATTGCACAAGTGATGCGTGTCATTTGATGTGCGTGATGCACAAGTGACGCATGTCAACTGACGTGTGTTTGATAGTCAAATGATGCATGCGATTTGATGTGTGTGATGCACAAGTGATGCGAGAAATATGTGCGCATGTCTCCATTGATGTGTGCAGATGCGTTTGATTCAAAACTGATGATTGACGTGATGCAGAAGCTGTCCCGTGGTGAACCAGTATCACTGCATGAGTACAATTTCAACACATGTCAGAGGTACGCACCCTATAGCTGCATGTGTGGGTGTGTGGGTGTGGGTGTGTGTGGGTGTGGGTGTGTGTGGGTGTGGGTGTGTGGGTGTGGGTGTGGGTGTGTGTGCATGTGTGTGCATACATGTGTGTGTTCTCACTTAGAACATTGTGTGTACGTACATTTCTGTAGTGTGTACGTGGGTATTGTTTATATGTGTACTGCGTGTGTGGGTGTCTGTGCGTTCATGCATATGTTCGTGAGTATGTATGTGTGTACATATGTATGTATGTGTATGTATGGGTATGTATGTATGTATGTATGTGTGTATGTATGTATGTATGCACAGGTCAGCAGAGACCAAAGTCTTTCAACCTACAGAAGTGGTCGTGTTGGAGGGGATCCTGATGCTGTACTACCCGGAGGTCCGGGAACTGCTACAGATGAAACTGTTTGTAGACCTCGACAGTGATACACGATTGTGTAGGAGAGGTGGGAAAACACACACACGCACACACACACACACACACACACACGCGCGCGCACACACACACACATACACACACACACACACACACACACACGCACACAGTCATAATATTTACTGTTGTGAAAATGAATTGTTTCAATTGATTGCTTTTGTTTTATTTGTCTGTTTCTTTGTTTGTTTGTTGCCGTATTTTAATACTTGTCTGTATACGAGAACCTAGTCAGTGGGCCTTCTCTCCACCACTGCAGTTGAGCGTGACACGAAGGAGAGGGGGCGTGTCCTAGACCACATCCTGTCACAGTATACAGAGCTAGTGAAGCCGGCCTTTGAGGAGTTCACTCTACCAGTAAGACCCAGGTAGCCATATACTCGTGAGGAGTTCACTCTACCAGTAAGACCAGTAGCCATATACTCGTGAGGAGTTCACTCTACCAGTAAGACCAGTAGCCATATACTCGTGGGGAGTTCACTCTACCAGTAAGACCCAGTAGCCATATACTCGTGAGGAGTTCACTCTACCAGTAAGACCCAGTAGCCATATACTCGTGGGGAGTTCACTCTACCAGTAAGACCCAGTAGCCATATACTCAGGACTGATGAATGCATATATCACACAGCTGGGTGAGGGTTGCCAGCAGACAAGTAGTCGGAGGGTGGTTGCCAAACTGTCTTGTGTGCGTCATCATTTCTCTGTTGTTGTTTGCAGACTAAGAAGTATGCAGATGTAATTATTCCAAGAGGAGTGGAGAATAAAGGTGTGTGTGTGTGTGTGTGTGTGTGTGTGTGTGTGTGTGTGTGTGTGTGTGTGTGTGTGTGTGTGTGTGTGTGTGTGTGTGTGTGTGTGTGTGTGTGTGTGTGTGTGTGTGTGTGTGTGTGTGTGTGTGTGTGTGTGTGTGTGTGTGTGTGCAGTACTAGTATTTGTAGCCGTAATAGCCTGGATGAACCAAGGCACCCACAAGTAGTCTTACTTTCCTGGTGTGGGAAGCAGTCCATTCGCTCAAACACGGCTTGCACACACAGCCACTAAAGGTTGGCCTGTTGTGCTCCAATATGAACACTGTCCCACCTGCTCCATTGGTTAGCGCATGAGTAATGGTGTGTGAGTGGGTGAGTGTGAGTGAGTGTGGGTGTGAGTAATGGTGTGTGAGTGAGTGAGTGTGAGTGTGAGTGATGTGTGAATGTGAGTGATGGTGTGTGAGTGTGGGTGTGAGTGATGGTATGTGAGTGTGTGAGTAATGGTGTGTGAGTGTGTGAGTGTGGGTGTGAGTGATGGTATGTGAGTGTGTGAGTAATGGTGTGTGTGTGTGTGTCAAGCGTGACTGTATGGGTTGCTTCTATGTCTTCCTCATGTAGTTGCCATTGATCTCATTGTACACCACATTCGTAACATTCTACAAGGCAACATGACACACATCCGCAGGGGCACTTCCACTAGTGGTGGGAGCACCGTCCCAGAGCGAAGGAGAAGACACTCATCCTTGTCTGACTCTGTGTCCAGACCTCACTAACTGCTCCGTACAGGTGTTGATTGCAGTGTTGTGTGTTCATATTTTATAATACTATAACAATTATGTACCAGTGTGGTGCTTTTTCATAATTATTTCAGTGATCCCCACTGAACATGTTACTTCAGTTTGACTTCAATTTTATTGTACAAGAAATGGAACCGATTGTGTCAGTGAGGTGGGTGTGCGCTGATAGGCATTTGGATGTAAAATTAGGCAACCTTCCTTCAGTCTACTGGGAGGCTATATGAGGAATTTACGCAACTGTGCACGTGGACAGTGTGATCTTTACATGTGAGGCAGTCTCACTTAATTAGCCGACCGCTATTCCTGTTTCCATGCTGACATCATAATATAGAGACAGATCAAGGGGAGAAGGTGGCTTAGCTAGACGAGCTCAATGTTGGCCAGTAGTGTGGCTAGTGGAAGTAGTGCAATGATAACTCATGCACTGAAGTTGCTAAGAGCAGAGAATTAGCTCAGCAAACCACCTTGGCTAGGTATTTAGTTGTAGCAGCAGCATGGAGGCTTTCTTCTCTGAAACTGTGCAATTTGCATGAAGCAATGCATGCAGGGGGAACATGCTCCTATCCTTGTTCACCTGCACACAGATACTATTGGTGGTATGCCACATTCATTAGCAAGGCTGCAGCTGTCGGTGAAGATTACGGGTGTACAGACAACTACATGTGTATGCCTACCTCACTGCAGTTTGCATGAGGTTAAGGGATATATAAATATGTGTATAGGTTCAGTCACTGGTACTGTATGGTACGTGGTGCCCTGGCTGCCAAGGTTGTCAAGAGAATCCTTTCAATGTGCATCCTAGGGGCGGTGACTATAGAGATGTGTTACAGTGAAGACTATCCCTGAATCAGGACGCCTCTCTACTCAACTGGTTGGCTGTCCACACTGTCCCTATTCAAGTGTGGTAGGGTAGAGAGGGATGTTGCTGTGTCAATCAGGGTACCGGCGAATGCATGCTTTGACCAAAACCTAATTACTGACGCGGAACTATAATTATAATCGTCAAGGGTCCTTGCGTGGTATCAGGAAATGGCGGGATGCGAGACAATCTCGTGTGTATGTATGTGCCCTTTCGATACTCGCATTCCATACAAGTACTCGTGTTGTATACGTGGAAGCTGTAGCTACACAGGTTACGCTGACAAGCCATCCCAATGGACTCCTTGCTGCGCGCCTTAGTCCGCTACAGCGAGAAGGCGGCCTCAATTGCCCGCGCCTTGAGAAGGGAGGGTGGCGTCTTTCACAATCTGGTGGAGGAGAAGGAGGAGCATGAAAAGAACAAGAAATTTGCGAAGGACATGAAGACTTTTGCCGACGTTCTGATCCAGGAAGGCTTCAAACACGACATCGAGAAAGAGGTGGGTTGTCGGAGTAGGAAACCAGACATCGATCCTTGCGTAAGCTTTTTAATACACACACATCGGCATATGTATTAAGCACCCATCCATCCACAATTATATAAATGTTTCCCTTTCCGTAATGCAGTTCCCCGCCCTGAAGGGCAGTGTATATGGAGAGGAGAGTGGGAAGTACTCCGCGCACGATGGGAGAGAGGCTGTTGTCGAATTGTGTGGCAGCGTGAAGGAAACGACAACTTTGTTGACAAACATATTGGGGGAGGGTATGAGGGGCGTGGCCGAGTTGTTGGCTGCCGAGGCGCACTCTGAGGTGGCTTTCGAGTGGAGTCATCACGAGGAGACTACCTGCTCCGAATTGAGGGGGTTTAAAGTGGATTTTGAGGACTTGGGAGTGTGGATTGATCCTATTGGTGAGCTACGACATAGCTGGGCTGTGATATTGAAGTGAGATCCGGTGAATGCAGGCAGCATATTGAAACAACTGGTCGCAAGGGAGGTGAACACGGTCATGTTTCATTGCAGGAGCAGCCTCTTCATTCCATTCGTAGAGCGTTGTACATGAATCACTGATATTCCGTGTAGGAAAGATGAAGTTTCCATGAATAATTGTTTGGAAGGGATAATTCACTATTTAATCTTTACAAGTGAATAGCTGTACTCTGGAAAACAAGATGTAGGTATTTGCAAGGTTTGAGTTTTGTGAATGCTGCCTGACTCACAAATTTCTTGACGTTGATATCCCACAAGAATCAGACCCTATTTTATATGAGAACTACTATCTATGGTATAATATATATAGTCATGCATTGATATTATATGGCTATATTTGGCACAGGAATGCATACCATGAGTGGATGTGGCAATACTTTCAACGTGCATTGTAGACATGTTTCATTTTTGCAGATGCCACTAACGAGTACGTGGGCGGACACGAGTCAGAGCCACTAAGCGGGATATACTCCAAGGGACTGCACTGCGTAACAGTTTTGATTGGCGTATTTGACAAGACCACCTCACTACCCATTATCGGTGAGCTGTATGCAATGTATTCCCTCCGCACTTCCTTTGTAGGTGTGAATATGTAATTACATACCCGAGTGTTTCCGTAATGTGCTGTGGTTGATGAATAACCCATT
>OZ025879.1:6829358-6871858 GCA_964019415.1 Ianthella basta
AGCACTTGAGTGAGTGTAGCTACTTTCTCTCACTCCTTTAGCAAATGGAATGCGCAAAGCAACAGCAAATGGTGACTCTCATGAAGGCACTTCAAGAGGCCATACCTCTGGACTGAAGAGACCTACCACACCGACGTCATCCTTGCCTTTGGCAATAACACGCCCCAGTCCTCAGTCACTGCCTCGATTGGCCAATCCTTCATCTGGTTCTGCCTCCGCGACTTCCTCACCAGGGACATCCTCACCTGCCTCATCACCAGGTGTGCAGCGAACCAGCCAGCTTGGATCTCCAGGAACAGCCAGAGGAGCTGGGACTCACGTGGGACACACTCCCGTAGCCCAAGGGGGGTCCCTCAGCCTGGCCGCATCCCCCAAGGAAGCAAACAAAAATGCCAAGAAACTCTCAGCCCCTTCAAGGATTGCCATGCAGGTTAGAAAGCCAGAAAGTCCAAATGCTGTGACAGCTGATCCAGGGACTCCCCCAAGTGTATCAAAGGCTACTGGCTTGAAAAGCCCTCTTGCAAGGTCAAGACTTTCTTCCCCTCCATCCACGAGCGCTGGGGATGCCCACCAAATGAAGGAACTGAGGAAAACTCACACAATAGCAGCAGCAAATTCTCAACTCCGTAGGCCTTCAGAGCCAGTAGTTTCCACTTCAGATGTGAATACTTCAGGAAGTTGGAGCGGTCGAGCAGCAAGTGAAGCACCAGTTGACCATAGACTCAGGATGATGTCAAGGTCTAGCAGCAACTTGGCACAGAGAGTAGCCAGTGGATCCAGTGACAGTGGCTCTTCTGCCATTTCAGCTGGAGCAGTACCCAAAGGTGTTCCTGGAGGATTGTCACCATCAGAGAAAGGAACGAAAATGACTGCTCCCTCAAACATTGCTGCTCCAAATACAAGGAGGCGTAACCTCAGTGAGGGCTCCACTGCCAAGCACAGTATTCTGCTTCGGAAGGAACCAGAGCCAGCTCCTAGCACAAGCGGCGATCAGTCACCTGGGGGAGGAAAGGAAGCGGTAAGTGAAGCCACAGCCATGCACACACAGGGACTGGCACCTGCTGAATGTACGTATGACTCAGTTTGCCTGATATTGAGATCACTGCTATGTTTATACTGTAGCCTTGACGTCTCTGCTAATGTATAGGAATGTTGACATTAATGCACTGTGCATAGATCTATGTGTTAAAGCTGGTCTTATTTGAGTGAGAGTCTAGGTTACATTCATAGTATTTATGGCTTTCCTATCCTTAGGAAGCTGCTAAGGTTTTCTCCAAAGGCGGCAAGTCCTCTCGGAGTTTCCTTGGAGGTCTGAAGGCTGCAGCAACGTCAAAGCGGAGCACTGGATTTATCGAGAGTAAATCACCAGCTAGTTCTCAGAAGTTGGGCCCAAAGGAAAGTGGTCCCCATCAGTTGAAGGCTGACAATCTGCTAGTGGCAGGGGGGAGAAGGAAAGGGGCAGTGGCAATGGGAGATGTTGGCAGAGAAGAAGTTGATGGAGGAGCTGTTCCTGTCCAGGACGCCTCTGTTCCAGCGAAGGCTCTGGTGTATACAGATGCATTTCAGAGTGAGCAAGCGACTGATGACCTTGATGATGATGCACTGAGCTCTGCGACTGGGACAACAGTGAAAGGCAGGGGGTCCCCTTGCAGCATTGCGGACCTTTCGAGTCTGGAGCCATCTCAGTTGGTGGGTGCCAGCAGCAGGGCAAGGGAACCAGCAAAGGGCCTCAGAATGGGTGAGCATGGTAAACGTATCTTTAAGCACTTTACAAGATGCTTGTAAGTACGAATCAGCTACTATAGTATACTCCTCTACAGTATTATATTATACTATATTCTATATACTAACTATGCTCTGTAAGTGGCACATGCCCTGCATGTAAAGGATGAATACAATCACTCCATGTGTACAGTAGATACATGTGTACATATTGCGCCCAACAACCTAACACTGCAGAGGAGTGCACGAGTCCATAAAGTTCTCAAAGCAACCTAATTAGACTGGAATTCAAGCAGTTAATGCTTATCATTGCATTCGTTCAGCCAGCTGCCCTAAGCAGCCAGATTGGTGGTCCCACAGGTAACTGGATTAGACAGGTTCTACTGTGTGACTAAGCCAATAACCGATAACTGAGTGCGGAGGTGGGTGGTTCGATAACAGGTAGTTCATAACATTGCTGTACTCGAATCTAAAGTGACTCATTCACTGTGCACCGCATCAAAGCGATCTTAAAGTGTGAACTTCATATCAAATCTATGTGGCTTCTAATGATGATATGTTTGTGAGTGCTCCCAAGCTTCAGCTTTAACTGAAGTACTGTAATTATGGGATTGTGCGGCTAAGCATGGTATGTCATCTTGTGCATGCAACTGTTCATGTATATAGCTACAACTTCCTCTACTGGTCATATAGGAAAAGCGAAGGATGCATGCAATGATGCATATGAAAAGGACAGAGAAGAAGTTCCTCTGTCTCCTAAGTCACCTGGACCGCTCGGGGGTGAGAGAAAAAGTCCTGACGGTGGAATAGGGAGTCCGAAGGAAGTTGGGGATGCTGACCAGCGCTCACCAACGGTCGAATTGAAACAACTTACAGTAGATGCCAAGAAGGTGGAAGGCTCCACATCTATGCCATCTTCAAGTGGAGACAGTAGCATAGCGTCACCCACTCGCCAGCCTCAAGCCACTGTGCCTGCCACATCCCCTTCCTCATCACGTCCTCCTCCTTTCAAGCCACAGATGCCCATGACAGCACCCTCACAACGAGGAGATGAGACAAAGTATTGGGTGGGGCAACCGAAGAAGCCATCTCCCCTGGCTGTAAGAAAGGAGTCATCCAATTCCCATCCCCGTCCTCGTAAGCCATCAATTTCAGCACCTGGATCTCCATGTGAAATGGGATATGTACTTGGTAGCAGAGATGAACACCATCGGGTCTCACACGATGTTCTAGCATCCAATGGTGTGCACCTGCGTCATCATCGGGGCGGCAAGCGACACATGTCTCCACCCCTCCAAGGAGAATCTCAGCACAACCTTGCTGTCTCATCAAATCTGAAGAAAATGAATCGTCTCAGTCGGTCTATTGGAGATGCTTTGGATCAGCTAGCAATGATGGATAGCAGCGGGGAATTCCCTTCCTCCTCCGACGTCGTACACAGCACTTCCACTGATAGTGCACCCACTCCACCTGTACCTGACGGTCAGCGCAAGGATGAAGCTAGCAGTAGTGACGAGGAGTTTGGTTTCCATGGCAACCAGGGCAGAAAGGATATGTCGTCCTCTCCAACTGAATTAATTCGTGCAATCAGTCCAAAAGTGGACACCTTTGTGGGCAGCAGTACCCTGACACCATTCAACCGAGCTGACCCACGGACTCAGTCCTTCAACACCTATGAGCGAATGCCAGGCCTCAAGCAGCCACCCTACACTCGAAGCTTTACTGCTGAAGCAAAAGTCTTCTTGGATGCCAATGGTACTCTCCCACGTGGAGCCAAGGTGAGGCGGTCATTTGCTGTTCGACAGAAGTGGAAGGATGACATGGACACTGGGGCAGGTGCAGGCAAAGGACATCCAGTGGACCTTACTAAGGAGCAGGAGGTAAGGAGGTGCCTTGCATGGAATAATTGGAAGACAGGGTCATGTGATGGTCATGTGACTGTGCTTGTAATACACTACCCACAGATTGACCACTGGAAATTGACAGCAGCTGACCTTGAGAAAAAGCTATCCAGCACAAAATTTGATCTTGATAAGAAGGTGAGATCTAATATTTTTATGCTTGTGGTTATGATTGTCACATGACTGTCACATGACCCGTATGTGCAGGGTAAGATTCTGACTGCTTATGAAAGTAACATAGCCAACATGGAAGCAAGACTGCAGCACTTGGAGAATGCCTTGGAGGAGAAGGTCAGCCATTTTGGATACCATATACAGTAGCCTACCATTTGATAATATACATGGGGGAGTTTAATGCAGACTGCTCCCTGTATTAGTTGCACACACTGTTCACAGTGTCTATTGTCCTACACAGTACATATGTCCTGCATGGAGGATATAGTGTATTGGTGTATCCACAACTTACTGTATGTACACCTTACTGCATTCATCTATTTTATGTAGGAAATGCTTCTCCCTGCCTTTCAGAAGAAGGACAGCTCCAACTCTCTCGACAGTGCAAGCCTCATTGACGTGGATTCATCAGACGAAGGAGGGAAGGAGAAAGGGAGGAAGAAGAGCAGAGGCCTAAGGGTATGTGGAGTGAGGGTAGGAAGAAAAGAAATTGGCAGACAGAGAGAGAGAGAGAGGCTGGGGAGGAGGGATGCGAGTGACTGGAGGGACATGGTGGGGTGGGGAGGGAGGAAAGACTAAGGAGGAAGGGGAAGAAAATCTAAAGAGTGCAGTGGAGAAGTTGCTTCTTTAAACAGATGTAACACTGATCAATATTGACCCAATTTTCATTCTGCCATCTCATGCCATGTCTGTGTGATGTATCTCCCTAATGCTGCGCTACTCTATGCTCTTCCACAGGGCCTTCTCAAGATTAGCAGTGGCAAGAAGGGTAGCCATGAGTTTGACCATTCCGATGAAAAGAAGCACTCGTTGTCTACAATGTGAGCTCCCACGAGCATACTTAGACACACACAGACAAAGATTGTGAACTGGGAGCGCGTGTGCTTATGGTATTGTGCATTGCAAATGTGTGTTGTACAGTATTTCCAGTTTCATATAAATTTGCCCTTTCTGTATCAGTGTGGATGATGCCAAGCAGGAGCACCACCCCGTGGGGGCGGAGCCAAGAAAGGTGTGGTCGTCAAGAGAGAACCTCATTGCAGAAATTACCACTCTCAGGGTATGTTGCTATGGTAACTGAATTATCACCCTCACCTCACCTCACATCACACCTCACCCTTCCCCCAGGGCCAGGTTAACCACCTACAGCAGCAGAATAATGAGCTGCGGAGGAGGAGTTTGTCTCCAAGGGAGTCTGGACCAGCTTCTGGCTCCTTCAGCCACTCTGCCAGCCCATCACCACGACGACCACTCAGTTACGAATTGGAACATCCTCTTACAGGTACGTACGTAGGACCAGTAGTACTGTTGACTGGGCTGCAGGTGATGTGGCAGAGGAGTGAGCAGTTGAGTGCTATAGTGTGGTACCAAGAGTAGATAAGAGACATCTTAACTACCCTTGGTGGTACCTTATCCACTGCTGAGGAGACAGCTAGCCATACATACAAATAGGGCTTGTGTGTGGTGAGCGTATGAGTCTTCCAACCTTCTAGGGTATTACTAGTGTTGTTTTGAGCAAGGCTTTTCCCACAAATTCATTTAGCTACTGACTGCTAAGTATACTGGGTGGTATGCGTTGATGTGTTCTGACACACATACGTATCTACAATACTTGAGCAGTTGCTGTGTTCACTAATGCCTTGTGTATGTACCATCACTCTGTACATTGGTGTGTGCTCCTCGCTGCAACAGAATTTATGGATCTTGAGGAAGGGATTCAGGTTGCCGTGGTGCTCCACGACGAGTTGAAGGTCACTGGCAGCGATCAGAAGTGTAACGTTTTCCTTGGCCACATCACCGTTGCTCCACAAACAAGCTGGAAGGACATGGACGGGAAGGTTCTAGCCATTTTCAAGGTAAGGGGAGTCAGAGAGAGAGACAGTGAGACTGTGAGAGAGACAGGGGAGGGAAGAGGAGGAGATGTTGTAGAAGGAGAGAAGGCAGGGTTTAGGGGTGTTACCTGTTAAAGGAAAGTGACTGTCCTGGTTCCTTTCCATCCCCTGTCTACACAGCACCACGTGTGGAGTATTGATCCTGATGAAGGACTGGGGCTCACTGACAACAGTATCTGCACCTACAGCTTCATGGGCAACTGGAGGGACATTGGTACGTCCATGCAGAGCAGTATGGGCAGGATGCGGCTGTGTGGGTTGGCAGACACACTGTGCCACCAATGCCATCTTGGGCAGTTATGTATTACAGGCTACTCTGTAGCTGTTGCCAAGTGAACGGAAAGGGATGGAACCTGGGTTTAACCTGGGTGTAACTGTAGGAATTTGCCCTCTTTGTGGGCTGGTACAATTATGTGGAGCAGCACTCTGCCTGGTGTGACTTCAGTAGGGGCACTCTAATGCACAGAACATGTGGGGCTTACGTTTGCATTGTGTGTTGCTGAAGTCAGCACCCTCACCTACTCTACATCTGTCCTTTGTCAGGTGAATCGAGGCCGCCTCCTGAAGAACCCAACACTTTGGCCAGCACCACCAACCCACACGTTGTCGTGTACCTTAAAAGTAAGCCTGTAACCAACTGCAAACAGAAGATAATGTGTTTCACATCGAGTCACTGTATCTTCTGATCATTCTTCACTGTATGACTAATGTACATATGTATGTACAGTGCAACTGTTAGTATTGTGCTGTTTTATCAACACTGTTGTTCTCCTTCCCACGTGAAGGTGTTCGTCAGAAGACCTCAGACCTCCTAGCCTATCAGCTCCTGCTCAACTGTAGAGTTGTTGAGGTTGGCAAATTGTACATGTAGCCACACACAGCAATTGTACTAATTATACAGTCAGTAGATATCATTGTGAATATTGAATTCCCATTACCCCATCTCTACGCATAGTCCTATGCGAGCATCCTTGTTAAGAACAAGTGGCTGGTGTTGATTGGTACCAAGGGCTCCTTCAAGACAAGGATTGCCACACATCTTCTTCGCCATCTCTCAAGCAAGCTCTTCAACAGCCCGGAAAGGTACATCTTGTTCAACATGGACAGTGAAGGCACACAGGTGAGTGTAGTGGGAGGGGAGGAGAGGGAGGGGAGGGAGGGAGAGGGGGGATGGGATGGAAGGGAGGGAGAGGAGGGAGGGATGGAGAAGGGGATGGGAGATAGAGAGGGGATGGGAGGGAGAGAGGGGATGGGAGGGAGGGGAGGGTGGGAGGGGACAGGGAGAATAAATTGTAGCTTAAAGGAAGGGATGCTACTGAGTTGCATAGCTAGAGTAGATGTTGCACCTCCCTGCTGTACTCTCCAGTAGCCTGCTGTATGCACATATGTATCACAATTAATATGATGTTTCCAGTGGGCCACTGACCCCTGTAATCTGAACTTTCACTGATCTGACCCTTCAGTCAATGCCATACCTGTTCACACCAGTGCCTTTTGTACACTATAGGTTTCTTCTGTTTTGGACTGGATTCAATCCAACAATGACAAGTAAGAGAAGGACACATACAACTCTGTGTAAAGTTTCCAGTGTTTACAGTACATCTCTAGTGTGAAGTAGTCTTTCTGTAGACATTCACTCTCCATCTCCATCTCCTCTTTCTCTCTTTCTCTCTAGTCCACAGACTCAGATTGTTTTGGTTGATGGGCTGTTTGAATGCGATGGTGTGGAGCAGATATTGAGTGCAGCCAGCACCATGGAAACCAAGCCATATTTGGTCATCACAGTTGCGCAAGCCCACACCAGGGGGTCTTCTCTGCATAACCTCATGTTCAAGCACCCGGTCAGGATGGTGACATGCACACCTCAAAGTGAACCAGTCAATCACATTCTGCCTCGGCACTTGAGGAGACAAGCTTTGGAGCTGAAGGCTGTTCGACGGTTAGCAAGAGTGATGTTGAGCCATTGAAGAAGGAGTTTGAGAGTGTTACTTATCTTGACCCTTTGTTAGATTAAGTTTGAAAGCACCCCAATTTCTGTGTGTGATTGACCGTCTCTTTATGTCTCTCTCTCCGTCACCCACACACTTATCCTCACACTTGCAGCGGCCATGTGGACCACACTACAGAACAGTTTGTCCACTGGTTACCTAGGTTACTGGATATCCTGAACAACATCATCACAAAATACCACTCACCAACAGTTGCCCTAGGTGAGGAGCTCTCTCATTCACTCTCGTGTGTTTTCTCAGCGAAGCCATTATTCAAAACACACCAAACCTGCTACCCTCAGTGATGCTGTTTAAAGAAACAATTGGTCTTACAGTATATGCAGACGTTGAGAATGGATTTTACTACTAACTATTAGGCCTACGTACATGGATATCCATATATATCTTACGTACATATGTTAACCTCCTTTGTTGGGCACTTTCTGTTTTATTTCTGCAGGCCCCTCCTTCTTCCTGCCCTGCCCACTCCACCTCCTCCCCCACGAGCTGGAGCAGTGGTTTGTCACGCAATGGAACCACTTCATTGCCCCCTACATGAAGAGCACAGTCATGGCTGGAGTGGAGGTGAGCTAGTACCCCTCAGTAGTGTAGGGCCACTCAGAGGAGGCATATGGTGCGGTGGGGTGTTGGTACGTAGCTGGTGCCGTGTCGTGGCTGGGGTAGAGGTGACTAATTCCATCATTTACTTTTCCCACTTCCTCTACCTGAATTGAGTTGATGGTTGGTGTGCTAGTGTTAGTAGTGCGGGTTCATTGCGGCTAGAATGACTAGTCTGATGAACCATCTTAGTCTCCCTAGCATGATCATCATACCATTCTCTGTCCTTACTTCTATCTCCTCTCCTTCCATCTTCCTCTCCTTCCCTTCCTCTCCTCCCTCTTCCCAACTGCAGAGCTATGGGGTTCCCTTTGGGACTGAGTGGAGTGACCCGACACTGTGGGTGGCAGACACCTTCCCCTGGGTTGAGTGGAAGAGCAGGGACAAGCTCCAGAATATTACAGAGGAAGATGTGGGACTCTCCCACGGTGAGGGGGTGAGGAGTGAGGGTGAGGGTGTGAGGAGTGAGGGAGGGGGTGTGAGGAGTGAAGGAGTGGGTGTGAGGAGTGAGGGAGGGGGTGTGAAGAGTGAGGGGGAGAGGGTGTGAGGAGTGAGGGAGGGGGCATGAGAAGTGAGAGAAGGTGCAAGGAGTGAGGGAGAGGGTGTGATGAGTGAGGGGGAGAGGTGTGAGGAGCAAAGGAGTGGGCGTGAGGAGTGAGTAGACATACGTAGGATGTACTCTAGCCTTTGAATGGGTCTATGTGTTGCTATGCTACTTTGTTATCTCTCCTGCAGCTATTCGTGTTTCCCCTCAAGCAAGCACAAGCAACTCAGTGTATGCGCCATCAGTTAATGAGGTGAGTTTAAATTTGAACACTCACATTTGATTGTTTGATGTTGCTTCATGCAAAATGGCTGATGATTTGACATGATACTTGTTAATATTATATCATTCTGTATATTTGTGCTGCTACGTATATACTGCATTTTTTTTTATTTTAACAGAGTATTGTGGACTGCCAAAGTAACATCAGCTGAAGGAAACACTGCCATTGCTGTCCATATAAATGTGTACATGACTTGTTGCCACTCAGACACTTGTCTGTGTTTTGTAACTACATATCAATTAATCAGGTTTGTATAATCAACAAAGTTTTATACTCACTTGCAGCCATTATACTCCTCACTATCCATTAACATTGCAATGTTATCACCATATGCCCACCTTAATATATATTTCTTACCACTTTTTGTGTCCTTTCATTAATTATTTCACTATGCTCACTTGAAACTACTCCTACAAACTGCTCAGCACACATACACACACATACATTCATTACATGAATTTTGCCCTAAATTACATGCTATTAATAATTAATTATCTGTCACTTATGTCTGATAATTATATAAATAATTTTATACATGCATGGGAAATGTGTATTACAGTATGAAGATGTCCAATGTTTGCAGGGGATGCAATATTCTCCAGTGAAGTTCACTGGGCACCAGATGCCCAATCATTACAGGGGATGCACTATTCCCCAGTGAAGTTCACTTGGGCACCAGATGCCCAATCTTTACAGGGGATGCAATATTCCTCGGTGAAGTTCACTTGGGTACCAGATGCTTATTGTTTGCAGGGGATGCAATATTCCCCGGTGAAGTTCACTTGGGCACCAGATGCCCAATGTTTGCAGGGGATGCAATAATCCCCGGTGAAGTTCACTGGGCACCAGATGTCCAATGTTTGTAGGGGATGCAATATTCCCCGGTGAAGTTCACTGGGCACCAGATGCCCAATCATTACAGGGGATGCACTATTCCCCGGTGAAGTTCACTTGGGCACCAGATGCCCAATCTTTACAGGGGATGCAATATTCCCCAGTGAAGTTCACATGAGCACCAGATGCCCAATGTTTGTAAGGGATGCAATAATCCCTGGTGAAGTTCACTTGGGCACCAGATGCCCAATGTTTGCAGGAGATGCAATATTCCCCGGTGAAGTTCACTGGGGCACCAGATGCTCATCTTTGCAGGGAATGCAATAATCCCCGGTGAAGTTCACTTGGGTACCAGATGCTTATTGTTTGCAGGAGATGCAATATTCCCTGGTGAAGTTCACTGGGGCACCAGATGCCCAATGTTTGCAGGGGATGCAATAGTCCCCGGTGAAGTTCACTGGGGCACCAGCTGCAGATGCTCATCTTTACAGGGAATGCACTATTCCCTGGTGGAGTTCACTTGGGCACCAGATGCCCAATGTTTGCAGGGAATGCAATATTCCCCGGTGAAGTTCACTTGGGCACCAGATGCTCAATCTTTACAGGGAATGCACTATTCCCCGGTGAAGTTCACTTGGGCACCAGATGCCCAATGTTTGCAGGGGATGCAATATTCCCCGGTGAAGTTCACTTGGGCACCAGATGCCCAATGTTTGCAGGGGATGCAATAATCCCCGGTGAAGTTCACTTGGGCATCAGATGCCCAATGTTCACTGGGGATGCAATCCCCCGGTGAAGTTCACTTGGGCACCAGGTGCCCAATGTTCACTGGGGATGCAATCCCCCGGTGAAGTTCACTTGGGCACCAGGTGCCCAATGTTTGCAGGGGATGCAATAATCCCCGGTGAAGTTCACTTGGGCACCAGATGCCCAATGTTTGCAGGGGATGCAATAATCCCCAGTGACGTTCACTGGGGCACCAGATGCCCAATGTTTGCAAGGGATGCAATATTCCCCGGTGAAGTTCACTGGGGCACCAGATGACCATCTTTGCAGGGAATGCAATATTCCCCAGTGAAGTTCACTTGGGCACCAGATGCTTAATGTTTGCTCATCATTTTCATGATCCATTTAACATTGCAGCTATGAGCCTCTATCAAATTGTCTGCAGTGGATGCCGTATAGCGACTGGTATCCCCCTAGGACACTACTAAATGATTTAGTAAATGGTGACTATGCACCGAAGACACCACAGACACAAAGGACACGGACCACATGCAGACTCCATAAACCTTGAGGCCTTGTGAATCAAACGCACTATTCTATGTAGCTTCATGTGGTACTGTATGTATAATAATTATATGCACCCTATGCATAACAATGCTATTTATTATACTTTACAGAGAAAGTGCTGAGTCAGCGTATTTCGTGATTCTTCTAATTATGAGGAATAACCCTGAAGCATAACTTTCATCATCAGTGTGAATTCATCCACCCAGAACTCAAATTTAATTCTAACTTCTTTCAAAATCAATGGCCCGCGGCTGCAGTCAATCTATGAAAATTGCTCCTGTAATACATAACTCCATGCCATAAAGCAGTGACAATTCTAACTACAACATGGCATGGTACAAAAGTGAACATCAGCTCAATAAAATGACACATGGTCACACACTTATAGTTCTGAATACATTAAAGCCAGTCTCGGCAGTACTGATGACAACACCAGGTATTTGTGGGTGCCAATGAATCTCTTTAATCTCTTTCTGGCCCTAAGGAAAAAAGTACAAGGATGGTATGAAGTGCTAGCACATTATACAACACACTACTAACAGCTCAGGGCTGTAAGAGAGAGCCCAGGGCACTTACCTGGTGAATAAAAAGCAGCTGTGGAGGGACCTTCAGGTCGTCTTCTGTAGTCTGTCCTTCAGTAGAGTCTTTCTCAACAGCCAGGTCCCACTGCACCACCTGGAGAGAACAAGGGAATGAAGGGAAGAGGATTGATCACTGACACACACACACATGCACACACACACACACACACACACACACACACACACACACACACACACACACACACACACACACACACACACACACACACACACACACACACACACACACACACACACACACGCACACATGCATGCACACACACACACACACACACACACACACACACACACACATGCATGCACACACACAAACAAAACACATACACAGACACACATACACACACACACAAAACAAACATACACACACCTGGTTGTCTTCTCCTGCTGATGCGAATACAGTGGAGTCAGTTGGGTGCCACTCCACAGATGTGATTGGTCCCGAGTGGTGCTTGAAAATGGCTGCCGTTGCACCTCTGCAGAATGTATATCACACCATCATTTCAACACACACACACACACACACACACACACACACACACACACACACATACACACACCACACACACACACACACACACACACACACACACACACACACACACACACACACACACACACACACACACACATTGTACCTACTTCTGAAACTGCCTCAGGTCCCATATCTTCAGCACTCCATCATCTCCTCCAGATACAATGAAGGGATCATGTCTGGAGGAACACAGGTGCAGACACACAGCACACAGTGACAGAAAGATGACCACAAAGTCTATGAAACAGTTTCATACCATGCCCTTCAATCATCACTACATGAACATGCTTGGACCTGGTGAGTAAGATACACCTAATGTACCATGCCATATACCTCACTGCTGTGCTAGGCTACGGCTTGTGTCATTGCAACGCTCTCACACACACCTGTTCCAAGATATGACATTGACGTCACTGTCATGGGCCTGTGTTGTCAACATGCATGCCTTATTAGGAGATGCTCTGACATCCCACACACGAACTGTCTTGTCAACTGAGCAGGAGGCAAACACCTAAAAGGAAGAAAAACTTAAATATTATGCCTCAATCAAACATGGAGGGTCCATGTTGCATGTGTGGGTGAGCCTGGACTACCTAACATATTATACACACATGCACGCCACACACACACATTGCCACACACATATATACACACACATCACCATCTCACAGTGTTCTCATTGGGGCTCCACTGTATGTCCTCCACTGACGCTGTGTGACCACTAAACGGACGCTGGTCTACCTTCCACCCTCCATCTTGTTGGGGGGTCCACACATGAATGTTCTTACGACAGTCTCCTGTTGCTAGGCGCCCAGCAACCATGGGCGACCAATCCATTGCATAGCCTTCAATCTACAGTAGAGAAAAAACATTTGCACTGAACTGTCTGAATACAGGAATCATTCTTTCACTTCACAATCCTACCCCCTCAAACATACACAATATGCACACATACATGTATGTACCTGTGTCAAGTACACCAATATCCACCCCCCAGCATGATAGGCGTGTATGCACACACATACACTCCTATGCATGTACACTCCCCACACAACCCCACACCTCTACTCTCGCACACCCTCACACACACACCCACACCTTCACACTCACACCCACCCCACCCCTGTACCTGGTGTCCTGTAAATGAGTAGATGGGTTTGTCAGCGATTGGCTTTGACCCGCCCTTAACCCCCCCGGGGGTATCAATGAGAAGGGCGTGTTTGGTGATGTCCCATATGTGGACACTCCCACTGTCGGACCACGTCGCTGCTATCCTCTTCTCTGGAAGAAGTGGAGCCACCTAATATGGAAGCACAGGGAGGCGTTGCCTTTGGTTAAATTTCCACTGCATTCGTTCAATACACTACCAACTTAATTAGTTTACATTGAGGAACTTACTCTTATTCTGTTTACACCCCCTTGATGTTTGATCAGAATGCTCTCCATTTGAGGCTCACTATCGTCATAGAGATCATCATCATCACCTACGCAACGAAGAGAACAGCATCACAGTCACATTTCCATTGTCACAGTGTCTCACTGTGTGAATGACACACTATGACACTATGACACTATGACACTGTGTTGCCAACGTCACTCACTCTCACTGTCGCTCCCCTCCTCCTTCTGACTGACTGGTCCCATGTTGGACATTTTCATCAAGACAAGAGTGTTAGAAGACGCCTGTGTCAGCTGTGTCCCAGTCACCAGGTAGAGAGTGTGTGGATACTACAGGGAGGAAGACAGAGTAGCTGTACTACCAGTGAACGAACACATGCATCACATCAAACACCCACACAAATACCTATGAATACACACACATGCACAAAAGAGCTAGCAAGTCAGTGGTTACTTCATTATGAAGTATCACCACTCAGTGTGAGCTCACTTCAGTCCGATTATCGCCCAGTGAATCTCTCAGCACATCAAAACTTAAACAGGGAGCACCCGCTTGAGCCTAGGGGGAGGAGTCAGTGTGGGGAAGGGGAGGGGCAGAGGGGAGGGGCAGGATAAGAGGATGGGTGAGCAGAACAACAATGGGAGGGAGACGAAACAAGCAATGGATGCTACTTGGGTTTGTGCCCCCCCCCCTTGACACATACCAAATGGTACATCTTATAGGCTGCTGGTTCAAACACCAGCTCGTCATCACTCTCGATATCGTCACCTGGTAGATAGACCTGTCACAGTGACAACACATGATAGCACTTACAAAGTACCAGAGTACAAGCAGAGCACACACACACACACACACACACACACACACACACACACACACACACACACACACACACACACACACACATGCACACACACACACACACAATGCCTACAACAGGTAACTAGTTCACAAGAGATATTAAGCAAGTCTTAGCATATTCAGATGAGAAGATGGCGAGACTTGACCTTCAGAAGAAAACAATGCAGTATCAAGAAAAGCATTTCTTCGGTACCTTATCTTCAATCTCCTTCTTTCCTTTAGCAGCACTTCCAGATGACGTCCCAACTTCTTCTTCATCCATAACATCATCATCGTCATCATTGTCACTGTCACTGTCACCAACACTCCCGTCACTTCTGTCAACCCCCTCCTCCATCACATCTACACCCACAGCAGCAGTGACACAACACAATGCACACAAAGTGAGGGAGGCGGGTGGACACGCCCCCTAATACAGGCACACAGACAATGCTGTACAGACCATTAATACACAGTCACATCAAAGCAAACTGGGTGTGTCATAGGCATGTACGATACGAGTATGGCAGTAAGCGCAGTGGGCAGGAAAGCATTCTAGTGATGACAGTGACTATCTCCACTATGTTATACTATTCGCTACATGTAATCACTAATTCCATATACTGAGTACAGATTTGGAGGGTCAGACTCATGGATTGTCGCATTTCGTTACCATAAGGAGTGTTAGCATATACAAGACTCACTCGCAATTTCCTCCTCCATGTCTTTAGGCTCCTCCAGTTCTTGAACTGGAACGGGCTCTGTTTTCTGCTTGCCTTTTCGCTTTCCTTTCCTGCTAGGTTTGCCGTTGGAAGCCATTTTGTACCCACGTGTTAGTGTTTCTCCGTTGTTTGCGCGTTTGGTCATAACAAGCTGCAAGTCCAGATCCAAGAACATAGACCATATTGACATACCAGTAGCAGAGTGCGCGAGAGGGTATGTGTGTCTTTTCATGCGTTGCTAATGGCGTGTTGTTTGCTGCATGCTGTCCACTAGGTCTTTGACCTGTATGTGTGTAGGATGGCTGAAGAAGAAGGGAGGACGCCTTCAGGGGATGCACGACAAGAGGAAGGCTCTGATGAGCAATGTGAAGAGAGCAGTCATTGTGCTGAGGATGGTCCTGAGGAAGAGGCCGAGTGGGAGGAGTCAGGGGAAATGACGCAAACTAAGAAGGGTCCTACTCCTGGGATTGTGTACCTGAGTCGTATACCGCCTTTCATGAAGCCCCTCAAAGTGAGGCACCTGCTGTCACAGCATGGAGAAGTTGGGCGCGTCTTCTTGCAGCCTGAAGGTGAGCACACAACCTCACATGGCATGACGCACACACACACACACACACCTCTTCATCTGATACGTATCCCCATACAGTGTGATATGACCACAAACATGCAGTATTTGGTACATTCACTACTCTACCAACACCTCTTGTATGTTGTATCAGATCCTCTCGTTCACAAAAGGAGAAAGAAGGCAGGAGGCAACAAGAAGAAGAACTACACAGAAGGGTGGGTGGAGTTTACAAACAAGAGAGTGGCCAAGATGGTGGCATTGATACTTAACAACAGACCAATTGGTAAGCTAAGGAAGAGGCTGTGTGCTTGTACACCACTCAGTCTACTCCAAGTACATTAATAACTGGTGTGAGTGTAGTCCCAAGTGTTGGGCTGCCTTTGCTGCCTTTGCAGGTGGCAAGAAGCGCAGTTATTACCATGACGACCTCTGGAACATCAAGTACCTGCCAAAGTTTAGGTGGACGCATTTGACAGAGAAGATTGGTGCGTCAGTCATTTGTGTGTTTGCTGTTGTATTCTGTACAGGGTGTTGTGTTGTGAAGTGTGTGTGTGTGTGCGTGTGTGTGCGCGCGCGCGCGCGCGTGTGTGTGTGTGTGTGTGTGTGTGTTGTGAAGTGTGTGTGTGCATGCGTGTGTGCGTGTGTATGTGTTGTATGTACATTATTCATAGATTGTGTGGCCCTGTGGTAGTCAGTGTGTGGACCTCCTCTCCCTTCCCCATCCCCACTCCTTCCCTCCCCTCCCCTCCCCTCCCCTCTCCTCCCTCTCCCCTGAAGCATATGAGCAGGCTGTGAGGGAACAAAGGATTCGAACTGAAGTGAGCCAAGTGAAGAGGGAGAATGCCTTTTACCTGAAGAATGTGGAGAAGAGCAAGGCCATCTCTGCCATCATTGAGCGCAAAAGGAAGCACACGGCAGAAGGCAGCTCTGAGGTGGGTCACGTGACAGTCATGTGACTGGGTGAGGTTGTTGCACAAGCCTGGTGACATGTGAGGGCTTATGACGTCAGTAAAGTGACAGTAATCCTGTTCTACTAGGGGTAGTCGTGATGGTCATGTGATGGTCATGTGATGGTCATGTGACTATGTACTTACATTTTATGCACTGAGAAATATCTCTGCTGCCTACAATGATGCTTTGGCAAATTTACCATCCTCTGCTCTGATATAGGGAGCACCCTCCTCCTCCTCTCCTCCAACTGCCAAGAGGTCCTTCAAGCAGAGACAGGTTGTGTTAGAGAATGGAGCCAGTGCACCAGGCAAGCCTGGCACAGGACAGGCTCAATCGCCAGCGGCCGCTGTCAGTGACTCACTGCTGAACATGGTACTGGTGGGACACAAATGAGGGCTACCATCTGTGTTGTTGCTACCAGTTAAACTTTTGTACATACGTATATGCTTATTCTATGTAGATCTTCACTAGGCCAGCCTAAAAGAGTGCGGATGGTACGTACTTGCAGCTGTTCAAGTTGCCACAGGTAACAGCCACTTAGCATAGTTACCATGGTTACATAGCTGAAGGTATACTAGTCTGGCCTGCTAGTCCCTACTTCCGGCCCCCGATTGTGAGTGGGCAAGGAAGTCTTTGCTTGCCCACTCACAATTGGGGGCCAGAAGTAGGGGCTAGCGGGCCAGACTAAAGGTATACAGGAAGTAGCACCATCCCTGTTTGGTTGCTCCGTTTGTACAGTGTCTTCTTTCTCATATTCACTTGTAGGCATACTTGTGGAGTGACATTTGTCACACTGTCATGAGAGGACTGTGAGACATCTGATTGGTTCATTTGACTTTGAATTTCTGTTTGCGTATTTTCTATACATCTGTCGACTATTGCTGTCCAGTGTATTGTGTGAGTGCTGTATCCCAGTAATGTGCAGTGAATGGTGGTAGCGACAAATGTGGTAGTACAGCACTGCATTCTTGTGAAGTTCTTCTTGAGCTGCATATGTTATGTTCTTGATTAGGTAATGTAAACTAACCAACATACGCTGTAGTCCAGACCCCTGTCAGCCATTTTATGTTACGTAATAGGAGGTGATGATGTCATAAATTTGGAGGCTTGAATGGGTATTGACTAGTGAGACTAGCAATACCTTTTCCTCGTGAATATGGCTCCAGTTATGATGTGAGCTTACCAGAATCCATTTGCTAGCTGTTTATGACGCTATGCATAGCTACATTCAGGAGGGCATGCACATAGCAACATCAAAGTACCAGAGCTGTATGGAGCAAATGGTGCAAATTGGATGAACAGCAGGTGGATATGTTCTGTACGTGTACTGTACATGTGTTGACTTCCCTTTTCTGTTTATAGCCTTTTCTTGGAATTTTACCCGCTTGAAAGTCCATTCACACACTTCTATTTCAGTATTATGTGTGTGTGAAGGAGGCAGTGGACCTAGTGTGGGCAATAGGAAACACAGTGGGAAACACTCATTCACATTCTAACTACCGTTAGTCGTTTATGTGTATGTTGCAATGAACACAAATTGCTCTATAATACCAACTCAGTTGCATTAATTTTATATGCTGTTCACACACCTGCAGTCATACAGTTTGAGGTGTATGCGGCTAGTGGTACGTGTATGGTATATGAGCCGTAAAGCAGTGACACAAACTGTACGTAGCTAGTGTGGTGTGCAGTGTATCACTCTGTATGCTGACAAGGTGATTTCACGGAAGGGAAGCAACTTACAGTAGCTGTTTTGCTTCTGTGATATTCCAGCTACAGTACTGCATGGCCTACAATGATGCCGATCTATTACAGGAGTCCCCAAATGTTTCATGTGAAGGAGAGTGGAGAAAAGCATGGTGTGCGCCATCAAATGTATGTAACTGGTACATAGGCAAATACTCATAGCTAGTTGACAGATTAATCACTGGGAATATTACACCAACCAGCCTCCTACACCAATGGTGTCTCAGGAGGCTGGGGGGCATCACGCCCTATTAATGGCAACCAGTGATCACAGCCTTCCCCCGCTAGTCATCCTACAAAGATGGTAGAGCCACAGACAGCTGTTTCGCCCTAGTTGGGGCTCATCAGTGTGGCGTACTGATGGATGGTAAGATGACTAGCTACTCTTGTGTCCACCACTAGTGAAACACTTGTGGTTTCGACAAGAGCGAATACTAATTGGGGGAAGGCTGCAAGTCATTTACAAAAGCGTGACTTGGCGCAAGGTTGTTTCAAGGTTTGAACAACCTTGCGCCAAGTCACGCTTTTGTAAATGACTTGCAGCCTTCCCCCAATTAGTATTCGCTCTTGTCGAAACCACAAGTGTTTCACTAGTGGTGGACACAAGAGTAGCTAGTCATCTTACCATCCATCAGTACGCCACACTGATGAGCCCCAACTAGGGCGAAACAGCTGTCTGTGGCTCTACCATCTTTGTAGGATGACTAGCGGGGGAAGGCTGTGATCACTGGTTGCCATTAATAGGGCGTGATGCCCCCCAGCCTCCTGAGACACCATTGGTGTAGGAGGCTGGTTGGTGTAATATTCCCAGTGATTAATCTGTCAACCAAACCTCAGCAGTGGACCAACTGCTACAAACTGTCCTTTGAACTCATAGCTAGTGTTCACATCATTTTATATTGTAGCCACAGTGTACACCGACACACACACACACACACACACAGACAGACCACACAGAGAGGGAGGAAGGGGGGAGGTACTGACACAGATGTTCATCGCTATAGCCCTAATCGTCCACCAGTCCTACTCCAATCCTCCCATTGCTTGTAATCATATTCATTTGGGTCACTTTAATGTTGCCAAATCATGTAAATGCTAATCACAACATTATGGAAATTGCAGAAGTTATTCACGCACGCTCCAAATTCTGACACAAAGTGGCAGCATCATACCGTGTCATTCCATGCAGTGTTCAAGGCTGTCGTGTGCACTACTACATATACAGAACATGTGAATGCAGGTACTGAATGAAGGTTCATCCCATTCATTGTCTTCTGTATGGAAGTGGGCGGGGCCTATAGAGGTGATGTAATTGGTGGTATGTGAATGTATGTATAAAACAGTGGCACACAGTAGAGCTGCTCTTCAGTCAATTGAGCGAGAAGCGAACAGGACTAACTCACAACTCAAGATCACGAGTGTATTCAGCGAAAAGAAGCTGCAGCATGGAAGAGACACTTTGGGAGTGGTCTCCTGCCTTGCCAACCCCACCTGATGCTGCCACACCAAGGATTCAGGAGATGGTTAACAAACTGAAGCCACAACTTGAGGAGAAGCTGCACATTGAGCTTGGAGCGATCCAGGCTCTCTACTTTTACAGCAGGTTGCGAGTTGAGGTCACGGACTATTTGATTCAGGTGAGTTCAACCTTAATTTAATACTGCGTGTGCTGCATGGACTATCTACACAGATACAGTGCAAACATACATTATACATCACCTTGTCCTAATAATCCACCTCTTCACCCCTTCCCCCTCCCCCACCCCTTTTAGCTGCGTGCTGATGTTAACATGTTCTTGTACATTGAAGTGACCCAGGCAGCTCTGGTGGGTGTTCCTCCTGAGCTAACAAAGTGCTACAAACCAAAGGTATTCACCACACCGTTTGAGCCGCCAGTTGGTGAGCCCAAGTGATTCATCTGTGGATCAAACATCCTCGCTCCTCATATATAGTAGCATAGTGGGACAACTAGCTGCATGCAGTGGTATCTATTACAGGTATAGGAATTTACATATGTAGCTACATAACTGTACACACACATACGTACGTATGTATGTACATAGCTGTTTACATTGAACTGGGAATAGCATGCATGCAAGTTACATTAGTACATTTTGTGTGTACAGTTGAATGATGGCGAGTGATTGACATGTATAATTCAACTCAACTGCTGAACGGCACTTTAGCTACTGTACATTAGCACTGCATGTGGAATAAGTGATGAGGGTCTTTACTCGATGAAGTGGAGTCCCATGCAGCTAGTGACATACACAATATCGCATTGCACCTATCCTGCATGCATGCACATTGTGTCATGTATGTTCATTTCACTGGTAGACTTGCATTGAGTGGGTGATGACGGCTCTGCAGAGCGGGCATTGTGTTAACATCTCTGCACACTGGCGGCAGGTGACATAGTGTCCACAAGGACAGAAGGTGACACTGACAAAACGATCCATGCAAATTTTGCATGTGAAGTTGTCGTTAATCTTCTCCACCAATGGTTTAATGACACTCAATGACTCGTGCGAGAGGCCAACTACACTGCCTTGGTCCTTTGCTGTCTTCTTCTCGGAAGAGGACACACCAGACTTAGACTTGCGCATATGGTCACACTGTGAAACAGACGATGCTGATTCCCCTGAAGAGGTCCGTTCGACTTGGCATGCTTCGGGAACACTCTGAGGTGCTGTTCTTGGTTTCAAGCCGATGCTGGCACTCACACGCTTTGTCCCTTGTCTCCTTGATCTAACAGGCTCCAATTGACTTGAGCTGCAAGGAAGAACTTCAAACAGCTCTGAGGAAGAAGAAGGCTGCCCTTCATTTGAGGCTGCCTCCATGACTCCCTTTACAAAGTGCTCCACACTTGGAGAGAAGCTCAGCCACAGTGGGAGTGGGTTTTCACCTTCTGTTGCCTCCCCTTCTAGCAGAGTGGCTGTGTCACTCCTCTCAGCCCCTTCCTCAGCTTCTCCCCCAATTGCTCCTTCGGTGGTTGCCTCCAGTATTGTAGGACTCAGAGAGCCAGTCACACTTGGAGGTGTGTCCTCTGCACGCTCATCTTGTTCAGGTGAATCACTTTGGTTGACGTGACCTTCTTGTCCCCTCCTCCTGTTGAGAATTCGAGTCCTCCATCTTGACAGCCGTCCATGCTGGATAGGACTGCATAGAACACACATACAGCAATAGTGCAGCAAAGTACAGTACACAACAGACACAAATGAACATCATACACACACACACACACACACACACACACACACACACACACACACACACAACCACCTTGTGCATCCATCTAGGCACTACAGTCTTACCTTTCGAATGCTGCTTCAATCTCAGTCATGGAGGGCTGACCATTGGGGGCATGGCCTCTAGCATCAGGGTTTGCCCTCTCAGCTGGATCACTCCCACTGGTCTCCTCCTCCTCTACTTCAACATACTGTGTTCCTTCAGCTGCCACCACCTGCCTCAATTCCGTTGGCATTTGGTGCAGCTTGCACCAGTGATACTGGAAGGCCTCATTCTTTGTCCTAAAGGCAATGCACACACAGACACACACAGTTATACACAACACACACAAGTGCACACATGAGCATGAACAAACAACACACAAACACACATAGGCACAGACACATCCGAATTGCACACAACACACACACACACACACACACACACACACACACACACACACACACTGATATCCTGTGTATACGTATGTGCCACTACAGGCCACTCTCCCCTTCAACATGAGCTGTGGCAACTGCAAGCAAGTGCTGCCCTTGTCAAAGAAACAATGTCAAAAGTGTTTGTGGAAATGTGCCATCTGTTGTGTGTGGTAAGCAGCATGCTCCAATTTCATCCTAAGCTGTTTGTGTGCCCCACTCCCGTCCAATCATTCGCTAGTGTGCTTAGTTTGTAGTGTGGAGCTCGGCAATGGTGTAATGTAAGGTGGGAAATGTGTGGAAGACCATTTTGTGTTGCTCATTAATTTTAGTGACAGTAATGTGGCGTTTTTTTCCACAATTTGTATGTTGTCTGAATATTTTCAGTTTGTTGTAAGTGAAGGTTGCAAAGTCAGCCCAGTTGTGTGTAGCAAAGTGGACTTCTTGCTAAAATTAATATGCACTGACAACTGCTCTCTGCTGGAGCCATCTTTGGGACAGTTTAGGATGAGCCCAAGTATCCCGATTAGAAAGGTATCATTGTTGAGGTAGTTTCACACACACCTCTGTGTAGCTGGGACAGTAGGCACTGTCCTCAGTAAAGGGCTGTCCTGAATTGGGCCAGGATGTCCTCTACTCTATATGAGGTTGCACTGCGTACATCAGTGCTCAAAATTGCACGCAAGCATCTATGCACAGTCCTATGTTTTTGTATAGGCCACTAGCTAAAATGTAAGGATGGTACTGTGTGGTATTGTGTGTGTGTGTGTGTGTGTGTGTGTGCGTGCGTGCGTGCGTGCGTGCGTGTGGTATTGCCTGTGTGTGTGTGTTGCTGTTTCCTGCAGCCACCAGCCGGTGAAGGGACTGGTCCTATACTGCTGCAAGTGTAGCCATGGGGGACATGTCAATCACATGGTGACATGGCTGAAGCAAAGCAGAGTGTGTCCAGCGGGATGTGGATGCAATTGCCAACTGGCCTGCTAGTAGAGGACTGAGTGTCTGCATTCATTCAGTACAGTTGTGACTCACTGTTTTGCAACAGAAAATTTTAATTTGGATGGACTATTTTTGCGTTTGGGTTGTTTACCCACGTGATATCACGTGGCGTTGATGCTTCAAAATGGCGCTGCAGTTTAAGATCTTAGCAGAGTGTCCTTTTCCAAGGCGCGCGTGGCTCAGATGGTGCTACCTCACCACACTGTCGACACACCCGTATTTATTTTAAGTTTGCCTGTCGGGGGGAGCTACCCTTAAAGGAATGATTCTGGACCAGCTTAAGAAGCTGGACACTCACCTGACCAGACTTAAGACCAGCAAGGGTGTGTGCATGCATGCAGTACTGTGCCGTGGAGTAGAAATGATCATGGGAGTTAATAGCACTGCTTGCTCCAGCTTTGTCTGATTTGCAGCAGTCTGTACATGCACTGAATAGCTTAGATATAAGACTGTGAGAGATGTAGAGTCATTAATTTTGCATAATTATACAGTACACATTCATGTACATACGTTTGCGGCATACATATTGATCCTAGTTATAGACCATTGCATTGTATGGTGTGTCACTGTTGCAGGGATTTCAAATCATGAAGAAGGCCATGCAGTGCATGGGCTGCACAGGGTCCTGTTAACAGTGAGCCATAGTATAGACATACCTCACAGATATTGAAGATGAGGACGGACACACTCAATTGGATTAGGCTGCAACCCAGTGCCTAAACTCTAGATCACTTGGTAAAAAGTCTTTCCTCATATCTGTGGTACAGTCTTGATGGGAGTGGGAAAGACTAACTTATTAAGAGTCCCTGCAGAGTTGCAGAGGTTTGCAATCCCTACAGTGCTGATGAGCTAGGGATCAGTTCTGCTTTTCAGCTCAGAAGAAGACACCATTGAAGAAGATTGTAATGGAGAGGATTCTGAATGAGTGGAGATACTATGGAATCATGCATACAGTAAGAGAGAAAGTAAACGGTATATAACATTGTTGAAATATCCTTGTTAAATTTAGCAGTTACAGTATAAAAGAATGAGCTGTTTTAAACCATCAATAAGTCTCTTCAGCTTGGCAATAGCTATATGTAAGCCTTTTTTCCCAGAAATGACTTTGCAGGAGATCTCCATCCTCCCAGCTACTAAGCTACACCTTTGTGCACCTGTCACAGACCCTTCAATCGATCCACCATGCATGCATGATCCAAGAAACAAGGGCTCCAGTGAGAGATCGCTCTTGGAAAGTGACTTACCACTGACCAATTCCTACTTTGTATGCGTGGACTGTGCATCTATTGTGAGGGTTGGATAATGGAAGGACGTAACATAATGGAGCTAAACAAGCAGGATACGAAAGGTGTAAACATTGTGCATATATATGTATAATATGCAGCAATGTAACTCGCCAATGAGCCTTTGAAGTGACGTACTATCACCAACACTGGGTTCCCAACTCTCTTTATATATGTATATATGTACATGGTATCCTCTAATAGTGGCAGCAGTTTGCAAATTCAAGGTAGCCATTTTGGATTTTTACAAATAATGGCCTGTGACTTCTGTTGGTTTGTGTACTTCTATATTCAGCAGGTCAGCTAGCTGACATCTTTTCTCAGAATCTTGCCCTGTTCAAAATTAGACTAATTATACACAGTACGTATATACATATACTTATGTATATTCATGTGTTGTTACAGTAACAGCAGCATGAAATCAAAGGATGCATGCACACAGCCAGCACTGGCTTACTGGTCACTAAAACAGAGTAGCAAATGGACAGGAAAGAAAAGGCAACTAGGAGTCCTGCTTCGTTGTATATAAAATTATGATGGACAATGAACATGCTTACTTCCACATGGGTAGTAGATGCGTATGTGTGTACAAATGACCATTCAAGCAACTATCACCTACATATGCCACTGCATTGCAACGACAACTGTACAGTGTTCAAAACATTGGCTACAAGTCAATCATTCTTCAATCTTTCTTGGTTAGCGAAGTTCGGTGATACTGTAGTTGTTCATGTCTGTATCTAGCCACACAGAATTATTCACACTGACCAACAATCGAAATCATCAGTGCATTAATTTAATTGCATAACTACGTACTTAAACTTATACTGTACGTATATGACCCCTGTATGGGGGTCAGTACACATGCCGCTGTCATTGATGATCTCCTGAGATCCAGAATCAATACTATGCCTGTTGTTTGTAGCTTTCCAGTTTCTGGGAATTCCTACTATATGCCTGTGGTTTGCAGCTGTCAATTTCTGGGAATTCCTACTATATGCCTGTTGTTTGTAGCTTTCCAAATTCTGGGAATTCCTACTATATGCCTGTGGTTTGCAGCTGTCAAATTTCTGGGGATTCTTACTACATAGCATGTGGGGGTATACATGTACGTATCTGGCTGCACTGTCTGGGTTTGGTGTAGATGGCAGATCTAATTAACACTAGTAGGAAACACTACTTCCTGCTTACTCTGCATGGGGCTAAATACTGCTTGGGTTTCCCAGAACTGGCCAGTCCACACTGGACACAGTTTGTCGCATAATTAATGTATAATGTTGTGTATATACATTCCATGCACTGCAATGATGTTGCAGTTTACCCCTCCTTACGTATGTATGACAGCTACAGTAGCTGCAGATTTGGTCTATGTTTCAGTGGCTGACAAAGACTAGTATATACTTTCAAACCTATACAAGCTCCTGCACTGGGGCATTATGTAAAGTGATTTCAATGTGCACACGCACACACACACACACACACACACACACACACACACACACACACACACACACACACACACACACACACACACACACACACACACACACATGCACAGTCACAATACACATGTATAATGAACAGTCTATAGCTACAGTTTACAAACTGCTCCACTTGCCATGCATGTATAAATTTTAACAGTCATTATTAGTAAAATCCGCGTGTGGTTTCGGCCACAGAAAATTGTCCTTGCATACAGTTAATCCTGTCTACAGGTCCCGGTTTGCATGAGCTTCAGTTGCATTGCAGCTGATTTCTTCTACTTGCCACATCATGTGCACTGTGAGTTGAATACCTTAACCATAGATACAGCCAGCCTGCAAAGCATGTATGTTTTAACACATACAGCAGTATGATAATGTAATCAAGTGATATGTGAAAATGATAGCTGACCAATAATTGATCCAATTATTGGGAATTGGTCCAATTACGTATGATAGTCCTATTATTGCATAATTCGAAGCCTATGTAAAGATCATGTCTAACTAATCACTCTGCAGCCTGAAAGTGCAGATACTAGAGTATATAATCCTGGCACTGCCAGCTCTCTTACCAGACAAGGGAGTACCCACCTCTTGCTACAAAATTCACGGACTCTACTGGCCTTTCTGAGGTGCAACCAAGTTGACGGCCCTACTCCCACCCAATGATGCCACTCCTACTGTCCCTGTCAGCTAGAAAAGGCCTCCACCTGCTCTTCCTCACCGTAGCCCTCCTCCTCCTCACCCTGCTGCAGCAATCGGAGGCACAAAACTGTAAGTGTGTTAATGGCCTTATGACTGAGGCGTAGCTATTATAAGAGGTAGCTGTAGTCATCAATTCCAAGTTGTGCCTCCTTGTGTCCCTGACACTGCAAGTAACCTATATACTGTATTAAAATTAATTGCTGGTTTGAACACAACCACACTCAGTGCAACTTGTCCGTTACTGCTACTTTCTCAATTGTAGCTGACCCACTGTTCTCCCTGGATATAGAATTCTCACTCTTGATCTCTTTTTGTGGAGGGGGGGGGACCTTTCCAGAAACTGTAAAGTAGTGACATTTGCAACTTCTGGCTGCAATAAGTAATTTATTCTCTGACTACAGAAGCTACAGTGCCTGCCACTGTACCTTGCTTGTCTCCTTATATACCTATCTTTCTGGGCCACCTTTCTATGCTGGGATGAGAAATAACCTGGGATAGTAGTGGCCATGGATGCACGTCTAACACTTGCACTGCTAAACAATCTATAATCTAATGGTAT
The DNA here is from genome assembly GCA_964019415.1 of Ianthella basta. Taxonomy (NCBI): domain Eukaryota; kingdom Metazoa; phylum Porifera; class Demospongiae; order Verongiida; family Ianthellidae; genus Ianthella; species Ianthella basta. The sequence goes on from OZ025879.1 coordinate 6,856,654, forward strand.
GCAGATGTGCTTGGGCAACCCTCTTCCATGTAGTGCAAGTAGGTTGCAATTTTCTGCTCACTTATATACGCAGTGGCAAGTTTATAATTAAATTGAAGACTTCTGAGGGGCTAGACATTCTATGTCAATGATTTCAGGAACAACCCTAGCCAATCACAAGGAGGGACTGATGTTGAAGTCAATCAAATGTTTCAACACCAATCCAGCCATCTTCATCAGTGATTAAATAAATTAATCACTGTTGAAGAAACGAACATCAGTCCCCCTTGTGATTGGCTAGAGTTGTTCCCTGAAATTATTGACATAGTGGCAAGTTTGTTTCAACCAACTTTGCATGCTCTCATGACATTGCACTAGTGACTACATGTGTTTAAAGTACGTACTGTGTAATAATATAAAGGGTTATGCATGGCAGTCACCCAGTGGACAACGCAGGCCATCCATCACCATTTGGGTGATTGCAGCTGGGTGACACTGCCTGGGTATAGTGCTGAACTTGTTTGCATTGTCATGCACTTGCATCCACATAGCTACAGCTACATATAGCTACGCCTACACCATGTCAAAAGTATTGCTTGGTCATGTCTTTCCTTAGCCAATACGCCACTGCCAAAGCGAAGCAAGCCTTCTGCCCAATAGCTTACTTCTTGATAGAGAGAGGGCTTTCAGCAGCCCAGAACGCTGAGCTAAAGTACCCAAACAGCGAAACAAAAATACCCACGTACCGATAGCCAGAGCAGCTGCCCCGCACCAGATAATAACAGTAAGCTTCTGCGCAAGTGTGCTTCGTGCTTTGGAGACCCAACCTGATGCGCGAAGAGCGTCTAAGAGACGGCTGGCTGCCGGGCACATGCGCACTGCCAGAGCGGCCCAGTTTGCGGTTACGTCATTGCGTCGTCCAATCAAATGCCCGTTTTAAATGCCACGCACAAGCAAACGAACGAACGAACGCACAGACTGGAAAAGATTAAGTATACGAGCAAGCGCGGCCGAAGGCCGCGCTCGCTCCGCGTCGCGTTGCCCAGTGGACAACGCAGGCCATCCATCATCATTTGGGTGATTGCAGCTGGGTGACACTGCCTGGCCGTGGGTATAGTGCTGATCGTGTTTGCACTCACACACACCATACACTGTGAAGGTCAGCTGTGATCTGCATTCCCACCCATTCATAACACTAAACTCCATATTTTCTTAGTCGTGGTCACATGACATTCAGCCAATAAAATTGCCAACTATTCTTGATCTTAGTGATCTTTAGTGCCCCAATATGGCAGGAATATAGCTGGGAGCAATTGATGAAACATCTTGATTGTGCGTTATTGCTTTCTGCTAGTCTCCTGCACTGTAGCTGACTGCCATTTTGCCCTTGCCCTGGCTCTGCCTCTGCAAAAGGTGAAGATGAAGTCAGAGCTAAATGGCAGTCAACTACAATACACGAGACTAGCTCCCGGCTATGTTCAGCAGATCACAGCCCGACAGTATGATGTATGCAGCAATGAACCTCTGCAACAGCAGTATTTACTGAGAAAGGAGATGCCTTATGCGAAATGCATGCATGGGCCTGTCGTTTTACAATACATGCTTGCCCTCTGTAATAATATTAATGTCCTTACTACTGAATGTACTTGTGCTCGACTGTAGAGGGGCTCGTGGTTTATGATGACAACTTCAAAGTGGTAGCAAGGACTGAGGCACGAAGAAGTTGGAGGCACCACTACTCTTTGACCCGAGATGATGGCTCTGTAGAAGTGGGTACAACTCTACACTGCACTTCCTCGTATGGCAACTTCAACAGGAACTACAGATACTGTGTACAATTCGACTCTTCTTATAACTATCCTTGGAATCTGAAGTGCCCCGTGTCCACACCAACTGTTACAAAAATTGATGTTACTTCTCAGTTGGAATGTTTTGTCTGGGATCTCGATGGCTTTTATGGCATCTTCCGCGTATATAGTCTCTCTGCCATTACAATCCGTGTTGTACGGAGGGGTAAGGCCGGTACTCTGCTAATGCATTGCTGTTAACATCATGATGTAACAAAGGCACACACACACACATGCACGTGCACACACAAACATGCGCACACACACATGCGCACACACACACACACACACACACACACACCCACACCCACACACACACACACACACACACACACACCCACACACACACACACACACACACACACACACACACACACATTGCATGAGATGCTTGCTGTCCCAAGCTGTTACTTGCCTTTTAACTCCTAATGCATTGCTATTCCACGTTGAACCCACTGAATTAAGACGTAGACATAGTCCAACGTGCACCATGGTCTCTTGTGTTGTGCTCTGCATGCAGAGGCACCAAATGTGGAAGAATGCAAAGCCAATGCTACCGAGCTGGAGCTCACTTTCGATGCCGCTGCCTACCAAGACAGGTACGGAGATCTAACGGATATGGAGGTTGTCATCACCTTGCCAACTAGCTCCTTGGACTCCTATCACCAGAACATCACTGAGCCCTACAAGAGTTCCTTGGACCAATTTGCTGTAGGCATTACCCTGGCCTACTATGTTCTATATGGTGGACAAGAAACCGAAACACGGTATATCAACTTGGACAGAGAATGCGGAAGGCCTCGTGTACTTCAAAAGCGTAACTGCTATGCCAACTCGACCATCTTGTTCCTGGAACTTGGGGAGTATGGGGGTAGTAGCAACAGGACGGTGCTGGAAATAGAACCGAAAGAACCGTCCAAAGACCTCCTTGTGCTGGAGTACCCCAGTGACAAGACTGAGTTCTGGATACCTGGAGATGTGAAGAAGGTGGTGTACTATGCTGTGTTTGATGATGGACAGGAGTCACTAAAGGTTGAACTGATAAAGGATTCATGTATACCACCACCACCACCACCACGTATGTTGACTGAATGCACACTGGATGGTGTGTGTGTGTGTGTGTGTGTGTGTGTGTGTGTGTGTGTGTGTGTGTGTGTGTGTGTGTGTGTGTGTGTGTGTGTGTGTGTGTGTGTGTGTGTGTGTGTGTGTGTGTGTGTGTGATAATGATAATGATTATGATAATGATTATTTGAATAGGGAGTCACATCAGCATATTTGCTGGTCTTCCTGCAAGCCCTATAATACATACAACATACATAACACATACACACACACATGATCAGTCAGTAGCTAATCAGTTTTGTTATTTGTTCAGTGGGGAGTTTGTTGTTGGGGGGTGCTGCCACTGAAGGTTTGTTCCATGGCCTGGGCTTGAGCTTCAAGCATCCTATTGTCACTGGATCACTGGACTTGGTCTTGACCACCAGACCACCGGCACCCCCCCAGGATGTGTGTGTGTGTGTGTGTGTGTGTGTGTGCGAGTCTGTCCACATCTGTGTGGGTGCAAATGTCTCTTCCTCACTCACTTAAGCTCTCTCTGTCTCTCCCCTGTTCACCACATATCCCTCCTCTTTTCTCCTAGCCACAGCAACCCAACCCCCAACCCTCAGGCGGCTGAGGTCCCCAACCCATCCCCCACTACCCCGCAATACAACAAGTATGTTGACTTGCCTGGCCATCGTGGAGTAGCCATTGTGGGGGCAGCGGAGCAGGGAAGCCCACCGAAGGCGGGCTTTCCTGCTTTCCTGCTAGTACGTGTAATTTGTAAGATTTCAGGGACCGACGCCAACAGAATGTGACGTCACATTCTTACGGCCGTATGTATAATGTATTGTACGTTGGCAGAGGCAAAATGGCGTCTGAGCCCGCCGAAAAAAGGAAGCGCGCTCTTCGGGTGCAGGGCAGCTAGGTGGCTGGCACCCCTCTAAGCTCGCGTCTCCCCACTCCCTTAACTGGCATGGCGCGCATCAAGTCCGCCAATGACCGGTAGTGGAAGGGCCGGTGTCACGGTTTATTCCATCCCCCCAGTTTTGTATCCCCCCGGGTAAAATAAACTAGGATACTTTATCCCCCGACTTCGAATTTCTGAGTATTCCTTAACTCTTTTTGGTGTGTTTCACCTCGAGGGGTTGTTCTGGAAGCCATCAACCCTGCTTTGACAAGCAGTAGCTAAGATTCAGACCGTTTCATGCTCCTCACATGCTCAGGCTGTAGCGTCGATGTACCTGCACATCGATGTCCACCAGTTTGCGAAACTGCACGCCGTACTGCTACTCAAACACTTCTGCTCGTTGTAGTAGTGCCCTATTGACATTCTTCGAGAACTCAGAGGACTACACAAGCATCCCAGCCATGGTAGAAGGACAAAAACCTCACCGCGGTCGTCAGTTAACAAGATCGATGGGGTCTTCTGCAAGGACTGCGAAGGAAGTGCAGGGTTCGCAGATATCATCACCTAACAGTCTCTTCTGGTAGTGGTAAGTCTCATCCTGCAACAGGGTGCATTTTACTAGCTTCTATCAGCATTTCTGTGTCGTTTAACCAACCTTCGGTTACCCGGGGGGATACTTTATACGGGGGGTAAAATAAACTGTGACACCGGTTGCAAATTGTAAAAATGGTGTGACGGCCCGCGGAGCACGGACGAAGGACATCTCGCTTTTCGGCCGCAAGGCAGCTAGGCGAACGGCACCCCTCTAAGAACCTGGCCCTCGAGTCCCTCAGCTGGCATGGATCATCTCGAGCCGATTCTCTGCAAGGCACAGATTTTATGAAGTAACAAACAAACATAAAAATCCGAGAATCGGTGCATTATAGTAAGATTGTGTATATTGTCCATGTTGCCTAACTTGTCTGACTATGTTTCATGCAAAGTCTTAGTCCTGTACTATCTGCACAAACCGATTGTATCACTCCCCTTCTGTTATGAAGTATCTCTGCTGAGGTCAAGGCCGTTTTGGCTATGACCAGTGATGACATATAATGCAAGGACAGTTATACTACCACGGTTTGCGTATTATATAAACCAACATACATACATACATACATATATACTACCAGAAGCATGACATGAAGCCATACAACAAAATGTCAAAATGAAAACAATAATTATAGGGGCTGCCACAGGCAGTCCCTAAAAATAGCAGAATGGCCGACAATATAAATTCCCTATCTTCAATACTTCCGTCGATACATTATTATATAAATGTAAGCACATGATACTGTCGCAGTTTATGTAAATATACATACTTACATACTGACATACCACTGGAAGTGTGACACGAAGCCATAGAACAAAATGTCAAAACGAAAACAATATAGGCAGTTCCTATATAACAAAGCACGTTGTATTAATTTCTCCCTCCTTCCCTCCCGTCCTCTCTGTCTCTCTCCCCCCTCCCCTCGGTCAATAATTAGCCATTACTGGCACTGACAAGGGAGTGAGCTCTGGAATTGCAGTGGCTCTTGTGGTTGCTGTCATTCTGATTGTGGTGGCGGTGGTAGGCTTGGCTGTATACATCAGGTGAGTGACTGATTTGTATCTGGTGCAGATGTCTGCATATATATTTCGACTGCATGCATGGTGAAGTGCCAGTGGATGCATGTCCAGATAGCATCCTATATATAACGTAACTTGTTTCTTCCATTTCCATAGGAAACATGTTCAACAGAGAAGATGCAAAGACCGTACTGCTAATGAGGCCACAGTGCTAGGTGTCATGGAACTGAAGTATTCTGAAGGGAATGCATCATTACAAGTCACAGAGGCTGAGCATGAAGTTTCTTCAACTTTGTATGGAGTTATGGAAAAGGATACAGCATTCATGGGTACCACAAATGTTAGACTGCCAAGCTCTCTTCCACTCACCATACCTAACAGGTAACTACTGAACTGCAAACTGAATATCCTAGCTTGCAGTTGGTACAGTCTGAGACTGAACCGCCAAGTGCAATGCATGAGTAGCTAAGTGTATAGCAGAATAGGTCAGCTCGGGTAGGCCGCTTGTCATGCACTTCTGACATTGTTTTGGGCTTGCAGAGCTATGACATGGATTGCATCACAATATTACAGTTCTCTTGGTATGATATGTAATCAATTTCATACATACGTAGCTAAAGTGCATGTAGGTCTCCTGTATGTGTCCTATACGAGGCTCTCTTGACACTGTTTTTGTTTCCTGCATGTGCAAACCGTAGGCATGATGGTGAGTCAGCAGGTGGCAGCCCAGACAGTGGAATAAGTCGTGAGAAAGGCACTCTTGATGTGCAGTCGCACGAAGGCTTGGCCAAGATGGGACAGGCTACAAGGGATTGTATCATGGAAGAACTGCACCCCAGTGCCTAGCACACTCGCAATGATGTGATTGCTTGATTCTGATGTATCACATTCCTAAGCAACATTAGGCCCTATACAGTACGTGTGTAGTATACATAGTTCCTTGCTACTAGTCAACCAGCGAAACAACAGCATTAGCTAGCTACACACACCCAAACACTACAGTAGTAGCTATAATGCACTCCACTATTATTTCTTGTACATTGATGCGGAATGTAGAATGCATTTGCCAACTGGCCTGCTAGGTGTAGCACCCAGTGACTTTATTCATTCAGTGCAGTTGACTCACTTTTAACAGAAAATTTTAATTTTGGCAGACTGCATGCGTGCGCGTTTAGGCTTCACACACGTGATATCACGTGCGCTTTGGTATCCAAAATGGCGCTGCAGTTTAAGATCTTAGCAGAGTGTCCTTTTTCCAAGGCGCGCGTGGCTCAGATGGTGCTACCTCACCACACCGTCGACACGCCCGTATTTATGCCTGTCGGTACGCAGGGTACCCTCAAGGGGATGACTCCGGACCAGCTCAAGAAGCTAGACTGCCACATTCTGCTGGGCAACACATACCACCTGGGCAACAGGCCGGTAAGGGCGCGTGCGTGCGTGCGTGCGTGTGCAGTGCTGTTCTGCGGAGGTGAAACAGTGGGGAAGTTGCTGATTGCTTCGGCTGCGTCCGATTTGTAACAGTCTGTACACACCATAGCTAAGGTCGAATGTGTGATCTACGGTAGATCTAGAGCCAGTTACATACTACACATTCACGTGGTGTATAGGTACTATATAGGTAAGTATATGTAGCTAGGTATGTATAGGTAAGTGTATATGGCTAGATAAATATAGCTAGGTGTATATAGCTAGGTGTATAGATACTGTATTAATTTGATCCTGTACTATTGCGTTGTGCTGTGTGTCACTGTTGCAGGGTACTCGGATCCTGGAGAAGTCCGGCGGGCTACACAAGTTCATGGGATGGGACAGGGCACTGTTGACGGTGTGTGACCAGTGGAGACATGTTGGCCCATTTTGCTCCACACCTCACTTGTTCTACTTGCAATCGATGCAGTGTCCTCGTGTATGCTGCCCTAGTGGTGGTGTTGGTGTGTGCAGTGTCCTCGTGTATGGTGCCCTAGTGGTGGTGTTGGTGTGTGCAGTGTCCTCGTGTATGGTGCCCTAGTGGTGGTGTTGGTGTGTGCAGTGTCCTCGTGTATGCTGCCCTAGTGGTGGTGTTGGTGTGTGCAGTGTCCTCGTGTATGCTGCCCTAGTGGTGGTGTTGGTGTGTGCAGTGTCCTCGTGTATGGTGCCCTAGTGGTGGTGTTGGTGTGTGCAGTGTCCTCGTGTATGCTGCCCTAGTGGTGGTGTTGGTGTGTGCAGTGTCCTCGTGTATGCTGCCCTAGTGGTGGTGTTGGTGTGTGCAGGAAATTGGTTTTGCAAACTCTGATTAGTAGCTTTCTCTATGCAGGACAGCGGTGGGTTTCAAATGGTCTCATTGTTGAAGTTAGCAGAGATAACAGAGGTAGGTGTGAGTGCACCCACACCCACTCACACACCCACACACATACACACACACACACACACACACACACACACACACACACACACACACACACACACACACACACACACACACACACACACACACACCTCACCCCTACATTGTCCTCAACTACTTGCTACATGGCACAGGATAGATTCATTTTATACTGTTTTCACATGGGCCTACACTGATAAACTGGGTCCCACTTTGCAGGAGGGTGTCAAGTTCCAGTCCCCTCATGACAGCAGCACAATGGTCTTGACTCCAGAGGAGTCCATCCACATCCAGAACATCATTGGAGCAGACATCTTGATGCAACTGGATGACGTGGTCCACGTCCTCACTACAGGTCCGAGGGTGGAGGAGGCCATGTGGAGGACCGTACGCTGGCTTGACAGGTAACCAGAGGGAGTTGTTTGTGTATTGGGGCTGAGGGAGGGGAGCTCCAATCGCAAGGTGCTTTGAGCAGTGAAACAGCGAAAATGAGGTTCTGTAGGTGACGATAGTGTACAGATGTTACAGTGAAGCCTGTCTAAAACAGCCACCTGTGGGCCAGTTATATTGGCTGAGAGGTGGTTGCATTACAGAGGTGGACTCTAATGCTGTAGTGCTAGGTTACTACCATTTGGAGCTTGGGAAGCTGGCTGTTTTAGAGAAGTGGTTGCCTTAAAACACAGTGATCATCTTAGCGCATATCTGTTGCCAAAGAACAGCGCACACAGAGAGACGGTTGCTTCTGTGCGAGTTGATGTCACACTGACTACATATCTAACATATGTACATCTTCAGTGCAGAACAGTCTTGGTGAGGCACAGGAGGTCATTCCTTTTGGTCGAAATGGGGCCTTGCCATCTCCACTCACTTGTGTATTCTAACTCAGTTTCATACCTCTCAACCCGGGGTCTACTCACTGGCAGGGTTGAACCCAATTTCTTTAACCCAGATTCAGCCTGGGTTAAGTTGACTGTGTGAACGCATTAACTCGGTTTAAACCCAGGTTAAACTCAGTTTTGGTGAGCATGTGTCAGTTCTGTGCTCTCAAGAGTCTGTGCAGTTGTGGTCTGAATTATTAGCATGCCTCCTGTCTCCCTTCATGATAGGTGCATTGCAGCCCATCGCCGTCCCCAGGACCAGAACCTCTTTGCCATTGTGCAAGGTGGCTTGCAGCCGGAGCTGAGGCGGAAGTGTGTGGAAGGTACGTATGCACATGTGCCATGATTATACCTTAATGCACTGATGTGCAGTGAGTACCGTGTCGGTGGTACTTTCGGTTATGCCGATATGAGCAAGCCCCACTGTAGTGCATGGGTTGCGTGCATCGATGTCTAGCAGCTTGTTTAGCCTTTTTAAGGTCTTGTTTTATGACAAGGTCCTGGTGCCCTTTTGGCAGTGACCACTGTCCCCTGGTCACAGTACAGTGATGGAGATATTGTGGCCATGTTTCGTTGGCTACACTGCATGTTAAGTATGGTGATTGGGAAAATGAACCTACTGTGATGTGAATGTTGCTGTGACGATGGCTGCTATGGTGACGACACTGGTGTCGTGACAGGTAGATGTAGTGAGCCAACAAATAGTCAAGTGACCTATGTCTTCAGTAGGACAGGAAACAACTACGTACAAAGTGGATTGAAGGATGCTGGGTGAAGTTCTTGAGAGTGTCGAGGATAGGGAAATTAACTAGCTCCTTGTTTGAATGGCTTCATTGTTCATTCAAAGCAAACAATGGAGAGTGTATTGCTGTTTGTTTACGGTGTCCGTAGTGCTGCCACTAAGCTTGACTGTCAATAATCATGTCAATGCCTATTCATGGCAAGACCTAGGAAGAGTCCATGAATGGTTCTTTGTCCTTTGAATGAAATCCTCAATGTTAGACAAATGCTTCCATGGCACCGTTACCTCAGCAGAAACGTGTATTTTGTGTACATGGTACTTCCTATTGTAGACAGTTAATGCTGTATAAAGGTCACTTTATATTCTTTGAGCACCTGTAACTGTTGGTACAGTATCTTGAAGGAGCGTGAGGTATCCAGTGGCCCCAAAGATGGCTAGCAGCTGCCGACTTTTGATGATCCTGTTCTCTTTTGTCACCTCAAGCATGCTCTTGGTGAATGGGCTGAAGCTGTTGAATATTGGAAATGTTGACAACTACCACTGCACCGAGAGGAGCCCTGTGGAAGAGCCTTACTTCAGCCGTGTAACCCCTAAAGATCCACTTGTGGCAATAACACACATCTTTTGTGGCCAGATTAGAGGCAACAAGGCAGAAGGCTTTCACAGTCGTCCTGGTGATGTGGATCCTGACAGTGCTGTTGTACAAGGTTATATTAGCTCTCTGGGCAAGCCATCTTGTTATTGCCCACAGCAGACAAAAGGGAGAGATGTGAAGATTTGGAATGCAAATTCAGGACAGTATATTTCGCGTACAAATGACAATCGCAACTTCATCTTCTTCCCGCCATCATGGAAAAAATCATATACGGTGAAACGCATCACTGAGGTATTCCATTATTGCTTGAGGAGGACCAAACCAACTGACTGTGTTGTATTACCTGAAGGTGGCAATCTCCCAATTAACCAAATCTGCCAACAGAACTACGAATATCCAGGATGCTCAAAAGCATGGGCATTCAGGATCTTTCTCCAAGATGTAGAAGGCGAATACCGTGTAGTCACAGCTTTTCCAGACACTAATTGTCCTCATTAACACTAGCAGTGTGTGATCGTGTGTACTGACTGTGTGTGTGTGTGTGTGTGTGTGTGTGTGTGTGTGTGTGTGTGTGTGTGTGTGTGTGTGTGTGTGTGTGTGTGTGTGTGTGTGTGTGTGTGTGTGTGTGTGCGTGTGCGTGTGTGTGTGTGTGTGCATGTGTTCATGCACTTGCTTTTCACTTTTCCCTTGCTGTAAGTACCTACACAGTTGGATCGTTCACATGTATCCGTACAGTATTACTTACTTACTGTACACATTGGGGTGTGGACTTGTACATTGATGTAGTGTGACTATTACAATGTAATCTGTTTTGACTTCACCATACGTACTACATGTGTGCACGACATGCGCTTCCAGTGTGTGGCTCCAAGGCAGCTCCTGGACAGCTTGCATGCTTCCTACCACATGTGTGTGTATGAGGTATATGTAACGTGTATGCTCTCTAACCATGGTCAGTCAGTGAAGATGCATCTAAGTTCTTCATTTGGCTAATGACCAATCTGTGGTTAAGGCAACCTATCAGTCAATCAGTCAATGCTCAAAGGGCATCAGAATCCCCAGTAGCGGTGGTTGTCCACTGGTATTCAAGAACGTACGTACGTATGTATAAGATGTTCAAAATGATGTGATCATTGCATTGATGGTAGATATTATTACTATAGTGAAGTTGGTGCTTTATAAAGGAAGTATGGGCACTTACATAACTAGATATTGCACAACTACAGAGCCTGTATAATTATATCAAGGCAGTCTATAAAGTTATAACGTCCTTTAAATTTGTCTCAACATTTGAACTGGAGGTGATAAGGCTCACTGGAGTGTGCATCCGTCAAGCTCTGTTTGTCTGTACTGTATGCAGTGAACCATAGCTGCAACGGGAAATTGGATCAGCACCCCTGACTGCTGTGATCTATATTATGTAATAGCACTTGTGCATGTGTTTAGTTAGCACTTACCAGTGAAGGCATAGACCCAAACGCCCTTTTAAGCGAAAGATTCGTGAAATACAATATTTACAGATTGCCACGCCCACATTTGTAATGCATTGGCTTGAACTGTGTAATGTCATGAGAGAAGAGGACAGCATGTTCTGTGATAGAGGACAGCATGTTCTGTGATAGAGGACAGCATGTTCTGTGATAGAGGACAGCATGTTCTGTGATAGAGGACAGCATGTTCTGTGATAGAGGACAGCCCTATCTTGTTGTTCAATTATTGCTTGCTAAACTTCCCAGACCCAATACTCTACATAACGATAGACGTTAAAAGTTTTGGTGGATACTCATTTTGAGTTTAGATTTAATTAAACTACTGTTCTAGAACTTCTTTTTTTTCATATCTTTCTTTCTCCCTTGTGAGTGTTTTCCTCCTGTTTCTGCAGAGATGGTGAAGAGGGATACCCCCGGGTATGCCATTGGGGGGCTCAGTGGTGGAGAGGAGAAGGACCAGTTCTGGAGGATTGTGTCTCTCTGCACAGACCTCTTGCCCAAGGCAAAACCGCGCTACTCCATGGGGGTAGGGTAAGGCTGTACCAAACCTTGTTACACACATGCCGTAACCATGGTAACTGTATTACATGAATAGGGTGCTGAATTCAGTATAGGGAACAGTGCCATTGTGAGAATGAACTGTCGTTAATGGTACAACAAGCTGTCCTGCTCCTCTCCTCCTGTTGCCGTATAGCTATGCAACGGATTTGGTTGTGTGCTCTGCACTTGGAGTTGACATGTATGACTGCGTCTTCCCAACACGCACTGCTGTGAGTGAGTATACAGCACTGCTATTAGTCTAACACACAGCGCTGTAAGTGAGTGTACAGCACCACTAACACACAGTGCTGTAAGTGAGTGTACAGCACCACTAACACACAGTGCTGTAAGTGAGTGTACAGCACCACTAACACACAGTGCTGTAAGTGAGTGTATAGCACCACTAACACACAGCACTGTAAGTGAGTGTACAGCACCACTAACACACAGCGCTGTAAGAGAGTGCTCACTGCTATACAGTGCTATGATGGTGTGGTCTGAGGAGTCACTTTGAAAGATAAGCTACCATTGCCTAAAAGGAGAGTAGAGAGGTCTGGCCACGTGAAATGCACTTCTCCCTGCTGCCTCCTTGCAGCGTTTTGGTTCTGCCCTTGTTCCATGGGGGGAAGTTGACCTGAAGAGCAAGACCTGTGCTGATGACTTTGGTCCAATCGACCCTGACTGTCACTGCTCAACGTGCACCACTCACCACAGAGCATACCTGCATGCTCTCATGGCACAGAAGGAGTCGGTCGCTTGCAACCTCATCACAGTGCATAATGTGGCGTACCAGGTAGCTAGTGTGTCTGTGTGTGTGTGTGTGTGTGTGTGTGTGTGTGTGTGTGTGTGTGTGTGTGTGTGCGCACACGTGTGTGTGTGTGTGTGTGCGCGCGCACGTGTGTGTGTCTGTGTGTGTGTGTGTGTGTGTGTGTGTGTGTGTGTGTGTGTGTGTGTGTGTGTGTGTGTGTGTGTGTGTGTGTGTGTGTGTGTGTGTGTTTTACCTGCCTTGTCTGCAGTGGAGTTGTTGGGTCTGCATGCTTTCTCTGCACTACAGTTGGACCTGATGCGAGGTCTTCGTCAGAGTATCCTTCAGGGGAGATTCCCTTCATTTGTGCAAGACTTCATGAACACAATGTACCCATCAGGGGACTTCCCCAAATGGGCAATAGATGCCTTATCTAGTGTGGGGATTCACCTGCAGTGTCCAGGTGACAGGAAGGCCTCAGAAGTACCAGACAACACAACACCAGCTGCAAGTTGATCTGTGTTTGTGCTCTGAACCATACTCCACTATACTCCATATGTTACTATTTTGTTGGATCTCATTTGCATGTGTAGTATATGTATTTATACAGTATCATTTGTGTTATTTTGTACAAAAATAGCAGCTTCGATTGTGGATATTGTATTGTTGGTGTGGTGCAATGTTGTGTATAAAATGTGTGTTTCACAATTTCTTTGTCCTGATCAACTTGTGTGCGTGTATTGGGAATTGGTGTGTGATGTCTCCACTGCACATTATGCCATGTGTAGATCATGTGTACTTTAGTAAGGTCAGTGAGTGGTGCAGGTTGTGTGTGTGTGCTGTGAGGAATTGATTGCGATATTGTATCTCTGTTCGTGTGATTGATTGCGATGTACGTACGTAAGTGCCGATAACACCAATCCAACGCTACAAAGGATGAATGGGGAGTCAAAAAATTGTGGGGCTAACTGTTGTCAGGCATCAGGAACTGATTGAGACCCTGTGTCTTTATTGGTGTGATTGATTGCCAATGTGTAATATTAGTTAGTTGATTGGCCGTGGCAAGGTGTGGCCCTCAGCTTTAGATCATGTGGTCTCCAAGGCTGTCCGCCGTCACGATCAGTGACTTTGAGTAGGAAAGCAGGATGTTCAGTTTGTCGCTAGCACAGGTCAGCCATGCATTCACCGTGTGTGGTGCATCCTGCCCCCTCTGATCTGTGTTGCTGATTGAGATGCACATTTTTGAAGAAGTGCCAGCAGCGCATGTCCAACTCTGCTATTTAAGGAAATAATAAAGTAATTAATTTTCCTAGAAGCCATACAGCTGCATGTGGTGCATTTGCAATTTCTGATTCTCATCACGTACCTTCATTGCACACAACACATAAATTCAAAAGTACTTTTAAAAATTGGTAAGTTGGACTCGATCTCATGAGAAATGCATGCATGCCTTTGTAATCACATGACAGAGACTGCATTCCGCTCCAAAACTGCATGAAACAACATCTCATCTAACGTATATGTCAGAGTATAGTTTTGCTGCTGCCCTAATTGGGTCATTGTAGCTGTTTGTTGTTGTACAATCTGTTTCTTGGTGTACCTTCTTGATTAAGAGGCAGCTGCAAATGAATGCCTCAAAGAATATGGTTGGCTGTTAATTCTAAGCAAGATTTTAAGATGTTACAGCAGATGGTGCTATAATCCAATTTGTTATGTTATAATTAATCAAGTGATGTATGTACGTATATAGAGTATAGCCGACCAACTGTAGAGTCAGTTTAACCTAATAGTACCAGTCCAGTAGGGACTGCTGTAGTCTTGGAAGTGTAGACGTATTGGTACGTATACCCAGCACTGCCATCTCTCCTGCCGAACAAGGGGAGAGGTGACCACCTCTTACTGCTTGATTTACAGACTATCCTGTCCTCTGTGAGCTATAGCCAACCCAGAGGCACAACTCCCGCCCAACGATGGCGCTCCTGCCATCCCTGCCACCTAGAGAAGGTCTCCACCTGCTGTTCCTCACCGCTACCCTTCTCGTCCTCACTCTGCTGTGTCCATCAGAAGCACAACACTGTAAGTGTGTCAATGGCCTTTAGGCTGAGGCTACAGTACATTAAAGGGTTGCTGTATTCAACCATCCACTCCAAGTTGTACTGTCTTGCATGCGTTACTTCCTGACACTGCAACTAACCTGTTAAATTGCTGGTACATAGAATGTATAGATAAAGCCACTCTATGAAGCACCCTCTTAGCTGGTACTTTGGAGATATGTAGGCTATTGGACAGCACTGTATGAAGGTGTAGCACCCTTAAAGCTGTGGCATATGGCCACCATGACGTGATAGCTATATACAGCGGAGCATGTCGATGATGTACAGCCACCTGTGGGCCAGTTGTAATTGGTCTTTATAGAGAGGTGGCTGCTTTACAGAGTTAGACGCAGTGTTTTAGTGCTTTTTTGG